>WEKY01057279.1:31910-51966 GCA_013390045.1 Picathartes gymnocephalus | reverse complement strand
AAAAGCAATGCAGAGATGTCAACACAGGCCCATGTATTGGTTTGTTCAACTTAAATGTGTGCTTTTAAATTGGGAAAACTTCCAACAGGTTCTCTGTAGTATACATTTTACCTCTAGAGGAGGTAAAACGGCAGCAAAAGGAAAGGCTCATTATCTTCCAATATGATACTTCTGTAAAAAAAAGTTGCTGTCAGATAAGCTGAGAAAACAGTATCAAAACTGATGCTAAGAGATCAGATGCAATAAAAAAGGTGACATACAGTGGTTTAATAAGAATGGGGTATTGCTATATAAATACTATTAATATATCTCCGACTGGTATAAGTTTTAAGAAGTATTTTCAGTAAGTTTAGAATACCAAAGAATCTTTGACTGTGGATTGTACACTATGGAGTAACTTCAGAAATTCAAAAATCCAGAGACAAAAGCCTTGGCTCTTTGAATTCCAGAGACTGAAGACTTCCAGAACTTGCTGTCAAGAGTAAATTCTCTAGGATTTCATATCAAAGAGGAGAATTTCTACCTAGGGTGCTGTTAAAGATTTTAGAAAGAAACCTTCACAGGGATTCATCAGTTTCCTCTGACATGAGGACATATTAATAACAGCTCAGAAAAAAACAAACAAAGAAGAACTGATTCATGGCCATAAAATACTGATCTTTCCTGGTTTAAGGTTTGTAGCCACAGAGAGAGAAAGTTTGCCAAGATATCAGAAAAGATGTTATCAAAGGAGAAATCTCAGCTTGACTTCTTTTCAAGAACCAGCTTTCAGTACTTCATTTGAATCAGTCTCCTTGTTTGGGATATGAGCTTTGTAATGCAGCTACTGGAAAATAGTCAAGTAGGAAAAGGGACATGTGGCTGCAGAATCAGGACAGGAACTCTCGAAGACTAGGGCAAACTGTTAAATTTCTCTGCTGTGTCATTTCTTTATATCTTAAAGACAAACCTTTCGTCAGCCCAGGCTTCTCCCCTAAGGTCTCAGCAGAGTTATTGCAGTCCTGGTACTGGAATGATGCTGATAACAGTGTGATCGCTCTACATCTGCTATGCCAATAAAGCATAATCACTTTTCCAGGCTATTTTTAGTATTCTATACCTCAACACGATGGTAGCTATTTTTATGAAGTACCCAATCCCCACATTTCATAAACTCTGCGCCAAGATTTTTTGTTATAGGTGAAATTTGAGCATGGAAGATTAGGCTTCACTGCACATTAAATAATGAGAGAATATTCTTGCCTTAGCATATTCTTCTGCTGAGGTTTTTGCTACCAATTTATGCAGCAGAAGTAAGACTGAAGCAGAATTTGGATATCTATGGGCTGAAGCTACAATTCTAAATCTGTCTGCAGATTTGCTGGACTTTGATGAAGTTTTGATCCTATCCTTCATATCAAAAATTAAACTTATCAATTAAAAAGGTTTTGAATTTGGAACAATACTGCTAAGCAAGCTTGCATGATGGCCTATTTCAATGGTTTTTATCATACTATTATATAAGATTTACTTATTAATAAATCAGATTGCTATATATAAACATAACGCAAAAAAATATATTTGCAATAGTGGCATAGAAAAAACTATGGCAAAGTTGTTAGGTTTTTTTCTCTGCTGAATAACAGTTGTGCTCTGCCCTAAACTAAAACACATTATTTCTGACTTTGTATTATCACTGGAAGTTTTTTGAAGTCTTTCTTCCCTTATTGAAGTACAGATTAATACTCACTGTATCTCTTAACTCCCCAGATCAGTAACACTGTCTTTTAGTTTAAGAATCTGCAGATTAGGCTGAGGAACAAGTTCACATAGACAAGAAATTTTATCTGACAGTCATCAGTGTAGGTTGTCTAGGGAAGAGCATAAAACCAGAAGAAGATTTCAGTGATATTTGCTTAGAATGTTTTCCAACCTGCTGAAGTTTGATGGTCATCCAACTTTTGGTGCTATGAAATTAATTACCTTGCCAGTGATTTATGACTTTTTTCTCTCTCTCTCTGCAGAGAGGTTTCCGATGTAAACAGCTAAGCAAAAATATGAGATGAATCAGCTAAGCATGGGATTTTCAAATATACAATTTTGTATCTTTATTCTTCTGGTACAAAATACCTTTTTTCATATACTATGAAAAATGAATATTCAGAGTTGCAATATTATTACTTTTTCTTAAGAAGAAAAAAGCCAAACCAAAGCAAACCCTAATAACCCTGCTGTCCTTTACTTGTTTTTTGTGTGAACCTGTGAATAAAAAATTCACGTAAACTCTTAAAAAACAATTTTTAATAAGGAAGTAAAACCATCAGTACAGAAAATATGTAGATTTGCATACCACATATCTGAGTAGCAATTCTTTTGCCATTCCAATGTATTTCTTCATTTATTCCCTAGAAAAACTAATGTGGCTTCAATTCATATATTAAAGAGCGGTGGCAATACTCTTTATTTTTGCCTGAGATTATTTTATACACATGTCCTTCAGTTATGGAAACACTTCAGATAAACCACTGATAATGCACATTAAGCACCCACAGGGAATACAGGGGTATGTCACTCAGCTTGAGATGAACAACTTTTAAACTATTTTTCTTATAACTGCTCCAAGGAAAAAAAAATTAAAATCTTGTATTTGTTTCTCAAGATTAAAATAGCAAACACACTATTGACATTTAATCTGTATTTTATGACAAGAATTTTTGAGATAGTCCTATTGAAAAGATTGGTGTAGAAACCTGTCTCTGTATCTGGAAATAATTATCCAATTCTTAACAGGATGCATAGTTAATCAAAATGTTGAATTTTTAAATAACCTTGAGTGTTAATTACTGTGGTAAACCACATATACCCCTCATTGACAGTAGCTGACAGTGGGTATGGAATTTAATATTTTCTCTTTTCCTTTTTCTTTTTCTTCTTTTTCTTTTTTTCTTTTTCTTTCTTTTTCTTTTTCTTTTTCTTTTTCTTTTTCTTTTTCTTTTTCTTTCTCTCTCTTTCTTTCTTTCTCATTCATTCTCCTTTTCTCTTTCACTTTTTCCTCTATCTGTCTCTTTTTTTCTCTTTTATCTCTCTTTTTTCCTTTTCTGTCTTTCTCCATCACAATTTCCCTTTAACTTTCTCCTTACCTTTTTGTATTTCTTTCCTTCTCTCTTTTTTACTTACTTAGTCTCTTTTAAAAGTTTTATTAAAACCCCACAGTTTTCCTGTGTATGTCAATTTAAAAATGGAGTCTTGTGGACTAAGATTTATGAATCAAATCTGAGCCTATGAAACAAACATTAGAAGAGAAGTTAACAAGAAGAAAATGTAGCAAAGAATCCTGACTCTGAGGGCAAAATTTAGTGGCTACAGTCCCAGAGAGAAGGCGTTTTAGGTGGCATACTGAGATATGCTGCCTGCCATGGTCATCTTTCCTGATTTTGCTGATACCAGAACAACTGCTAAAATGCAGTTGCAGTCGAACCAAAGATACTTCTCTGTGGTAGATTTTCAAAGAAACTTTTTAAGGAGGCAGAAGGATACTAAGAGCTTGAAATGTTCTGTCACATCAGTGGATCCACCTAATACAGATAAAGTACCAGCACTGTAAACAGCAGCCTGTTCAAAAATGGAGCTTAACACCAGGGATCAGCTTTTCTTCTGCTGACAAAGATCACATCTGAATAGCATTAACTAGCTGTTGTTCTGGGTGGCACATTTTTAAAGAGAAAAAATATGCTCACAAATTCAGTTATCCTTGGTTATCTCCCATTTATATCTGTGGGACTACTCATGCTTTTAGACATTTTTTTCAAAAGAACTTTTTTGGCTCTATGTATATGGGACTATTTTTATGAAAAAAGGGACCTTGACTCCAAAATAACTTACAAACTATTGATAAAAAACTCATAGAGTTTTATTTGAGTCAAAACACTTAAAAAAAAATAAAAGGAGATAAAATATAAATATCTGCCTTGTAAAATCAAGTCTGAATGAACAGTTAGCTTTTGTGATGAAATTCAAAGAGAATGTCGAGATGGAAAAATGCACATTCAAACTGAAAATCATAGGCTGTCTGGCCAGAAAAAATTCCAGTGAAGTAGCACTCATGGTGAAACAGGTATTCGATCAATGACATGGCTGCAACAGGACGGAAAATAATTTTTCAGCAGTGCATCACACTCTTTAAGCCAAGACTGATGACATACTTGAGTATCAAGACAATGACACAACCTTCTGAGTAGGTAAAAGTCTCTGCAGTCAAGCAGGAACAGCAACTGCAGCAACGGGATAAAGCTGTTTGCTTACTCATTTTATTAAATAGGTAATAGAGCAGAAATATTCTGTTTTAAATAAAAGAGTCAGTGTCATATCCAAACGGATTAAGTCCGTGAGAAAAAAAGTATAGTTACAATAGTCTGTAAAAAAGTTTTCCACTTAGCATGTCTAAATAATAAATGCAGATGTACCATCTGTGTTTGGAATGGAAGGTTGCCTACCCACAAATCCATTTTAAAAGACATTTTTATATATACATCAGGGAACCAGAAGTGAAAATAAGAAACATAAGAAAGCTTTCAGATATATTCTAGAGTCCAGGAAGCCTAAAAAGTACTACTAGAAGAGAGGCAAATCATTACACCTGTGATTGTCTCTTACATAGAAGGGCAAATATGCATTTCTGCCTGTCACACTGTATTTATGCTGTCTTATACCCCACATTTCCTACATATTTCTGCCTTGTAGCCCTCCAGCCTTACCAATGGGAGCCCAGCTTCCTGGGTGCATATCTCCTCCTGAAAATACTCCTGGTTTTCCCTGAGCTGCCTTCAGGTACCCATCACATCCCAGAGCTGTGCTGGTGGGTGCAGTGGTGAGCTGGGAAGAGCACACTCACCATCCTGCCTTCCACCATGGCATACACACATTGACTGCTCACAAACAGCGTTGTGAAGTGATATGCTTCACGCATAAGCACACACAACACAAGCAAAAAAATACATATTGACTCCCTTCTAAAGGATATCTTTCCAATGGAAATGTTTATGTGGGCCTCCCACTTGTACCTAGTTATTAGTTGTGAGTTGTATTCATTTCATCTAACTCTAGATGTCCAGATTTTGGGCACTTAAATCTGAGGTTATCACTTAGGTTTCAGTGTAGCATTGTTACAAATAAAGAAGCATTTGGTTTCACAATCAGTCAGCCTGAACAGAATAAATTTCAGGGCAACTTTCATGTTGCCCTCAAAGTATTCTGGAATTATTTGCTTCCTCTTAGTCAAATGCCCACCTTTCTCAGTGTCTTCACCTTAAATCTTTTTAGCTGAAATTTGCTCATTGATTTTGATTGCAAGAAGATAAATAATTTCATCGGAAAAATTTCTAGGAATTAAGGAAATATACCCCACGAAGCAAAAAGTAGGTAAAGGACAGAAATGATGTTGCTTTAACGCATCCTGAAAACCATGGAAACACATGAGAACTCCATGTTTATATTTTTGCGATGTAATACAGAATCATTTGGGATTTTTAAGAAATTAATTAGAATTAATAAAAATCAATAGGAATTTGTAAAAAAAACCTAGAAAAGGAAAAATAATAAAAGTAATTCTTATTATGATAAATGTCATTTCCTGTGTAGCTAAGGTTCTGATTAGATAAGTCATGAGTCAAGAACTCAAGAGGTCAATGAACCAGTGTTCTGGTCATGAGGACAGCATCTCAAAATTATGAATAAATCCACAATTACACATTATCTAATTTTTGTGTATGTATTATCTCTCTGATGTTCTGTGATTTGTGTTGTTAGTGTAGGAATCCATATGGGAACATGTGAACATAATATGTAAATCTGGATATGCATTTTGTCCTTGAATAAATTTCTTGATCTCATTCGTTTCAGTTACTGGTTCCAACAATTCTAACCCATAACAACCAGAAGGTGTTGTGAGGCTCTGCTCATTCATTAAGAACATGAAATCTGCAGTGACAGATTTGCATGAGCAGCGCTAGAAGTCTGTAACTAAAAAGAAATTATGTGTTCATAGGATTATAACCCATACAGGGTCTTTTTTTTCTTTCTATTTGCATAATCTTGTTGCATAGACTTAAACTCGAATTTGTTAAATTGGGAAATTCCTTGTCACCATTAAAACTATTAATGTTTCCTTCACTAATATTGTACCTGACACTCATCATCTTCATAGTCTTTGATTAAATTATCATATCTCTTGATAGTAATCCAATATTTAGAAGATACAAGAAACAGTGTTTCTTACTTCCTTAGAGACAGAATTTCAGTCAGAGTATTTGTCTTATTTTGCTAAGATTAAAACATATTTCTCCCTTGCTTTTCCACTACCTTTTGTTTTCTTTATATTACTTTGTAAGTTTTGTTTTTATGACTTTTTCTTTTGCTGTGTTTTAAGTCTTCTGCAGGAGAACAACTTTCTGGGAAAAAGGAAAAAAAAAAGAAAACTGGAATACAAAATAAACACTTCTCAGCTTCTCAGAACCACCCTCAGCAGACCAGCAAACCCCTCCCTTAAACATTCTGATATATGACTGTACATGAAAATCAGATGGGCATGAGGAAGTGATTCCATTTGCCAAATGCAGTTTTGATCCATATGGCAAACAGCTGCTGCTCAGATGAGCAAACTTCTGAAAAGCTAATTTGTTAAATCCAAACAGAGGAACTTGCAGTCAAAAGTCAATACAGCATAGCACCTTGCAGCTTTTATTTGCTCCCATCACCACTGATAATGCATAGTCTCCTGTGACATGCTCTTTCTTTCTTTGCAAGGCAGGCAACAGATACTCAACAGACAGGATCTGAGTGCGTGCCATGGCTGAAACATGCAGTAAATAGGAAAACAGTTCCTTATACTCTGCAAATTACCGCAGACATTTTCGGGAATTGTGATAATCCTGATCTTAGACAGAGGACCACTCCAGAGAGATTTGTTTTGGGTTTGTGGTGTTACCACTGCCTCTCAGTGATAACTTGTTTCTCCCTCAGTGTCTCTAGAGGAAAACCTGCTAATTGATTTTATTATCAACAGTTGAAAGCGGTATTAAAAATCCCACCTTTAATAACTTACAGTACCTATGTGATGGAGGTCTATGCTGTTTCAGTGCCTGCAGCTTTTGTAGCAAACCCTAAATTGCTTTCTGAGTCGATAGCAATGTTTGCAAACCTCTTAAGGAGCGCTTCCTTTCCTTGGAACAGCCGTGTCATATTTCTTGCCATCCACAATGCTGCCTCATGGAGGGCCTGGCTGGACATGTCCAGCATCGTGTTAATTTGTGGGGAGTGCTGAGACAGGAGGTTTTGAGTTCTGCACTGAGACGCTTTCCAGACATCTGAAACCATGAATCCAACCCAATGAGCTGCGTGTCTTGCCTCAGGACTTAGGTCTTGAGTGTCCTCAGCAACACAGATTTATGCTATGTCTTCCTTATGTAACTTATATAAACATATATAAAGACATAGCTTTTGCAGAGATTGGATTTACATAGCAACAGGTTGTCAGGAGCATGATTAGAAAACAGCAACTACCTTGATTAGTATGTGTTTCTCTTACTTTGTCTTGTGACAGCATTTGATATGCATTTTTTCTCATCAATTAAAGATCATTTAGAGAGTGCATCTCTTTCATTATAAAATTCAATAATGACATATGCTTTTTTTTCCCAGAGATGTGGTGCAGATATCTGAATTTTAAAAAGTCATAGACTGGGTAAAAAAGAAATAAGATATTTACTGCCAAATTGTCTTTGGAATAAATCCATAAAAACTGAAGGAGGGAGAAAATAGGAAGACTGAAGCCAAAAGGTCAGCTGGAAGGTTTTCCAGTTCTAGTTTGAGCAAGGCAATATCTGAGAAATGGCTGTGGATATTTATATAGTTAGGTCGTAATCACTGCAGTCCATTTTCCTTTTGGTATTTTTTAAAAAAAGATAAGGTAAGAGGATAAAATTTTTGGATGTTTAATAAAATGATAAAATGTTTAGTTTTCATGTACATATTTTCAAGAAAATTAAAAGTCAAGTTAGATGCCTATTTAGTCTTGCTTACTGTTCTACTTCATGAATTGTTTGAATATATTCCTTTATGTTTCATTCTTCAACAGATATAAACCTGAAGACTTTATCCTTACAACATAATAATATTTTTAAGAGGCTTAAATTCAAAAGTGTTTGTAATTTTTTCTGCTGTGAGAGAATATTTTTCTATGTCTTTTCCTATTATGACTTTCTTCATTATGTTTTTGTTTCTTTCAGCCTTTTTAGCTTTGCTTTGCAAATAATGAAACATTTCCTTCTTCAGTCCAATTAACATCCATTCCAAGATAGGTACAAATCATATTCCCTTCTTAGCTTTGCTTCTTTGCAGAAAATAACATCCAGGAAACTGGATCGGATCAGATCACAGCAATTGTTCAGCCTTGCTCCCTAATCTGATTTACCAGGAACTGACACTTTGATTCACATTGCACTCACACCTACAATTCAGTTTAGACACAACCTGTAAGACTACTATATTTATTGTAAAGTCTTTGCATCCTTCTAAATATTGGTGCTCCCTTAGAGTTTCCAAGTTGGGGTCAATGACTCCACATCAGTTTTTATTTTGCCAGCTTCCTGTTGCTAACAGAGATGGACTACCAGAGAAGAGCAATAGCTCTCTGTCCTTCACCAGAACAAAAGGATTGGGTTTTTTCAAGCAGTCTTCATAAAGCCTAAATTTAAGTACCTGATCTTTCTCTGCTTCTGTATTTATGCCTGTTGAACTATATGATATTTTTCTGAGATCCACATGTAAATCTGGGCACGTTGTACTCTTGGATTTCATTTTATTCCTAACACTTCAGTGCCCTAAGTCATCATTCTTACACTGACAATGTTTATATTTAACCTGCTTCATGTTAAGAGTTCTCCTAGGATTACCTCAGGGCAAGAACACAACAGCCTCACTTCTGCCAGATACTCAAACATCTGGACTAGAAGGAACTGTGATATGCTCCAGGTAGGTCATCAATGCAAACAACTAAGGAATGAGGACTTTTGGTAGATATGAAGTATAACGTGACACCCAGTCTAGCTACACACAACATATTATAACTTTTGAAAAGCTCTATGGGAACATGTCTACTTTGTATTCTGCAACCACTAATTAGAAATACTGGACATTAGTTCCAAAGACTTAGAGTGTCTCTAGCTTGACAGTTACCTTCACCACAATCTACTGTTATCTTACTTTCACAAATCCAAAATTTTTTTGTAGTAAAATTAAAAGCTTCCTACCTGATATGATATCACAACACTCTTTGGATATGTGCACTGTCTGGAAAATCAAAAGTTTTCTTTTGGCATGCCATGATTAACTTTGATAAACTTATTGTGTATTATGTAATTTTCTGTTTATTGTAAAATCTTCAATTACAGTTTCTCCAGGTGTTCAGTATTACAAAGGTTAAACAATTGTACCTCAGCCACCCAAGATCTCATTTTTCTTCTTTTAAATACAAATTTTGTGTTGTACAGCTTCTAGCTATAAAGTGCAATCTTCAACTTGACAGAATCTTTGTTATTTCTTCCTGCATTCTGAGCCAGTTTTCTTGAAGGTCCGAAGTGATTCTTTCCTGCCCTCCCAAATTCAGCATATCACTTCACAACACATGATCACAGAAACTGCCCAAAGGCGTATCAATGGAGAGACAGGGATTTTCAGACATGAAATAGATCTTAGAGAGTTTGAGCTTTTGTCCCATTGATGTTAATTGAGCGTGGGAAAACCAGGCTTCTGATTACTCTTCTTAAGTCTTAACACTGGGGAAACTCTGTTTGGAAACAAATGGCCCCCCTGCCCCTGGTGCTCCTCCTGCCAGGGTGCAGGATGGCATTCCAGCCCCTGGAGCTGTCAGAGGGGCCAGAGGACACATCTCCAGCCGTGCTACAACCCTGCACACGGGCCCTGCAGAGCCGGTGCCCCAGCCTGGACTCACCACAGCCCTGTCCACATGGGCCTGCCCAGCCATTCTGGGCAAGGACTACCCCTGGTCTCCCTCGCTGGCCTGGATCTAAACCCCTCCTGCTGGCCAAAGTCCCAGCCCGGCCATGGCTTCTTCTTCTCTCCAAGGAGGTGCCTGAAGCCTGGGAGTGCCTCAGCTGATCCCTGGCCCATCCATCTCCTTGTTCCAGCAGTTGCTCCGATGAATGCTGGGGTCTGGTGCCACATTGGGTTGTCTCTTATCTTGATCCCTTAGTGAACAGGAGTCAGACTTCCACATTTTAGACATTTTTAGAAGAGCCTTCTGCTCACCTGTTTTATTTTCCTTTACAAATGCAAACCCGGCTTGGCTTTTCAAAATTGTTGCTTTGTTCTTGCACTTTTTGACCTTTAAAGTGAAGCTTCCTTAAATGTTCACTAAAGTTTTCCCATTCCAGATAAACTCCCTGTTTACTGCTAATATCCTTTTTATGAGATGGCTGTTTATCCACTTAGGCCTTTAAAAAGCTTTCTTAAAAGTAATTTTCCCTCTGTATGTGATGTGAATCCTAGATAATTTTTGTATGTTTGACTTAGATCAATTCCAGTTGTGTTCCTTGATGAAGTTTTTGAGCTATTTGGTCCAGCTAACTTAATTAATTAATTTTCTTAATTGTCAAAGTTTTTACTTTGGAAACGAAAACCAAAACAAATCCTTAGCTCCTGACCCATCCTGCTGAAGTCATTTGGAGGGGAATGAGGCCAGGATGGTAATACTTCCCCCTGTTTGCACAATGTATTTGCAAAGTGATTTATACTAGTCCAGTCAAAATGCAAGCACTTCTGTCGATATTGAGTTTAATTGGGCACAGTAATGACTAAAGGCTTTTAAAGGTCACTGCATCCAGATGTTCAGCTATTAGTCACCATCACCCAACAAACTTTCTAAATAAAGATAAATAAATATAAAATAAAGAAACACTGCAACCTTCAACAAAATTAGTGTCTGGGACTGGTAGGATTATTTACTTCTGCTTTCTGGTCAGCTTTGTTCAGTTCCCTCGAAACACATAACCTTACTGAAAATAACTTTTTTTCCCTATAAGGAACAATCTTTGCTTTATTTAGGCAAGTAGGCATTACTTTCATGAGTAATGCAATTACAGTTTGAAACTTGCAGAGCTTACAATTTTGAAAATTTACCCTTTGAATAATCAAAGTGTTCTGAACACTACAATGTGTGTAACCCCTTGACTTTTAGCAATTCCTTACTGCTTCCACAGTGCAGCTTAGGTACTAATATAAAAAGTGGGAATTTTTAGGTTTTGAAAATTTATAATTCATCCTAATGGAATGAAGGTTCATATTCTTTACCTTTGGTTTATTAATAGCTAATGTATTCAGTTTTAAAAAGAAATTTTAACGGAAATTGAATAAATAATTTCTAGAAAGAAGTTTTTATAAACTGACAGCCTCTGATAAAATTTCATACTCTTATATCATATTTTCATATTTTAATCTAAAATAATTTTCCCAACTTTTTTCTACTCTCTCCCTAAATATGCACATAGAGCTTTTAGATTTCCATAAGCTCTCTATAATTCAGCTTCTTATATTACTTAGGTTTTGAAAGAACACAAAAGAAATTTTAATCACTTAGAAACTATTGCAGGGTTTAGTCTTTGGGGAACCCAAAAAATTCCATTAAAATTGTTTTAATTTTAGGAGAGTTTAAAATTAAATTATTTAAGATGTTCCTTCTCAGCCTGCACTTATAGACATAAGTTGGTGAAAATGATTCATTTAGAGTGAATGGAAGCCTAAGTGGAAGCTGAAGCTGCTGCTGAACAACCATTCATCATTGAATTCTGTACAAATGCTTTTCATATGTAATTAGAATTCACATAATCAAATGTTATGAGAAGGCAACATTTCATAGATCTTTTTGCTTATCATCTCAGAACTTACAGAAATGCTATGACAAACCTGTAATTTAATCAGACATATAACATGATGCATTCCTACACTGAAGCAGGAAAGCAGTGCTATTGCATCTTCTTTTCAATCCGTCTTTACCATGTTTCATCCAAAAGGCTGTGCTCCTTATTTATCAGCACTCTGCTTCCCCAGCGAGATAAACAGCATTCTTTAAAAGATATATTGCCAGAATTTACAGTAGAATTCATTTGTTGAAGTGATAAATTTAGAGCTAAGACAGAATACAGTCTCATTTAATCTGAGAACATTGTCACAATTTATGTAATGGGCTGCTCTAAAGGTTAACAAGAAAACATCCTATCTCTTTTTTCAAATGTCAGCTAACTATTTTATAGATTTCTCTCCATCCTCTCTCGTAGCCGCTTTAGTTAAATTAGCACAGCTGTCTGAGAGATCAGATTTAAGGCCTTTCAATGTTCCCTTGATCTGAGAACAGATGCCTCAGGAGTATTGCCAGGCAAAAGGTAAAGTGGTCTAGTGAATCACATTATTTTCTGAGCACATTTTCTAAGAACATTATAAACACAGAACTGATAGATGGATAGGTAAGGATACACTCTCTACTAAGAGACTTTTAAAATCCTGGAAATGAGCTTACAGTGTCCAAAAGTAGATCTAGCTAAAATACACTGGGTCAATGCTCTCCTTTATTTATAGAAACAACCAGTAGCATTTTGCTTGGTTAAAAACCCAGTAAAAAGTCATTTAACAGGATGGCTAAAATTTAGCATCAGTATTGAATGGCAATCAGTATAATTTACAAAAGCAATGTTTGTGACTTTGGGGAGCTCAGATGAAAATATGACCTCCAGGCACACAGCAAGTAAAAAGTCTTTTCCATTCTCTTGTTATTTTACCTTTTCTGACAGTTGAAGGAAAACTTTCTAAAATTACTCTTGTGCTCTAAAATGGAATCCAGTGTTGTGCTTTGGGCATGATGATCAAAGGTTGTCTGTCTTCTGGTGCCTCCACAAATGAGACCCTCCAGCCATAGACTGCTCCACCAATCCATTTGAAAACAACCAACCACTGAAATAAGGGAGGACAAGTTTTCTTTCCTTGAGCTTATTTCTCATAAAGGCCAGCTGTACTCTAAGTAGGCTGCATGGCTCAAGGAACAAATCTGAGTAGGAAATAAGGCCTCTTGACTGGCCACTAGTGCTGATGCACCAAGTGAAATTAAATAAAGGTAATATGAGCGCTGCTCACACCACCTCCTGCAGGTGGAAAGGAAATCTGTCCTCAAATCTCTGACTATTAAACAGAAGAGGAGCAGCATAAGTTTAAAAAAAATTATTTATCCTCATCCTACTCCCCCAAAGAAGAGATGTATTTCTCAAAATCTTCCATGCAAAGACCCTCCATACGTGGTCCAACAATGTTCGTGGTTCTGCTCTAGTCCCTAAAGGGAGTGGTCAGGGAGTCATCAAATGAAAACATTTCTGTATCTAATCTTCCTATGGAAAACAAGTCAATATAGATGGGATATGTACATATTCAAAGCAAAGAGCATGTTTCTATGTTATCATGGCTAATCCTTGTTTTGTGAACACATGGAGAAATGGGCAAGTGGAAGGATCGGAATAGATAAATAAATCATTCTGTCTTTGAACAGACATACCATAACATTTTTTAATATGTCACAGATACAGAGCAGAAGAATCTTTAGATTTTACATGGGGGTTTGTAGGATCTAAGGTTTACTTGTCCATTTCACCTGATCAGAGCAATTCCAGGACCAAGAGACTGTCTATATTTTAAAAAATACATACTCTTTGTGTTTCAGTTTTTATATTGTAATGCTATCCCTGCTGAATCATCAGTCAGGATTTCATCTTTAAGGATGACGACCAGTAAAAGTATTTTATAAATTATTGGTATAGGCACAGAAATGTTTTATGTTTAGACAAACATAGGACCTTTATGAACATGAGATTATTGTACCTAAGTAAATGGGAAGAGATCAGTGTCATACAGCAGAAACACTGTGTATCTTAGAGGTATGTACTGAAGATCCTACTACAGATAAAGCAGTTAAAAATGTTATTGTACAGTACTGCTGCCGGCATGAGTCAAAATAAATGGAACCTACTTTACTAGGAATTGTCATCAGTTTCCCATTTGTGCTGTAAAATTAGCAACTCCAGCATTGTTGGGAATAGGGAGGAGAAGACACACTACAGTTTAAAGTTTTCTGAGTTTTAAAAATGTTTTTTCAAACACTTGGTGTTTTACTACATTAGTTAAAGCATTGTGAAACATCCCATCCACCCTTGTAATTAAGCTACTGTTTATTTGTTTTTATGGACTTTAAATTAAAACCATGATTTTTCCTACCTAAAGGGAAGCCAGGGTTGAGCAAACATCAAGAAAATCATAAAAGAGAAACTTCTGTATGATGTTGCTTGTTTTTTCCTATAAAATATAAAGGGTGAAATCCTAGCCTATTGAAGTCACTGGGAGACTTGTAATTGACTTTGAAAGGCCGAGATTTCACCCTTAAGAAACAGTGCTAAATTTTCCCAAAGCAGTCTCTGATTTGGAGGGCTGTGTGTGCCTGCTTCATCCTTTGGCTGTGCTGAGTTTTAGTGCTCTAGAACTCAGACTTGCTGATGCTCAGCACTTCTAAAATAGGCTCTCACTTGTCTTAATTTGGATGCTTAAATCATCACTATACCAGAAATTAAAAGCTGCCTCTGGAAATTTTTAGCCTGCTTCTTTAAAATGAACTTCAAAAAAACAGACAGTGCGTATCAGAAACTTTCTTATTGCTATTAAAATCAGCTGTGTGTAATAAATTGAGAGCAGAAGTGAAAACTGGCAAGAGATATGATCATGCAAATAGCAGTTTTTCAGTGTTGCCCTGGTTTTTGTAACCCTGCTTCATTGGACATGTTGAAAAAGTGGGAAAGAGATAGTGGGATATTTCCATCAAACTCTATTAAGAGATAAGAAGAGTCTGAAACTACAGAAAATAGAAGTGACATATTTACAGCACTTGCAAAATAGAGGTGGAGAGGATAGATTTGTTTAAAGGGCACATTTAAGTTTGGCAGTTTAAAACATTGTTTAAAAAATATTGTTCATATTGTTTAAAAAATTTCCTCATCACAACCTGTTTGGTTTTTTCCTTCCTGAACTCAAGTGCTTACCACATTGCCATCAATCATTATCACCTATAAAAAGATTCATATGCAATTGGAAATAAAATTGCTCAGACACTCTGGACTCAATTATTGATGGTGTTCCACAAAAGGTACATAATTACCTTTGCTTTTATTCTTGCTGTCTCTAGCAGGTATTATGAGTTTTTTCTCATGTTTCCTCCTTCACTGCAAACACAGGGCATAGATGAGAAAAAGGAAGTATTTTTTAAGAAGGAACAAAAGAGAAAGAAAGTTCACAATGCATCTGACTTCTTACTGAGATGGATTTAAATGAAGAAATCTGGCATATCTCCATATCACTGGAAACAGAAGAGTTCCAGGGCCGTTCAAGTATTGTTTTTTTCTGATGGAAGTATGGGGTATTTGAGACACCAAGAAGTAGCCAATGTTGCTCTTTGTTATTTTACACTCTATGAGATATCTACAAAGAAATCAGAAACACCGATGAGGATGTTGCATACTTGCCTTAAAATCCAACTCTTTCCTTTTTGCTATGTGAACGAAGACACAGGCCCTATACTGGGATAGGTATATAATGACCAGGATAGTTATAGGGCACCAGATCCATGGGAAAACAAGGATTCATGTAGTTAGCATCACTTTTGATTCCTTCCCTTAAACAACCAAGATGTAAGTGCAAGTCCAGAGCAAAGCTTAAATTCATATCTTCAGCACCTTAGCAGATGGAACTACTAACCTTCCTACAAAACCTTTACTCCATTCTTATTTTATACACCAAAGGCAAAGAAACATGTTTATGGCAAATAAAATGAGATAAACTGCTGGCTTTTCAGATACAGAATATTTCTAAGAGAAAAAATATACAGGTTGTGGATAGCCTGACTGAATGAGTGATTTTTCTCATGCATTATTTTAAGTAGACCAGAAGTATTGTTCTGGAAAAGCAAATAAAAATATGTCTAAACTGATGTCTCTTTTCTTTTCTGAAACACACTGAAGAAAGTAATTAGTTTCAAAATTATTTCAGTTATAATGTTTACTGCTCATCTTAGCTTAATGGAACATCCTCTTGGATATCATTTCTCATCTCTTAAACTATAAGTGTTCTGAGTTCCAAAAGGCAAGTTTTTATTGACTAGAATGAAAATGCATATACATCTACTTTTTATCCCATGTTAAAAATTTCCACATCTTTTGTATTTTTTATAAAAAGGTCAGACCAAGAAATAGATGGGGTTTAAAAGTTTCAACATGACGTGGAATTAGTAGGCACTGTACTGAAATGTACAGCCTTTTTCCAGACAAAACCAGATACAAGATTTGAAAATTGCCTGGTGAGCACTGTTGAGACTTATTTTTTTTTTTTGGTTTGGTTTGGTTTGGTTTGGTTTTTTTTTTTTGGTTTTTTTTTTTTTTAACTAAATTGTTTAGGGCTTTATTCTGTCTTCAGCTCATTTCACACAGTTTTAAATACACTTGCACAGAATGAAATTAATCTGGGAGATAAACCAGTGTCTTTTCAGCAAACTTTTAAGTAAAGGAAGTAAATCATACTATCAGCTCGAAATTCATTCATCACTAAGATCTATATTTCAGGAATATAGAAACTATGAAGACCCTGTGAAGACATCACTAAAACTTTTTATTGGGCAATGTCCATTTTTACATGACATAATGAAGAAAAACCAGTTTGAAATGTCTTTATCTTAAAATTCTTTCATATCTGTTGCATACAACTGGAATTTCCAAAAGTAAGTTCTGACTTATTTTCCCCTGAAACTATAGACTTTTTTTTTCAGTGGGTGGAAATAATATTTTAGATGAAGGACAATCCAACAAGAACTAGCAATAATGAATATTGAAAAATGTTTTCCTGTGTGCACTACAGGAAGATGTAGACCTTGTGTATAATCTGAAAATATGCCAAGATCATAATATGTCCAGTCAAATGCATGCAGATACAGCATGTTTTGTGCTTAAGAGAAATGCTGTGTAAGACCATTAAAAATGTCTGCAAATGGAAAGTCAGCAAAATTGGACCCAGCCACATTACACACTCTAAAACATTGGTGTCAGAAAGACCAAAGCCTCTACATATTACTGCAAACCCTGGATAAAAATGAAATAAGTGTAAGAATAGAAAAATACACAAATAACAAAGTACCATGCATAAATATTGGCAGCATTAAAGGCAAAAATATTTGTTATGGAAGCGGTATTTTTAAAAGGAACTAAAAACATGAGCCTAGAAGGCATCTGTTAAAGAAAATCTTTTATTTAATTATATATGATCTATATCCTGGTTGCTGTGTATGTCAGTTTGTATCTCTATGTTTTATTATGTCATTTTCAAAGGAGCAAAAGAAAAACAGGTAGCAATGTTCAAATAATGCTGACTTTTCCTTCAACTCCTTTGAAAACCCAAAGGAAAATGTGCAATCTGCTACCCTCATTAGCCTGCTAATTAGTTCTGTTGAAGACAGACAGGAATGCTGTACTGGTTTTCCACAAAGGTATGAGAAGATGACATATTTGTAACTACATTCACATTACCAGAAAGGGTTTTCCAACTCAATTATCGCATTGATTGGCCAAACAAAAAATGTGTCAGCTGTTCATGTCCCAAAAGAGACATATTGTTATGGTTGAAGTTTTTTAACAGCTTCATCCCAAAATTTGAACAACTGGACCAAATTCTGACCTCCATTATACTGTGGCATATTTAATAAAGGTAATCTCTTTGTGCAATAAGGCATTATCAAGAAGATAATGGGACATTCGAGAATTTCTTCTTCAGAAATATATATACATAGTCACATGTTGAATCTTAAGGACAACTGTGATGCCTTTGAGGAATAATAGCATTCACAAATGGATAAACAAAATGGCATTAATATTTATATCAACATGGTGGAAGACTGGAAGAAATTAAAATTTAGTTTTAATCCATATTTGGAGGTGGTTGGACTTGGAAAATGGTTATTATGGAGATAGACTGTGGACAGCATTTCACTGACATTCTCATATTTGTAAAAACATAGATAGGCAGATATTCTCCTGAGGCCACTACAGATGTCATTAATCATATTTGTAATTGCATTAATAAANAAAATAATTCACTATATTATGAACCTTTGAGTGTGAAGGTTCTTTTTTTCCCCCTTTGATTTCTGATTCGATTTTTCAATATTGGAGTTCTAATTCATGTTCTTACCATATCACATAAGCAACACTAAAAAAACAACTGATCAGTAAAGTAAACAATACTTGAACTAAGCTTAAAATGGCACTAAAAATACACATTTTGACTTTGCCTTGGGCTGGCTATGCAAATTAATTTCTATCTGTTAAAAAAAAAGTCAGTTATAAGACTATATTCAGACCTGGAATTATGGAGAAATAAAGGTGCCTCACACTTTTAAAAGCATAGTTTCACTATATTTAAGGAAATAGGCCTTTTTTGTGCAGTGGGGTCAAAAAGATGTCTACAGTTGAATAATATTAACTAATAGAGCTATTGGACAGATATTCTTAACAGCATAGAAGTTTAGACTTGTTTTAAAGGTCAGCTATTCTAATTAAACATGGTATCCTATCCTGTCAGTAAATTTCCACTCTAAACTTTGTTTCTCAATCAAAAAATTCTGAAATCAACCTCAGTTACAATAGATGTGAAAAAGTACCACATAAGCTGGTTGTGCTTTGTTCATAGGCCATGCTGCTTGAGTTTAGCATCACTCTTCCTTCTTCCAGGGAAGTCCTGGTTGTAATAGATCTGAGTGAAACTGAAGAGTATTTTGCTTTATTTTTCCCTTTTCAGTGATTGTTCCACTATTTTATTGTGAGAACAGAAAGACTAGCAAAAATCATAGAAGCAGATAGAGAACCAGTAAAAGGCCACCCATTTCAAAAAAACCCAAATCAACAGAGAAATAAAAGTAATAGGATTCAGGGTGCCCTTTTACCCTTTAATTTTCCCCATGACTTGGTATCTCATGAATCATCTCTGTAAGGCACACAGCTGATGTCAGATGAGAATGTTCAGTCACATTTTTTTTTCATAGGGGACATTGAAAGAAGAGGGTCAGACATTTCATTTTTAAATTTGGAAAGTACTGCAGAGCTGATCTAAACAAAGTAATAAAGTGGTACAACAAAACATCAATAAAAGTACTGTCTTCACAGGAAAAAGTGCCAAAGGAAGTGTCTTGGTGTTCTAATTTCTACATTAATTCATTATTAAAGGTAGATCAAGTCTAGAGATACAGGAAAACTAATACAAAAACTCAAACAGTGAAGATACAGTTTTGTTCGTGAAAAGAATTGTCCTCCAAGACCTTCCAGTGTCTTTTCTTTCTGCCCAGAGTTCTCTAGGGTCCTAATATTATTGATGCAGATTACTTTCCTGGTAGTGAATGAATGCCAGAAACACCTAAATCTACATGTGCTAAAAATTAGCTCAGATGAAGACTTCTAAAGTTAGGTGAGGTCAAGCCCACCAATCAGTCCTTGAGATTAAAGGACCAGATGATGAAACAACAGGAAAAAAAAAAGGTCACTTTTCATTCTGTTCCTTTCAATCTTGCAAGTGTGATTGGAACAAGAGTTTTCTCTTTCCAGAAAAGTTGTTCATTTGTCCTTCCGTACAAATCTCTTTGGCCTTTCAGATATATTTCTGTCTTTCTATCAAAGGCAACGAGGAAAACAAGATTTCTGTACATCAAGTTCACATCTTCTTCATTTTCTACTTTTCACTTTCCCAGAGTGTTCTCTTAATGTTATTGTGTTTTTAAGAGATTCACAGAATCACCAGGGGTACGGTGCTCTCTCTTTTCCATCTGCTGAACCAGCTGCATTATTCTTCCTTCCTCCTTATTCTGCTCTTTCTTCTTTCTCACCATCCTTGAGTGACTATTCTTTTTTTGTCTCCTTAATATATTAATTCTTTACTTTTCACTTAC
>WEKY01057279.1:2687-15180 GCA_013390045.1 Picathartes gymnocephalus | reverse complement strand
GGCCGGGGGGGGGGCCCGTCGGCCCCACGGGACTGGCGGATCCCCTCCACCCTGTTACCTTTACTCTGACTGGAAACGAAAGAGAAAGATTTTGGCTTCCTGCTCTTAAAATGTGGTTTCACAAAGGCGGTCCCAGCCTTTAAGTGGTCACACAGAGTACCCATTGCGGAGCCAGCCAATCCCTGGGCTTCCCAGATTCATCAGAAGCTGTGCTTGAAGAAAGTTGTAAGAGCCCTTCCAGGTGTAAAAAAGTTAGCTTTTTTTCAAACAATGACAAATTCTTAACAAAGAATGGTCCTTCTCTAGTGTGTGTGTTGGAAACAGTGAGCAGCACAGCTCATCCTGGTCTTTGATAAGTTCTATGAGACGAGAGGAGACCCACTGAAGTTCCCATGTTGACTATAAACCCTTTTCTTTGTTATTTTACCATAAGCAGAATATCGGCAAACTGATGTTTGAAACACTGCACGTCCGAACTGATGAGATATTTGATGCCACATTTGACAAAGCTCTGGCATTTTCAAGAGAATGCAAAGGAATAACTACAAAAGGAATGATTAAATGCTGAATGATCTCAAAAGCGTATAAAAGAAACAAGAGTTTATTTAAATTATTATTATTATCTCAGTACATGAACTTTTAGGAAGGGGGAGTGCTCTGACCTCAATATCTCTTATGCAAGAACACACAGTCCTCAAAGAGAAAGAAGCAAATTATGTACTTTAAAGGTATTCCTGTGTCTAATGCAAGAATTTTTGTTTAGATAATTCAACAAATCACGTGAGTTTTCCACTGAAGTCAGCAGGACAGCTCACATGAGATGCTCACATGCCCTAAGTTTGCAAGATACTGATCTCATATATTCATTATTTATTTATATATTGTTATGACCTTCTTATTTCCGTCTCATATTTGTGTCTTCCTTGCACTTTAAACAAAGCCTCTCTCCACTTTATATAACTTTGCATGGGCAGCAAGATGAGTATTGGAGCATGGATATGAGTAAGAAAAATATATCACTATTCCATTTTCACAGGTCTCGCTAAAAAACAGTCACCAATAAAAAAGAAAACTACATATGTCTTACATTACTCCACTTCCTAGAACAGATTGTAAATGCTGCCCTGTGGTTATGAATTATATTAATTTATTTGCTAAAAAAGTGTTCTGAGAAGCTTTGTGTGTCACTGAACAGTTTCTGGTGATTACTGGGGCACATGTCTTTGTGATAGGACACACTTAAACTACCAAACACAGCTGTTTAAAAAACAGTGCAAGATGTGCAGGTGCATGAAGGACAAAAAGAAAAAGAAAAAAGAAGTCTCCTCCCCGCCCCCAAAACTTTTATTTTCATAGAAAAATAAGAAGGAAATGGACTTTCAAAGCTAAAAAACCAAGTTACTGAATGTGGGGGATGGTGGGAGCCAAACCCCCAGTTTGTGGTGATAGAAAAAGCCTCTCCTAGGGTGCAGTGTCAAATGTACCCCAGTCTACCCCCCACTGGGTTCCCTGTCCCCCGGCCACTTTTCACCCCTCTGTTCTCCCTTCCCAGGTTCCCCTGGGTCCCTGCTCCTCCTGGGCACTCCCCCCTGCTCCCCCGTTGCCCCAAGCACCCTGGGAGCTGTCCTGGAGCCCCCCTGCCCAAAACGCTCCAGGACTTCTGAGTTTCTTGGCTTCGTGGGTGGAATAAACCCATGGAACACCACAGGAGAAGTGCTTCTCGTATCTCTTCATTGGATGCTCACACAACCATCATTTAATAACTGAACAACAGAAAATCTCAAATTTAGCTGATCTTTTTTTAAGAAATAAATTCCACTTTGTTTTTGTTGGACTAGAGTACTGAACTAGCACTCAGTGTGAGAATGAATTTAGCCTAGATAACTGGACCTATCAATCTGCATAGACAATAGACAGTGAATGTCCAAATAAAGATCCGTGTTTTCAAGTTTATTATATGGGGCTTATTTTCAGTTATTTTAACTGTCATTAAAACAATTGTGCCTGGTATAAGTCTGTGGTGATTCTGTTCAACAGAGGTTTAACACTACAATATTGTATTTATGAATGTGATAGTTTACATTTCCAAACCGAAACTCTCTTTGGTAAGGTGGTGGGGGTCAGGCAGACCCCTAAAGGCATGACATGGAATAACTCTCTGATACCATGACCAGTTAGCAACTCCAAGAAGGTCCACTGATGCTCTTAAAAAGCATACCCATATCCATCCTTTCACCTTCCACTGCATCAGCTGCTCAGAGCCCCACCCAACCTGGCTTTGAACACTTCCAGGGATGGGGCACCCACAACCTCCCTGGGAAACTTCTTCCAGTGTCTCCTCAACCTCACAGCAAAGAATTTTACTGGTCAGTTTTATAAGTCCTGTTTCAAAAAACAAACTAACAAACAAGAAAAGTGGAAGAGTTATTTCATAGCCTCTACCTAGCAAGTTACAAACATGGTAGCAGAGTTGTTGGATACATCATCAGCTTTCCTTACACTGCATTCTAATTTCATTTATTATTTATCATCTTGCATTTGTGAATTACATCACATCAGACTTCTGTACCTCATTCAAATGAAAATATATTTATTTCCTCAGATGTTACAGAGAAAAAAAAGTTGATTTGGAAAGTGATAGGAAGAAAATTTTTGCAATCAGATTATGGAATTTTTACAAAGAACAAATCTCACAGTATTTCATCTCAATTTAACATTTATTTCATTTCCTTATGAAGGTTTGATGTGTCACTAAGTGCCACGTAAGTCCTGAGATGTGGTGTGATAATGATTCAAATAACTTTTTATTGATAATGTTGCCATTTGTTGAAATAACTTCAAAAATTCTTGTAGATAACCCACTTTGTCCTTTTTATTACTTTTTCCTTTTTTTTGGCATTAGGAAAATTGCAGTTGAGGGCTGAAGGTACCTTTCTTAAAACCAATATTTTTTAACTTTTTCTTTTTAAGAATAAATATACGTAACACTAAAAAAAAGTTGTAAAGACAAAATTAGCAGACATATCTCAAGCATTAAGTAACTTCAAAAAGGAGCATAACAGAATTCCCACTGTAGACAGCAATTTATAATTTGTTAAATAATTCTATTCAGTGAAAGTATTTAAACACATACTTGGCTTCATGCATGTGTAGTGTTGCCCCTAGCAATATAGAGAAACAAGTGCTAAATTTAATTCATAAGCTTCAGTTCTATGGTTTTCAGATAATTGCCTGCAACTTTTGTTTGTTGGAGCAACTAGACAGCCCTACTAGACACCTCAGAAAGCTTTTCCATAAATGCCATTTTTCTTTCAGGACAAATATTTCTTGAATTTCTGCTACCAGAAATAAGATGAGAACTTTGTCCTTTAATTGTTATGACATATATTGTTATAGTAATACAAAATGGGGAAAGAGACAGCCTGCTACATATATTCTACCTCTACCAATCACAGTTGTTGGGTCAAAAGCTGTTAATCTATTTGGCATAGTTTTATCATCCGCAGCAGTATATTAAAAGGACAAAAATTTCTCAGATTTAGCCTGCTTTTGAGAAAAAAATAAGAAAAAATCCCACATAATTTTCTTTTAATATCCATAATTTATAACTCTACAGACTTTAATTAATGTTTTACTAATTGAAATATATTTTAAAAATACATTCGGCAAGTGATCTTCCTTCTCAAGCTCTATCATGCTTTTGTAAGGTTAAGTAAACTATAGTGGAACCCAAGATGAAGGATAAATCACCTTTAAAAATATTAATTATGAATTGTAAGAAAATATGAGACAAAATATCAGTGAAATCATTAAAAAAATATTCAGATCATTTTATAGTCTGCATCTGGTTCTATTTCATATAAATACAAGTTGGACATCTACGACCTTTGGGTTAGTGACAGATGTTGTCATGAAGTTGATCATTTTTACAGAATTATTTCAGGCGACCCAATGTTTCCAAAAGGCAGTTGCCTGGCACAGCCAAAAATTGCACTGGTCCATGCAAAACTGTATCCAGACACTATAGACATACTTTTCAAATTTTAATTATGAATTTCATATGTCAGGTTTTCTTCTGACCAATGGTGAGCAATGCCTTCAGAGGCAGAGGCTGAGGGTAACTCTGCGTGCAGAAATGTTTGAAAGGTGCCTGTAGGTGCTGCAAGCAGCACTGCTGGAGCTGCACTGCTGAGCACAGGGGGTGAAGCCTGTGAGCAGCCTGCATGGGCCAGGGAGGAGGACAAACGACTCAGGCATGCAGGTGACACGGAACAATCCTAAGTGATGCAGGGAAGTATATGGATGCCAACCTCACTGGATAGCAGCATGAACCTCAGAGTCTCTGCCTGTGCACTGCACACTGTGCATCACCCACACAGAGTCACACAGGCGTCTCATGGCTTCGCATTCTTAAGTGACTCCTGTTGCCATTAGCCCAGAGAAGGAGCAGCTGTCTTTCCTAGTCCAGTTAAGATTCCCCCCAAATAATCGTAACTTTCCTTAATTAAGTATGTCTGCTTTTTTGAAGTGGTTAATCCTTCAATCTGCTCTTTAAGTTTCTGCTCTTGAGAGGGAAATGCTGGGCAGTCTTGAAAATACAAACTTTTGCTTAAGTGATGCACAACAGTGTCAGAAAAAAAACCCAAACACAAACCCAAACCCAAACCCAAACCAACAAACCAATAAAAGAAACCCCTAACAGACAAACAAAAAGACATTCCAGTGCAAGTCAACTATAAGTATTTAAATTTGGACAAGCAGACCTTTAAGTCCACAGTTAATCTATCACGAGCAACATTAGAAGAAGAAATTGAGTCTCTACCTACAATTTAAATACAACCTCCCTGGTACAGAATCACAGAATTTTTCAGGTTGGGAAAGACCTCTAAGAACACCAAGTCCAACTATTAACCCAGCATCTTAATATTCACCACTCAGCCATGGCCCCAAGTGCCACTCCCACACGTCTTTCAAATATCTCCAGGGATGGTGACTCAACCACTATTCTGGGCAGCCTGTTCCAAACGGTTGACAGCCCTTTTGGTGTAGAAAATTTCCCCAATATCCATCTAAATCTCTTTTGGTGAAACTTGAGGCTATTTCCATTCCTTTTGTCACTTGCTACTAGAGAGAAAAGACTGACCCCCACCTTGTTACAACCTCCTTTCAGGTAGTTGTAGAGTCTGAAATATATAGAGAGAGCAACACACTACTGATTGAACCACTTCTTTTTTTTTCTAATTTGATCAGGCTTCAAAGTAGCTATTTGGTTCAGCAAATCTCACATTAATTTTCCTAAGAATTAAAGCTATGTCTGATAACCTATAAAGCTCTAGCTATTAAATTCACTATAAAAGGAATTTTAATAAAAGATTCTGTAACTTTTAGAGAAAGCTTATATCCTGCATAGCACTAATTTCATGTTGCATTTCAAAATGGAAGAGATGGTCTTTGTTTTCATACAGGTTCATTACACACACGTCATAAACTTTGGGGAAAAAAAGCCACCAAAACATAGTGCAGAAAGATACTAATATGAAACAATGACAAATATTGTGTTTCCTAATGGCAACCAATTCAATCATACATATTTTTTGCTACCCTTTAAAGGATTTATAATCTGGGTGTTCTAGGTGGGTAGGTTTAGTGGGGAAAAAAACCACAAACAAACAAAACTATTGCACTGTTACTGCTCTCATCCTCATCTGCACTGTTTTGGACCTTGATTTTGGGATCCTTTGGACTGTGTAAATGAACCAAGTTGCAGGCAAAAGCCTCAAATATGGTGAAGGCAGTTCAGGGTTAGTTACAGCAAGCTGAATACAGCTAAGCTATAAAATAGAGCATTCCACACTATTCTGTTATTTTTAAATGGCTATTAGAGCTATTTTAAAAAATACCTCTCTAGTAACAGAATATCTATTTACATGAGACAAGTTCTTCTGGAAGCAATAAAGGTGCCTATCTGCACAATGCCCAGGATAGGTTTTCATTCAGAACAGGCCCATTTTCTATTTAAGGCATTTCACTCAACTAGAGATTCTAAAAGATCAAGTATCACACTATAGGTTCTCCTTCACGCTTTGCAGAGGAGGCCTTACATGCAAGCTGCTTTAAAGCACAGTTTTACTCATGTCATCTGCCAGAATAAAGCACAGTGGGCCCTTTGACCTTGGAAAGCAAAGCACACTGGCGGGTTGCTAGAAGCCCATGGGTAGCATCTAAAAGGCATAAAAATATTTATGTGTGTTCATGCTTCCCCCCAAAATCTTAATACCTCAAAATCGTAGTTTAACACTGACATTCCCCGTGAGGCGTGGAAGTATTTGAAAGCTATTGTGTCTGACTTAAAATTTTTCTCAGTGAAATTTTAGGCAGCTGACAGCTCAAATATTATGTAGTTTGTTGAATTTCTTGCTGCTAATAATTGGAGACAGGAAAACAGATACATCAGTTTGCTCCACTTGGGTGCAAAGCTCTTCCCAACACCCTCCAAGAATCATCAGGCTGAGCTGGCATTGCTCAGCAATCACCTCAGCCTGGTGGGTGCACCTTGGGGAGAGAGCAGTCACTACTGTGGTGCCAGACACGCTCTCTCTGCAGGATGGTCTAGTTAAAATTTACTTTCCTCTTGGCCATATTACCTTCACAGTTCTGGTCACACAGCAAGTCAGGTTTGAGAAAAGGAAACTTTATGAACTGTACCAGGATCTGAAAGTTAAAGCAATGTGCAACTGAAATACAAGCAATCTCTCACCACTGTTCTTCCATGCTACTGCCTCAGCTACAGGGTTATGTAAAGTTGGATACCATCACAAGCGGTTATGGAATTTTCGGATGATCAATGAAAAACATATTTTCCAAGCCATAAAATAGTTTACTAAAACCAAATCTGGGGTCAATAATACTTCCTATTCCTAATCCTAAATGCTTAGATTTCAGCACAGTTGCTTTCCTTGTGGATGGTGAGACATTCCATTCACTGAAAATTAAAATTTCTTTTAAAGCTTGACACTGTATGCCTTGCTAGATTAGAATTGGATATAAATATAAAAAATCGGAAAAAGAAATTCAAGTGATTAATGACATAAATACCCTTCTCAGAAACATCATAGAAACATTGTCTGATTTCAGAATCCCAAATCATAGCATTTATGAACTAAAATGTGACTTAGTCAGGCTTAGGGGCCCCAAATACACAAAACTGTGATATCTTGCACATAGTTACGGATACTTAACCTTTCCAGAACTCTCTAGATCTTCAAGTTCTACCTATCTCTTCATTTCTTCTCATTCTTTAATGAAATAATAACAATTTCTAAAAAATAAAATAAACTTCCATTAAAAAATGGAAAACAAATGCTTATTATTCTTATTGCAGACATGTCTTCAACAGCCTGATGGCAAGACCATTTAGAGTAGCCATCCATCCTGTAGGCTAAATTTCACTGCGGCCTAAATGTAAGTGCTCAGATTCCCTCTCCCACAGATATTCTCAGACCAAAGAAAGACTAGAATCAGACTTTTGACACAAGTACTATACATGGAAATATATGATGCAAAAGATGAGTAACATCCCCTTCACCATCACCACTATCTCCTCTCTTCTTTGGAAGGCATTCAGTGTTGGCTCAGATAGTGCTCCAGCCACAAGCACCAAACAAGTTCCTCTCAGAGCCCGGAGCCTGGCACCTCCTCCATGATCTCTGCACAGCAATGGCCTTTAAAGCAGATGTAGGCCTGTATCACTCCCTGGCAGCTATGAGCCTGGATTTCACATCTGCCTTGCCTTAGTGGGAGTTTACTGAGCCCAGATGTTGATCTTAGGAACTAGGTTGATCCAGCAAAACACAAGAGTCAAGTTCTGAATGAATATATCTCCTCTGTTTGGTTCTTCTCTGCATCTAGCATCCTCACGCCTCAATTTCCATAGAAAGGTGAGTGTGCAAACTGCAGTATGACCCCCACATATGAAATATGGCCAGTGGCTGGTGATCGGGATAGTTCTCCCTTCTCCATGTCTATAGATCATGGATCTCCATTGTCCAGCCCAGGAACACAAACATCTAGTGCTCACCTAGTGAATCTCACTGCAGACAATTTAGCCCTAGGTTCTCAAAGTTTCCCTGCCTGTTGTTTCCCAGACTGGTATTCCCAAAGGACATCAAAAGCAAATCCTACCATTATATTGTCTTTTTGCTTTTGTGCAGACTACAGCCAAACAGGACAGGAGAATGTTCCTAATTTCCAACCCACTTGAAATTAGGTATTACAGTATCTTTTTAGGAAGAGTGGACCCTCAGTGTCTGCAATTTTCTCTTACAGCTAATTAATTCTTGTAGATTAATTAATTCCTGAAGATCCCAGCGCTTATATGGCAAACTGACTAACCCATACCATAATGTGCTGTACTTGGACTCTCAAAATAGCTAACAGGAATAATACATGCTAACCACACATACCAAAACATTGTGCTGTTAGTCAGTGTTCCAAGCATGTTAATTAACATTTCCATAGTGTGTGTATGACAATGCTCAAAAAATTTATTTTTTTAACAATCAAGCCACAGAACGGAGGCTGAGATCACAAGAGTCTGGGTCACAAGAAGAGTCTGGGTTAAAGCCACAAAAGTTAAAATGGAAATTCTGAGTGAGATTTCATTTCCAATTCTGCATGTTTTATTTTGTTTATGAAATAACTAATTCAGTGGCTGAAAAAAATAATTGAAAGATACTTTTGAAAAGGAAGAGTGAATACCACTGAAATCCTATATTTCATATTTGCTTCTCAAAACAGCTGCCAGAAACTAGCAGTGCTAAAAACCCATTTACAAAACACAAATAAAAAAGTAATGCATGAAATAGAAGATGCAGATTTTATTTAGTATGTTAACTCCTCTCTTTGAAAAGGCATACAACTAAAACATCAGTAGAAAAGTATTTTTAAATAATTCACCTCCCAATCATTAAGGCAAATGGTTAAAGTCTGGCTAGGCCTTGCAGCATGTGTAACCAGCTCCTAAACTCTGTTCACTGCACAGTAACTCATGAGCAATTGACAACTACAGCTAGGTGAGACAAATCACAAACATGTTTATCATTTCCCCAGAGGAAATACTTACTACCAAGTTCACACACCTGTTCTACACAATATGGAATGTACACTTGGAGATCTAGTCAAGGAAAGATTTGTAATATCCAGAGAAAAAACAAAGTTCAAAACCCCAAAAGAAAGAGAGGGGTGCATGTTCTATTAAAAGGGAAGACTCCACTAAGAGGTGTCTGGGTTTCTGAACAAGGTTTCAAAAGGAAAGGTCAGCTCCTGAGAATGTGATATTCTCAATCAGACAAAGAGAAAAATTGTTAAATATTTAAAACAACTAGGAGAAATACAGTTAGAATTTAGATTAATTTAGATTAAATCATTCTCCCGAAAGTCTCATTTTTCTTTCCTCCTCCCCCATATACATTTTGTGAACAAAATCTCCTCAGAGATTATTGGAAAGACAGACAGTTCTCAATGTCTTTTGCAACAGACAGAGAAAATTTAGGGTGGGCATATTTTTCAGTCTAGCACTACAAGGAGCACTGGACTCATAGATGTGACAATGAAGGCGTTTTGTAACATCCATGTTATAAAATGCCTTGATTTCTGTAGATGGTTAGCAGCAACAGAGCTGCATTGGACAATGTGAAGTCATCTCTCAAAATAATACAATATGACAAGCCAAGTGCATTCTGGTTTGATTTGCACAAGGGATGAATATAGAATATCTCACTGTAGTGCAGCCATTCCCATATCAAACTGGTGGGGCCAAAGATGCTTATAAATTCCAGAAGTGTGGGGGGAAAACCTTGTGTTGTCCAAGAGTGTCTCCTTTACTTAATGACTAGTGTATTGTAATACAGCAATTAAATTAAATATGTACAAGAAAGGGATTTTGGGGGTTTATTTATTTCTACATCTCAATGGCAGTCAGCCTACAGAAAACATGATAGAGTGAGTTCAGCATGTGGGGATAATCATGTAGTTAGGAAGCAATGTTTAATCTAGTTGAGGCTGGTAATCTCTGGATGTTGATGCACAGTGTCATGCGCTGCCTTGTAGCATTTCCACATGGGTGATCTATTATTTTACAGCACGAGAATCTGCATTTGATTTCTTATTCTCTTATCTGCTCCTCAGGGATTCAGTAAATCTATCAGAATTTTACAACTGCCATTCTCTCTGGGCTGTGACATATTCACAGTCAAGGATTAAAATCAGGCTTTTAAAGTGGTTGCTACTTGCAGCCCTCTGCCCTGCACTTCTCACAGAGATTGCCAGCGCCCCTGCAGGAAGCCTGAAACCCAGCAAAGCACCTCCCGAGCACCCAAGCCTGCTTCTAAGGTACATACACCCACTTTAATTATAGACCTTAGCTAAGAACAGCAGCATTACAGAAGCTGACTGAATCATGACTCAGTCTTGGTCAGAGGTGGGGACAACAATTTGGGCAGGACCCATCTGAGTCATCTGATTTTACTCTGCTTCTCCATGTGAATGAACTCTTGGACTTCATCAGTGTTTACAAGTTAGCAAATGGCAACCCTTCCAAAAGCAATTGTTTCAGGAAAACAGGGATACTTCAGCTGTCTCACTCGTATTTTACTGAGAGCTTTAAGGACCCTCAACTTTCATTGATTAGATTTTTTTCTACTTTTTTTTTTTTTTAATTTTCAGTTGCAAATGAAACAGAAATGAAGGTTTGCTGTGCATCCTTCTCTGAACCCCATGAAGACCTGCATTAAGTCATTGTCTTCACTCTCTTCAGACACTTGGGTATAATTATATGAAACTCAGAAGTATTATATAGCAAATAATATCGCTCTTATTTACATGTTTTTACTATACAGAATGAACAATAAAATAGTTGTTGATTTTAAATGATAAACTTTTATTCTGAATATACTGTTTTTGCACAATAATTAACACAACAGTTCTAGGATTATAAACTTTTTATAACATTATTGTACAAATTTTTACAAAAAAATGTTTTTCCAGGCTTGTCAAGTTCCACAAAAGTGTCAAGAGAACACAAGAAAAGGGAGAAAGACCTGCTTGCCTCGTAAGAGCAACCAAGTCTTTTTTTGCAGAAACGCACACTGAGCATTTCAATAAAAATATCCCAGAAAGCATGATCCAGACATTCCATACAACACAAGAAAAGACAGCTTTGTCAGATCACAATCGCAATTTCATGGCATCTGAACAAGACAGTATCCCTTTAGCCTCAGTGAAATATTTCTTCAAGATGAAGTTTTTCTTTTAAACCATAAACAGGACAGATGCAAGTAGCTGGGAAGAGGGTGAGGCTAACTTTTCAAAACTCTTGAATTGTTTTCAGACACTTTGTTTTAATCTTTTTACAGTAGTGTACAATGAGTATTAACAATATTAACATTGTGGTATGAACAAAATAATAAAAAATCTGGCCTTTGTTAAAGGCTTGGATGTCTGCTGAAGTTAGGGTAAAATTCATCCTAAGAAAGGAGTTATTAAGATTTCACCTTAGGTTGACATTCCAAAAACACCCGAGTGCATTGCAGTGCCTTGTAGGCATTAATATATTTCTTAATAACCAGTGTGCTAGCATCTGAATTTTTGGATCAGTGGTACTGACGTTGTGTTTTGGAATTAAGTCATACTAAGCATGTTTGTTATGTGTTAATGGAAAAAAAAGGTCTTAATGTCTCTTCAGTAACACCAAAAAGCTCTCAACCACAGCAAGTAACACTTGGGTTGCAAAGGTCACTTAAAAGGGATACTGCGTACTTGAAACCAGTAAGGCCAGGTTTTAAGTTAATAAAAGGAGTATTGTAGGAAAACTTACAAATGGCAGCAACACTGTTGTTTTTGTCAAGTTAAGCAGTAAAGCCTCAAGCATTAGAAACATGAAAAAGATCATACTAAAGTCTTAAAGATACAGGACCTAAAAATCTTGTCAATCAGACCTGCTATGTCATGTTAAAAACCTGTTACAAATATGAACCACGGTCAGTGTTTGGCAGTAATGCTGGTTGTTTAAATGAAAAAAAAAAAAACTAGAAAGAAACCTTTCATGTTAAGTCCTCAAACCATGTTCTGCACAGTACCATTACATAACAACTTTAATGGTGGTTACTTGTCAGATTTACAATACACTGCATGACTACTGTGTGAACTGAACCAGTCCCAACAGTTCCCTTAGTGCTATTTAAAGGATTTGGGCAACCAGCAACAGTGCCTTTTATCTGACTTTAAAAAACACAACTTTTTTCAATATATATTTAAAAATATCTTAGTTTAAATATTAGGATCAAGCTTCTTCTTTCAAACACAAAAGAAGATGACTATGATACACTGTGAGAGTAAGGATACTCTTCTGAGTGAGAATTTGTATTTATTCATGAGATTTATTTCTATGAGACTGGTATTCACATTTTGAGATAGCTGAAGTTCAGATTGCATTTTC
>WEKY01057270.1:0-10104 GCA_013390045.1 Picathartes gymnocephalus | reverse complement strand
GACTAGGTGTGTTTTCCAAATTCTCCACTATATTTCACTCCATGGTAAATCATCCCAAAGAACAGTGGTAGGCTGGATAATATCAGGTCTTTCTAGGTCATTCTTGATTTGAAGATAACTATTTTTAGGTTAACAATGTAGATAATAGAATTTTTAGGTATATGGGTAGGATTAGATTACACCTTATGAAGAGATGAAGCCTGAAAGAACTCTGGGGCTTTAATGAGGATGGGAAAGAAAAGAAGATTGTATGTAATATGCTGACACACCTCAATACTAATACTGATAAATAAGACCTTGTATCTCACACTTAGTTGTTTAATTAAGACCCTGTATCTCACAATTAGTTGTTTGATCAATAGAGTATCTTCATTTCTCTCTGAAAAAGGGGTTTTTCAAATATATCTGAACAATACTGGCAGAACAGTAATAGTCAAACATCTGATGAGTTGGTCTAGGTCAAACCAACAACACTTTTGGAGTTCTTTCTGCTAGAAAGAAAAAAGACTTTTTGTTTAAAGCACAGACACTTATTTTATCAAATGTGATTCATATATACAAATCAATAACAGCTTCTGAAAACCTAATTTCATGTCTAGCCTTAGGACCAAGGTTCTTAAAATACTGTTTTTTCCCCACAAAATAAAGTCTTCTCCTGTGTCCTGCTACATTACACCTTACTTCCACCTGCAACTGCCCTACCTTTAGTGGGATTTCAGAACTTACAGAGAGAAGCTATGGTTTCTTGCCAGGCATGGACTTCTGCTTTCTCTTGCCAGCAGAGAAAATTAATGTTCAATCCTTTGTGGTTCCTACTGAGGAATGGTTCTTAGGCTCCTTCTCAGATGCTCTCAGAAAACCCAGAGCTTAGGCTGCGCAACAATCTTTTTCTGTTACTCTTTACCAAAATTGTTCTTTGTCAGAAATTAAAAAAAAAATTAAAAAAAAGAAGAAGATAAGATAGTTTAAGAAGAATTTTTCCATAAACTTTTAGTTATTAAATAAGGATATTTACTTTGGAAATATTGTCAGTAAGGTTACAACATCCCTTAATTATCAAGCCCATGACATTTCACTGTTTTATGCAGGGGTGTTTGTGTTGTCTGCATTTCATTTCCCATTGTAACTGCAGAAAATCTGAAAGTAAGCAAAAGTTAAAATGTAAATGCCATGGTCTTAGCTGTAATATTAAATGTTCCCCATGGTTTTACGATTACCCTTTACAAAATCTGTTGATGCATTTTGGCAAGCACAATATTAAAAATTTGCTTGGTAAAAATCCCCGTAGCAGAACCTGACAGACAGTAAGGTCAATAAAGTTTTAATCAACAAAGGAGAAAATACATTTCTTCCAGATGGGTGCCACAGAGCAATACTTGCATGAAATATTTATGATTCACTTTAGAATCTCAAAGTCTGCAACATAAGGAAAGGTTGGTGATTATTTCTGAAGTAGAATGTGCTCATCCTTGGAATTTCTGAGCATTAAACTGCTGTGAAATAAATGCTAGCCTTGTTACTGCAAGTATGCGATTTAGTATTTGACAGAACACCAAGTTTGTTATTAAACTTTCTTGTGTTCATAACCTACCATCACTTTATAAAGAATTCCCGTTACTTATAATGCATGTGATGATCCTTCAGATGTTCCTGTCTCTTTAAACTGTAGATTTTGTTTGGATGATAAGCAACTATATATTTGCTGTTGATAAAGACATCATACTGTCACTAAGGTTTTGTTGTGCTAGAATTGTACAACCCACACTGTGATACTTTAACAAGAAGAGGGTTATTTTTTGTTTCAAAATATGGGCTGGACTCTGTGCTTGGGCAACTAAAAATAAATCTGTAATGAAGAGAATCATTAATATAAGTGAATTTTCTCCCTGAGTCCTAATCCTGATACCTCACCCATTCTCAGACTCATTAACAAGGAAACCCAGGAAAACTTTGACATGTTGCATGGGTTCATGGCTTCCCTTACATATTCCCAGCACAGTGCAGGAACTCTGCTTCCTAATGTGACTTAAGTGGTCTAGTCACAGGAAGTGGAGTATTGGAATGGATTGCCTTGATACTTCTCTATTCCCAGCAGAGAATTAATTAAGTGAAAACCGGCCCTGTCCAAGCCAAAAAAGACCAGTGGCCGTGGTTGTATTCTGAACTGGCAGAAAGACTGAGAAATATCAAGTTGACTAGCTATGCCAGTCACTCTTCTAAAGCGGTTAACCAAGGAAAGTCTAAATGTATTCTGCATTCATTTCTGCTACTATTTCAACACTTGTTAATTAACAATTAATGCAGCCATTAATTAACACCTACAGCAAGCTTTTTAGCCTCCATACTGAGAGTTTGAAAGCACTGAAACATGATTTGTGGTTTTGAGTTCATTATGAACTCTGAATAATTCATCTTGTTTTCAAGAAACTGGTGTTTTTTAGAGAGAAACTTAAATTACAGGTGTACAATGACTTGAATTATCAGCTACATTAACATATTTGAAACCCAAAATGTATTGCTTTAACTCTATGACATTAAAGGTGACTGATATATTTAATTAAGCATTCTAGTTGTTTTGCTGCTATATTAATTCAGTGAGTTTAGGAATAACACTTGACTTTTTAAGAAAGTAGTGTCAATGAGTATGCATAATGTAAGAATTATATAGAATGTCTACTTTGGATCAAAGTAATATAAAGATAATAAAAAATAGACAAAGTTGTTAACTTTTGTTTTAACCCTCTTCTGTCCATCCCAACCCTAAACCTAACCATAGCTGGATTAAACTTACAGTCTTAGAAGATTAGTTCTCTAAATTTTCTATTCAAGTAATTTGAAATCAGTATTAATTATGAAAAAATTCTCTTCTGAGTAGGAATGGATAAAATTTCTGCATCATTTTTATTAAACTCATAGTTAATTTTAAAAATTCTTGGCAGGTGTTGAATATTTTGCATAAAATTCCTCTAATCTATTGTATTGCCATAAAAAGTTTTCCCTCTAATTGAAAGGGACTCCTCTAACCTTATCTTAATTTTAAAATTCAGAAAGGAGTGATTTTGATGATGTGTTTTGCTTTGTTTTTCGAAATACTGAGATATAGATTTGATGTACTTTTAATGAGTATTTTACTGCTCTCTTATTCACTCTATAATTCCCTTTACTGTGATTGGCACTATCACTGTATCCTATAATTCATTCAGAGCACATGCAAATACACCTCAGTATACTTAATTACACTTTTTCCTGTCAAGCCTTTAATTTCGTCACAGGCAATTTTGGGTGATTGGTTTGGGGAAAGCCAAAATCTTAATCTTCTCCCTACCATGCATATTTATTGCTCTCTACTACTGGATGGAATCCACACAGTACATCAGTGCTTTGCCAGAAGACAATAAAGAGCTATTTGGAGCTCTGTTGGTGTAAGTTTCAAAATCAGGCAAATCTTAGTTCTAACCATACCTAACTATTGTAACTGGGACATTTCTAGCATCTGTAATAAAACTGCACTGTGGCCACCAGAGTCTGATATAATTGTGTATTCTGCAGCCTCAATTCCAGCACAGTCCTATAAAGCAAATTTGCTGTTCAATACTTGTTACAACTCTGCAATTCCCATGTCTACTACTCTTGTTCTTCCTAAAATGTGTTTTTAGAGCCAGTTTCTTCATCTGTAAGTTGGTCAACCAGACAGCGCTGGTGGGTGCCACTAGTTGTCTAAGGAAGGAGCCAGCTGTGACCATCTCTTATCAGAGCTGACCACTTGCTCTCTCTCTTCTAGTTGAGCTGGTTTCACGTTTTTAAACTGCCTTGCATGAGCATGGAGTCCTTTATGAATCAGTGCTCCCTATTGTAAAAGCTGTGGTTGCGCATCAAAGATACACATGGCAATCGACTCATTCATAGCACAGAGCTTTAAAGAGTTTGGTTGTAGTAATGGAGACTTGCAGCATGCTTAAGCACCTGCAGCTCTCCTTCTCAGTGAGATCCATGGAATTGTATAGCTCCAGTTCACTCTGTTCTGCAATGATCTCACACTGAGCCAAGCAGATGTGTTTCACATTGCTCCACGCAATTTTTACCCTTGCTATCTGAGTAGCTGCTCTCCTCCCTGCAACTTTGACTCAATGATAATTTATTAAAACAGTGAAAGTATCAGTTAACAGGGGAGGCTTGTCCCTGCTTGAGACTGAACTTTTACCAAAGTCAAAATCACACACTAATAACACATTTCGCAGATGCTGAGATTAATACAAAACTGAATTTGTTGCACATGTTTTTCTTCAAGATTCCTTTTCCAGATAAAACAGTGTCGCGGGTCTGAATTTGTTGCACATGTTTTTCTTCAAGATTCCTTTCCCAGATAAAACAGTGTCGCGGGTTGAGCAGATATTTCCCTGTAAATTTAATATCACTTGTCAGAGTTCCATATTAATGTTAGTCTGATTAGCTAGGATTTTACCTTATAAGAAGGTGAATTCCCTGGAAGCAGTTATTCCTTGCTAATCTGCTGACTTCCCTCAGGGGGTTTCTATGTTTATATCACTTAAAAAAAAAAAAAAAAAAGTGGAAAAGAAAGCAGTTAAATTGGGAAGAATTATCATAAGATGTTGAAAAGCTACTTTGGCACTTGAAAACAGCCTTTTTAAAGCCTTGTTAGGTTCGTTTCAACTAAACATCTTTTAAAGCTAATACTTCCTCTAACAAAAAATAGGGCTGATTTTGCTTTTCTGTGACATTTTTTGTAGATTCATGCTGGAATTGCTGATCAAACTTTCAGGGGCAACCTGCTCCTAAATAACCCATACTCTGTTGCCATATTGATGTACAAAGGACCTGAGTTTCCTGTCAAAGTTATTTACCTTTTTTTTTTTCCCTCAGGTGGTAGGACTACATTCCCATGCTTCTTAACTCTTTTTTACCTATTAGAGGAATATTTACTTGAAATCAGAATGAGGTAAGGAGTTATTTTCTTATATTCGGCATTTTGTGACACTTCAAGTTTTCAAATAGTCTAATGATGCTACCTAGGGAAAATATGAAGTATTATTAAACATATATAACACTAAGAAATGCACGTTCAGAAGTAAGGAGTCTGCACTTTACCTGTAGAGAAAGGAAAAAAAGAAAAACAAAACAAACACAAAACCTCAAATCATTCCTCTGTTGGTAGCATTAGATGTATTTTTGAAATATTAAGTATCAAGTACTTTTATTTTCTTACTTAGAATTTAATGCTTTGAACAGTCAATTTTTTACACTTTGATTTGAAATCTTTAATGTTTACTCAGTTACAGACTTTTATTTATTTCCCCATGGTTGTATTGCATGCAACAAGTTCTCTGGCCTCTACAGCTTTTCAACAAGCCATACTAAGAAACTTGACTCCTCTGGTATTAAGTGAAGGGAAAAAAAAAGTTTTGACAGGTTTAGATATGAAATGAATAGTGACTTTCCTCTGAAAATGTGTCAAATTAAAGCAGGTGGGGTGAGGAAAACAGCTACAGTATGTCAACTTTTACAGACTTTGATTTATTTTTAATGATGCAGTGCACCTTAGGAAGTCTGAAGATGTGCTCATTCACAGCCCAGGTCTCATGGTGTGCTGTATTGTTCAGATACTTCTTCTAAGTTGGGTCCGAGACGGGATCATGACCTAGAACTCCTGTAAATAGCAATTACCTCTTTGGAAAGAGAATGATTAAAGTTTAGTTGAATGTCAGCAAACTATTCAGTCCTCTCTGTTCCTCCCTTCTGCAACTTATTTACACTTCCTAACCACACATACTACCTTTTCTATTGCCAGCTCTCTTCATCATTTATTTATTTATCTATCTATATATTTATCTATTTATTATTTATGACGGGTCACATGAGATAATGTGAAAGAATAAGATTTTAGTAAATCGTCACATATAATAACACATCATATAACTAATAATTTCAGGTTTGAAAAAAAAAAAGCGTGAAGTTTGGTGAATAAAAACTTTAAATATTTAATCAAAATTGTTTTGGGAAAAAAATAAAGAACCAAAATACGACCGATCCAGAAAACAGGGTTTGAAATGAGAACACAGACAGCTCACCCACGAAAATCATAAAATTCCTTTGGGAAAATAATTAAAGCAAATGTCCTCTGTCTCAGTTTCATAAAAGAATTTGGCATTAGAAATGTAAATTGGGCAAGAAATTGGCTAAAAGCTAGATTACATTTGATTACACCAAAGGTAGAGAAAAAAACAAGAAAAACCTTCCTCAATATCACCACAAATAAAATGTTTTGATATTTTGACATTTTTATTAATGAACTCAGCATGAAAGTTAGAGAGCTATGATAAAAGTTAGAGGGATTTGGTGCAATTTGCAGATGAAAAGCTGGGAGGCCTCTATTAAGAGCAAAGTCTGTCACCTTGAAAATTACAGTTATGAGCGAATTAAAACAGCATGTCCTGGTTTAGGGTAAATCTGGGAGGAAACCTCTGAAGGGGTCCATCCAGAAAAACAGATCCAAGCCACCACTCCCCTCAACTGGTTTGGGAAATAGATTTCCTTGTAGAAAAGTGGAAAAAACTATTTATTTAACAAGCAAAACACCCACAAGCATAAAGAATGAACAATACGACACAATAAAACCTCTTGCTGTTCTGAAGACATGGTAAATTCAGAAAGTCTTTTCTGTGGGTGTGTCCTCGGTTTTTCTCTCAGTCTCTCAGTCTCAGTCTCTCCAGGCCCAAGTTTCTCTCTCTCTCTCTCCCCAAGGCTGAGGCCCGGCACCCCGGCTGCAGTGCAGCTTGGGGGGACCCCCAGGTGATGGTCCTGGTATCCTGGGATCGAACAATAGCAGAACAGTCCCAAAAAACCTTTGGCCTCAGCTAATTAACAATAAAAAACCAACCAAAACAAAAACAAAAGAGAGCTCTCTGCTGCCTGTGCAGACAACCCAGAGTCCAGGAGCAGGAATGCTGAAGGTGTTATCTCTATGTTTTGAAAACAACTGTCTCAGATGTTCCACCGCTTCTCTCCTTCTACCCCCTTTACTCTCAGATCCAGTCTTAAAGATGCAAAACTTATTTCTGGGCTAAACCAATAATGGGGATAAAAGCATCATACAGTCAGCCTAGGACACAGCATTTCCAAACTCAAGACCATGTGCCTAAAATATGAAATAATATTTTGGTTATGAAGTAACAGAGGAGGACATAGTGTATTTATTGACATGCGGTTGAGAAGTGATCAGAATATTCCCTTGACAGTATCTCCCTGGAGCCAAGGTCAAGAGTTCCACGGTGAGACAGAATCTCAATTACAGTACAAATAATCTTCTTTTTTTGTTTGTTTTGTTATTGTCTCTTTCTCTAAAGAGGTTTGTTACACCCTGGGAGTTAAAAGTAACCAAATCAGGCAATTTCTGGAATTCCTATATCCTCACATCTGACTGTCATAAGGGGAGACCTCAGCCTCAGATCCAGTTACTGAGCTCTGGGAAAAAATTTTAAGGAAGTAAGATGCAAAGTAACCATATGCATGATTATCAGGAGCATATGACAGAAAGATATGTTGGGGTACAAGGTGAAGTCCCAGATTGTTATGGGAAAGGGGAAGTGTATTAATTTGCACTTCAGACGGAATGCTAAGCAAGTGGGGAAGTACCTGAAACAGCAGACATCTAGGAGAAGAAAGTGAATAAACCTATAGAGCAAATGAAGTCCCAAAGTATACAGCTCTAAGTTGAAGACTTTTTGGAGGAAAGCTTTAGAAATAGTAAATCCATGTGAAATAATTCCTGAAAAAAAACAACCTTTATGGACTCAGGCACTGAGTCTGGAAAAGTAGCTTAATCTCTGTAGACTATTTATAGTGCTTAGAATCTTAAAAGAGAAACGTGTGTTAAGAAAACTAGTATTAGTGTGATATGATCCTACTAGCCATTCTGTAGGTAGCCTTGTGAGGATTGTCATATTTTGTTCAGAGTATTACAAGTCAGTGTATATAAAACCTGATGTTTAAAAATATATGTGAGAACAGTTTTGACACCTTGAAAAAAAATTCGTGGTTTATGATAGATTAGGTAAAAGAAACATGACAAAATGCTGTCTACCTTTAGGAACAATGGGTTTGCTCAAATAGGAAAACACCTTAACAGCGTTCAAGACAAATTCAGTGTGTCCAAATAAAGGTCTGTTATCCACCTTTCAGCTATGATTTGCAATAAGGCAGAAAATACATCATTTGATCAAGTGAGCAGTTTAACTCTGTTTCAACATAAGCTGCATTTTTCAGTAATCACGACTTGGAGTGAAGCTAAGAGTACAGCAGGTATTACTTGGATGTGCACTATGACCTGAATAATAAGAGCTGAGTCAGGGAAAAGCCACAATCCACACCACCTCTAATAAGATTGGGAGTTTATTGTTTTCACTACAGGAAAAGGGTAATTTTAAATATTAAAGAAAATATTATTAGATTCTAGGAAGAAGGAGATGCTATTTATGAAAATAGTGAGTCAAGTCACTGGTAATTAAATCAGAAAAAAATTGGGTTTTGAAGTCCTGAATTCTACCCCAAACAAGCAAGATGTTGGAGAGTATAGAGAAGCAACTAAATAACAGACATAAATTCCCTAAAAGTGCTGTGCAAGGCTGAACACTCACCCCTACTGCCAAGACAATTCTGGTACTTGCTAGTCCTAGGAATACACACTAGGGATTGAAGGGCTGCTTTTCATTCCTGCTGGCAAGTGATATACTTCTCCTGTTAAGAGCCAATGGATAATACTGAAATCTCTAAAATACACTCATTCTGGTTGGCTGGTTTGGGGTTTGTTTTCCTCTTCCTTTCTTTTCAACTTTATTCACTGTCCTTTTAAAGGGAGGAGTGACTTGTCAGATGGATCTCTTGGTGAAAGAAGTCAGTCTCAGAGTTGATGGAAAGAGCTCTCGGAGGGACATACAGAATGGGGGATACAGTTCAGCTCAGCAGGTAACAGAGGTATGTAAAACCAAACCTGCACAGAAGGGTCTGCCTTGTAAGGGCCAAGTGGAAGGTATAAGCTTTCTGTACTGTGGGTGTAGGGTCTGGGCAGAGATAAAGAAAGGAAACGAGCCTTGTGGTATGGAAGCAGCAACGGAGCCAGATTTATTTCCGGGGGCTTCCTTTTATCCAGGGTCTATTCAAAAGGTCCCGGCTTGCCATCTCAGTGGCTGGGGTTATTGCCTGGGCAGTGCCTTAGTCAGAGACGTAAGATGGATTTCATTGGTGGAGGTTCTTGACAGACAAACTCAGCCTGGTACCAAGGCGAGCTTTATTCTGTAACTCTGTACTTCTATTCTAGCCTTTTGTACTTTTATTCTAGCAGACTTGCTAACTTAAACTTTTCTGGAGTGTTTTTTGGCTTTTTTTTTCTTTGTTTGTATACATGTTTTTCTGTTTGGGTTTTTTGTTTGTTTTGTTCTTTTTATTTGTGTGTTTGTTTTTGTTTTTAACTTAGAAGCATTCTGATGTTATTTAAAGAATACAGACTTAAGAAAGTCTAGACAGACTTAGCTTAAAGTTTTAGCTGACTCAGGATCTCATTCACTTGGGTTAATAGCCTTTGATTAACACAATTTGCCTGGCAGCCAGCTCTGCTCAGCATGAATGAAATTTCTTCAGTGAAATGTTAGTGGGTGATTAATATGGTCACTGCAGCCCAGGTACAAAAGTGCACAGCAACCTGATGCACCAAGGGCCTTCACAACAGGAGACTGACACTGCAGGGGGACTGATTAAAATATTACCTTGACAAGACTGAATTAGTGCCAAATTAGACCAATGGCATCAAAAAAGTAGCCAAGAAATGTTTAAGTGACTTCCAGGTTTCACAGCTTGCCATGTGTGGGTTTGCGAGAGATAAAGAACCCCATAATGGTACACCAACCCTACCTCCCCTACTTGTTGCATTTACCTGTTGCATTGTTACCCCGACCTTCATATTGTTGTGTTGTTGTATGATTAAGTGTTGTGACTGTTGTACTGTCATACTTACCTTTGTATTGTTAAGTGTTAAAACTGCCCCCTGCCTTGGCGAAGATGGCACTGGCTGAGGAAGCCCCAGAACTTTCTACC
>WEKY01057262.1:21133-56180 GCA_013390045.1 Picathartes gymnocephalus | reverse complement strand
TATATATATATATATATATTCCTCAAGAATGCATATCATTGAATTGGTTTCTTCCATTCTGTAAGTACAGATTAGACTAGAAGCTTATATTAAGAAAAGAAAACAACAGAACACCCTATGCCATATATTTTCATGTTACTACATTTGTAAAAGCTTAAATATTTCTGCTATTCAGCTGCTTTCAATTAATTTTCTCCAACATATGGTATGTTATCTTATTTCTTCTTTTCCTCTAACATACAGTATTTTATCTTATTTCATCTTTTCTCTATATCTTCTTAAACTCCTCCCACAGTGATAAACCTCACAATAACAGGATTTTCCTGTCTTTCACCTTTCTTTCATCTTCTTAAACTTCCCACTGCATTTTTTCCCAACAGTTATACTGCTCTGCCTGTAGTATAAATTTGTATACAAGTATTCTGAGTCAAAGGGTATTTTTTACAGGAACTGGCATCCATTTCCAGTTTAAGATGCTCTAAAACATTCTTAGCAAGCAAATTTGCATATCCCAAATGAGTCAAAACCACAGTAAAATCTGTTATGAGTGGAAATAAGTGAAAAATACATCAAATATTCAGGAATATTTAGGGTGTAATCCATGGATCTTTAGTGTATAAGGGGAAAAGTATTTCAGTGAAGGTCTAACAGAAAGTGTTAAACCAAAGAAAAGGTGTCTTTTTTTTGGCAAGTGTTTGACTATCTGCACATAGATAGAGTTTCATGATGAGTGCAACAATTCAGCCCTCTTGTCAACAAAGAATAAGAACAACAAAGGTTTATTTTTTTATCTCTGAGAATCATGTAAAAAGGAACAAAACTATGACATAGAAGCAAAAATCTTTCAGGGAATGTCAAAAGCACAAATACTTCAAGTACTGAACTGCAAGCACCCTGAAAACCACAAAGGAGTCAAGAGAGGGAGAATGAAAGGTATAAACTGGAAAAAACATGCAGGATGTCAAGAAAAGCAGAAGATGGGCATTAATCAAAGGGTATTTTTTAAAGCACTAGAGAAATATTGCAAAGAAAATTAAGACTGAAAGGAAAGCAGGCAGAGATATACACTATTTTCAAAGTTACTTTAGCCAACGAGCAGGTTTTTTAAAATTAAAAAAAAAAGTTAAAACAGAAAACTGCTTAAATTTGCGTCAAAGCTGGATTTTTCTGACTTACCCTAATCAATTTCATTTAAGGCAAGATGAAACACATTTCACATAAGTGAAAAAGATTGCCCACTCAGTCTTCAACTTAAGTAAATCTGTTGAAAAAGTTGCATACATTTAATCTAGGAGTTTTAAAAGGTAAATCTAAGAAAGAAGTCCAAACAGGCTCTAAAAAAGGACCAGAAACATTTTGCATTTTTAAGTCCATTTTTCATGTGAACAGAAAGTTATTTGCCTAAACAGAAAATGGATTGCAGTTGCAAGTCTCCTCTAGGTTTCTGTAGAGACAATTATCCTCAATGAAACAGAGGAAAGAACTAAAAAGCTGGGATATGAGCTTCACCATCTGAAAACATGTTCAAATTTTTCTGCAAATAATAACTTTCTTTCAGGGAAAAGTCTAAAGAGTAGAAAAAAGTCACCCTTTCAGAGTAATCAATATTTCAGAAACTTTGATATAACTTTTTAATGGCAAATTTATAACCTGCTTTTTTTTTAATGTGGTCAGACTGGGGAGTGGTACTGTGCCAGTATATGAATCTTGAGCATACATCTCCTTTTCTTCTAATACAGTTTTAGTAAACATTGTCAATTTTAACAAAATTCTCCAAAATTTTTTATGCAAAAGCATCTTTAGCCAACTTTTAATAAAACCACCAAAACTCTATTTTTAAAATAATTCCCAAAAAATTCAGAAAAGACTTCTTTTTGGGAGCCCCTTCCCAAAAATATGTTATTCATATTATCATATGACCACTCTAATTCTAAATTGTCAAATTGTAACTGAAAAATTTCTGTGCAGTAGCAGAAACTCAAGCAAACACAGTTATCCAAAACTGGTCCTTTATAAGGAGAATTGACAGAATTCTTTACTGTGATGTGAAACGCAATAATTCCACAGCATCTACTTCCAGTTAAGTGGCACTAATTCGATAGTTATATTGAAAGAGGACTAATATATTAATATATTTGAATCAAAGGATTCTGGGTAAGTGTTTCTACCATTCAACTTCATTTGCTAAAAGAAATTAGTAAAATCAATTAAGAGGTTAAAATCACGCTTAATGCATTGATCAGTGTACACCATGAACACCATAGTTACAACTAATAAAGGAAAAAACATCCATAATATTAGGAAAAGGTGTGAAGAACTAGATATAATCAGGTCAAAGTCCTAGATCATTACAGACCAAAAATAAGATTACACTTTGGGAAACAATTTGGTAGCATCTTTTCCATCTTTGTAATGACAGACCATGTAAAATTCAAGAGGAAATCACAGGTGCTGATAAAGAGAAAGTAGAGAAAATATTCAGTAGGAGATACAAAAATCACTGTGTGTACCATGTACTACAAATTGTCTCTGCACCTAGAGTTTGGAGAAAGAAAGTACTTCAATTCTGAACTGTCGAGACCTGTCAAGAACTGCCTTTCTTTCTCTATACCACAAAGTAAGAAGTGGGGAAAAACTTACAAAAGTGCTTCTAGTCCATAAAGCAATATCCTATTAGAAGGTAAAACTATTAATTGGCATAAATTTTGATCAGGTAGAAGCACTTCTACCTCCTGCCTGCTATGTGCTTCTTCAGGCAAATAATAATGGAATAAAGATTTTCTCAGCATTTGCTCTGCAGACCAGAGCAACAGGTTTCAGCACACACTGCTCCCACACCATCTTTCTTCTATCACATCGCTCTACCAAGCATTTTGGTTCTGCTCTCTCCTATAAGCAGCTCCCTGGTCCCTGCAAGGGGCCTACAGAAAGTGGCACTGTCTCACAGGAGAGCGAAACCCACGAGGCAGAGGACGTGCTGCATTATGTGACATGAACTACAACATCACATGCCTAAATGTGTTTCATAAGGTGTTTAACTCAAACTAGCTCCAGATAGGTCCCATGGAAGAAACACCCATCAGTGGCCAAGGAGTATTCGGTGAGCTCCCAGAGTTCATCCTCTGCTCTGGTCTCCTGCAAAGGCACCCATTGCACACTGTCTGTGGCTGCTCTGCTTCAGGTCACAGCGTGCTGGGATTGTTGGAACATTTCTTTCAATAATGCAGCCCTCATTGGAATCAAAATGTAAACAGGTTAAGCATGCTTAGCAACTCTTGGAACAAGAGCTGGCCCTCCCTTAATCCTTAAGGAACATAAATAGAGCTAGCTTTCTTTCAAAGTTTGGAGGAAAAAAGTGTATTATAAAAATTAAACCTGACCCAAATTAAACAGTTCTTCTATCCATCTCAACTCACCATCCCTAACCTTGGTTGCCAGAGACTGGACAGCAACCAAAGGCATTACAGGTAGCAGAGGCAGAGAAACACCTCCTCAGGGCAAACCGCCCAAAGAGGCCTATCTCTGAGTGAAACAACTCCTTTAGAGATGCCTGGTGGTTTTTAAGAGCAAAATAAGCTTACCCTTTGGTAACACTTCTAAACATGCAAGTGAGGGCAAATAAATCCTTCCGATGGTCTGTCTGCTTCTTTTGTACATAACATTAGTTAGAAAAAACAGCAAGATCAGGGACAAATCTGGAAGAAAGCAATATCCCTGGGCTCATCTCCCACAAGTGCAACTAAATCAGCACAGCCCAGGTTTGTGTGTCCAGCGATATTAATCTTTAATCCTGAAACATTGTCTACATGCCCAAGAGNAAAAAATAATAATAAAAAAACCTTATCCATCAAGTTTTCCCATATTATTGATTTTGTCCTTAGTACATCTCTGGCTTGATTCTGAGGGTTTCCAAGCAGTCATGTTCTCTTCACATATTTCTATACATTATTCCTGAAAAAGAGGCAGGAGATATGTTATTACAAATCTTTCTTGCTCAAAACTCCCCTTTATCTTAATTTCCTCATCCATAAACAAATAAGTGGTCTGAAAAATTCTGAATTTCTCTGATATCCCCTGATAAATAAGACTAAGTAGAAACTAATAATCCCAAGTAGCCTTTCTCCACCAATTGTAAGTCAGCCTTCAATATAAGGGCTATATCTTGATATACAAAAAAATAATATTCTACTAAGATAGGAGAGGGATAATTTTCAGCTCTGATTTTCATAGATACTAAGTGGAAGGATGGCATTCTGAGCAGAGAATAGCTCCTTTGAAACATACTTTCAGTGCAATTAATATGAAGTTCAGCTTTATGTAATGAAGGCAGATGTTTTTTGAAAAGTCCTTGGAATTAAAGCACTCAGGAGATTAATGGTAGAAGCTTAGCACTTACAATGAAATTGTGTATAATTTCAGAGTATATGCTTCACTTGGGAAAAAAAAAGTCACAGGATAACTGTCTGCTACCTCAATAAAACAGCTCTATCCTAAGTCTAAAATGCCTAGTTCTTAAATTAACCCAGACATAATAAAATTTTTATTTAGAGTAATCACTTTTCAATTGGAGCTATGTGTTGCTTAGAGCAGTTTCACACTTCAATGAACTGTAGGAAATATTCTATCACTATTATTAATTTCTTGACTATTTTTCATTCTATCATTACAAAAAAAATTGTTTAGATCTAGAGATTCATTTAATCCTTAAATCTAAGATAAATGAATATGAATCTCAGTCTAGAGGCATTATCAAGTTAATGTGAAATGTAGTACCTTCTCACAGATTACCAAAATGTCAGAACATTCCTTGCAGCTTTTAACTACTTGTTAATGTTACTTTGTACTTTGAGTGACTTTGTTTACAGATCAATGGGATAAGCAAAGAAATGAACAAACAATATATAAACAAACCTTCTTATGTCCTTCCTAAGCTGGCTGCCGCTAAGACATGAACATTTTTCTAATACTGTAAAAACTCTCATAAAGCAGCAGTTGTAAATACAGCTGAGAGGGACCCTGAAACTGCTCCAAATGTCATTTCTAGAACCATCCCAGATAGGAAATGAATCAGAAACACCCCATACCACTGTTTCCATCTCACAATCACACAAAATAACCCTAGACCTCCCAACCCCTTCTAGGAAAGGAGGTGTAGCTGGCAGGCTAAACAAGTCCCAGGTGGTTGAAGTAAACACATTATTCTCCCCAGTCACAAGAAAAAAAAAAATCAAGAATCAAATAAAACAAGTAAATTCCATTCACAGCCCCAAACTCCTAAATACCTTAGTCTACCATACAGACTGCAAATCTTCCCAATTTCCTATTCTTCCTCTACATTTTTTACCCAGGCTGCTTCTTATCCCTACATGTTTCATCAGGTTGTGATCCCCTACACCTGCATTTCAGCAGCTCTCTTAGGTACAAAAAACAAAAACAAAGCAGTATTGTTTTATCTACAAGCTTACTAGAAACCCGATTGTTTTCTTAAAAAGCTTGTAGTCTTGGCATACCAATGCCAGAGAAGCTGCCATGACATGGGCCCACCATCATGGGGGTTGTCCTGCAGCAAGCAAAACTACTTCCAGAGTTACTTTGAATACAGTTGAGTGCATTAAAATTTGAGACAAAAAGACATATTTTCGCATCTCATCCCCTCCTCCATGAGATGTACCGCACATTTTCAGACTACAGCTGAAAAAGTTGTGGTTGAGATTTTGAATCACCAGTGTTTGTTTGCAAAGTTTACATGGTTGCTGTTTTTCACAGTTAGCTGTCGTATACCATCAGCAGCAATAGTTTTCAGTCCTTAGCAGACTTACCGAATGTTTTTGTTGAATTACAGATCTTAAAATGAATGTGGTGTTTATAGATAACGACAGGTTATTTCAACTATGGCAATAAACTTTTATTGCTTTTCCTCACCACTTTAAAATTCTAGACAGCTGCTGTGAGCTAGGTATTTACCACATCAAAAAGACAACCCACCTGAGTGAACAAATTACTATCTGTATTTTTTTCAAATATATAAGCAGCAGCTCAATTAAACAATTCTAATGAAGATTTTGGCTGAATGTTATCAAAACATTCAAGAAAAATTTGAGTCATGACCATTTCTAAGTTAGGCCAAAAGTTAGCCTCAAACGATAAATGCTTAGATTCCCAGCACATGAAAAAGAAGCAGAATTGTTTCAGCAACTCCAGTGGCCATATTTCACTATCAAATAACTTAAATCTGAAATATATAAAACTGTTACACTCAAAATTTTCTATGACAAATAGGGAAACAGATAACTATAGAGCTAGGAAATTTTACAAAGCACAATTTCCATTTAGTAGTCCAAGTTATCTAAGAAAATCCTCATTAATCCAGTTGACGTGCATGACATTCCAAGTGTCTAACTTTTTTCTTCCTGTGGTGTTCATCCCTACATCACCAGAAGGACAACTGCGCTCTTTTAGGGGCATAAAGTCTTCATCTTTGGTCTAGGATTCATTTGGGTCCAATTTAACACACTTTCCTGCAAGAGCTTTCTTCCTTCTCCTTGGTTCCCAAGTGAAGTATGAGTTATCCAGTGCCTCTCTCATTCTCAGCTGAAGTAAATGGCTGTTGTTTGTTCAGGGAGTGTATGCATTTTTCAGACATTTGCTGCAGAGCAATAGTCACAGAGCTTATGCTGAATGGGGCTACAATGAACTGGCCAGTGTAAAACTGTTTAAACAAGCTCAAACAAGACAAAACAAGCCCTGATGAACCCTGAGACCTACACTGTCAAATTGACATGAAGGCTACAGCCTGTGACTATATACCAAATATCTTATATACTGGGCTATGAAAAAGGATGGAAAACAATTTAATATTTTTAATTTTTTTTTCCTTGACCACTTCCATATATGTCATCTATTCTGTGAGCACTTTCAGAAAAAAATGAGTGGTGCTTTCCACCAGTGGCACATAATTTCAAATCTACAGTTTCAAAACCTTCAAGGTGCAATACCTATCACTGAGACTCAGCATATTGCTATTCCCAGTAAAAACCTACTGATTAATGAGCCTCCCGGTTGTCTTTATAAGGTAAAAACCCTCACTGACTGCGGCCAAAGATATCTGAGAACTTCAGATCATACTGTAGCAATTTGATCTTAACCTTCCTAGGAAAACCAAAACCAAAACCAAAACCAAAACCAAAACCAACCAACCAACCAACCAAACAAACAATCACTAAAACCAGAAATCAAATAATAATAACAGGTAGTCAGAGCTCTACCTTAAACAGTTAATCCTCAAAGACTGGTAAATGTATATTAATTGACTTACTGCCTATTACTATTCTATTTTGGAAAGGAAATTCTCAAGACAATAAATAAAAAACTGGACATCCTTTACTGCAAGAAAATTACATTTTTAGCATGAATTATGTAGAAATGAAGGAGCTTATCAAGGAATAGTAGCACAACTTACTATCAGGTAAATTTACAGTTGTGGAGGAGGTAGAAACCCAGTGTAATATTTCACAAGCAGATAGAAATTACTTTATAAAAAGCAGTTAATTATTTTCTGGATACCTGGCAAATGCGGTCTATACGCTGGAGTCCATCTTCAATATTCGAGTTAGGTTAGGAGAAACAGTTATTAATGGCAATTCATTTTAAAAAAAATCTAATGTCAAGATCATAGAAAAAGAAATTCCAAATTTGAGATGAAACAGCTAGGAAATTCAGATTTCTCTGTACATATGTACCTACACAAGCCTACCTCAAAATTAATTTCTAAGAGCAAAAGTTTTCTGCTAACAAACAAAGTTAGAAAAAATATCATCACCTGTCCAGTTAAATAGAATATACCAAATATGATGATGAGCATTCACCTTACCTATTGCCACTTCACACTTGTGAACCAGAAGTTAGCAGTGTCCCTGAAACAGATCCTGAAGAGTTTTAAAATGTCAGAGCTCCTTTAGATTTTTGTCAATTTACTTCAGACTTTATCGCCCTTCAGTTCCTTTGTTCTTCTGCTGAGGCTGCTGCCAGCAAGGTGCCAGTTCTCACCACAGTAATTTCTGTGACATAAACCATGGACAGCTTTGACAGAGCTGACTCTTTCCATGGGAGACAAGCAAAGAGCACCTGACAGATACTAATGAATTTCAGTCCTGGTGGAACAAAGGTAATGTTCACAGCAATGGCTGAAGAGGTGTACAAAGAAAGCAGGCAGAATACAAGTTCGTGGTACAAATCTCCCAGTACATATCTGCAGCATGCCTGGATGGAAAATATGTAATCTCATCAACAAATGACTCATGAAAAATGAGAGACTTTCCTTCTAATTCAAACACCAAGAAGTTTTGAATAAATAGCTCCAAATCAGAGGTCAACTCAAAACCTAATGTGGAATGATCAGCGGGAAAAGGGAATGAATGCCTGACTACAGGCAAGTCCTGAAGCTGGCTGGATGCAGGTGCAGGAAGTATTGACAGAGATTTGTTACATTATCCCTTGTGCTCAAACCCTCTAGCAAATGGATTACTGACAAAACAACTACACTGTCTGTGATACAACCCTTCCCCAAAGGAAAACTAGGCCATGCTGGGGGAATATTACCTATCAAAGCCGAGAAAGACGATTGTGAGGCACACAAAGAAACCATCCTCTGCCTACAACGTTGTATCCACAGGTCCTGTGTTGTGACATTTCCTTCCATCCAACATAGTGTGTGAAATGTGTGCTCTAAACATTGTTAGACTGGAAAAGAGCAGTTATGACAAGCAGTAAATGAATTTTTTTCTCATTGTCTTTTTGCCTGTGACATCACAGTGGCAAAGTAAGGTTTTCTGAAGAAAACTCCGAGAGATCATGCCAATGGTTGGTGTTTGTCCAGAGGTGTTCAGGAAAGTGACAGGAACAAAGCATCACCATGGATCAAAAGCCTAGGTGAGAAAGACATTGAGTTTTCAGTTTATAGCTCAGACTTTATTTTGAAATTATAAGTTCTTGCACAACAGCAAAATCTATTCATCTTGAAGGAAGGTAAAAACTGGTATTTGCATCAAATACAGTATGATATCTTCCATTCCAACATATGAACTCTTAGGAGGTTGAAGATGGGGATTTAAGTGAAAACTTTCCTCTTTCTGGTAATAAATTACCTTCTGACAGTGTAATCAACAGCTGTAGAAATAAATTTTCTCTGGAATTTTTGAGAATAAAACAAGGTTAAAACCTGCTGGTAACATCAACCAGGCCCCCGTTTAGAGTTCAATTTTGTATTTAGTTCTATTTGATGGAACTGGTTTCCCAGGGCTTGATAAACCCAGAGGTTTTTTGAGAGAAAATACAGTCTGTTGGTTAGGATAAGGAGGCTGGAAACTGTTCCTGACTTCTAACTTGTGATTTTTAATAAACTGCAATCTTTAATACTCCTATATGCAAAAGGATGGACAACTGCAGGTTTCAATTGTTGTGGACAGTCAGACCAGATGACCAGAACAATTTGTTTTTGTCTTAAATTCTGTCATCCTAACTCTATCAGAACGATGGGATTTATTAATGTTTACATGCATCTTTAAGAGTCTTGGAAGATTATTAATGCCCATTTGAGTAATGACTTTTTTATTTAATTAGGAACAAATGACAGTGTATTTCTCATGAAAAGTGGCCATATTTCTGGAAGAGACTCAATGATACAGGAGTGGAAATGATTTAACAGATAAAGGAAGAAGGGATTTTAAAAATCAAAGTGCAACAGAAAATACAGCTAAAACTGGAAAGTTACAGAAAAATAACACTAAGACTGGAAATTCAGCCTTAGAACAAAACCTCATGAAACAAAAAATAGGACAGATCAGAAACATGCCAGAATGTACGAGAGGGATTGGGTCAGGGTTGCTACATCTAAGTTCCATACAAGTGTCCAAACAAGTAAATTCAAAGTGGTTACTTTGGCAACACATCTCTGCTAGCAGTTCCACCACTAAAGGGCACAATGTCAGAATTCTCAGTGCAACAATCTGCAGTTAATTTAATTTGTTAGCAGAATTGCTTTCTGAAATTTTAAATAATACTGTTACATACCTCCCACAGTCACTCACAGCTAAAAGCGCTTATAAAATGAAAGCACTGTGCAGCAAAATGAAAACAAATTTGTCACCCCCACAGTACTATACACATCTCCAAAGTGAGAGAAATGGGCCTTTATCCAAAGAGTTTGCTAGCACCACAGCACTGCTTGGTCTTTGATTTGGCTTACTTTTGAAAAAAATAATTGGGATTTTTGTTAAGCTGGACTGTCCTAAAATTAAATCCCATTGGGGGTGGGAGGTAGAAAAACAGGGCCAGCGGACTGTGGCACAGCTGCCTCTTCTAGAAAAAAACTAATCCTTTACTCTTGTTTCCTTAAATTTGTATGAAAAAGGGTGGCAGAGGAAATACAATATTCCTTTTTCATATATTGGAAATTAAGGGAGCCTCCAGAATTTTCAGCTTTGTACAGGCAAGCAGCCACCTAAAAGCCTATACTTACTCCACGTTTTTATCCAACTCTGGTACCAGAACACCAAAAAAAAAGAGAATTCAACAGAAACCATGAAAAGAGAACTATGTAACTCATAGCAACAGCTCCTATGCTACTTTAAATAGAAACAGGGCTATCAACAGGAATACCTAATACATGTAAGTACATAAAAGTTATGGTCAGGATACAAGATTTGGCAAGCATGAGGCTTGTGGAGGATGGAGCAGGTGTTTACCAGTAAGATGTCCATGCATACTCACATGGAGTAACACTGGCATCTCTTGGATTCCCAGATTTGCTCCTGAATGCAAACTTTATTCAAAGTTAAGACTGCTAGTGGAACAAGTCCTACCACATGGACAAGCTTTCAGATCAAAACAGATGTGGATGAAGTACACACAGTTAAAGATATATACACACAGTTTCTATATATATTTTAGTAAATGAAGGTCTTCCATTTCTGTCCTCGTGTAATGCCAAGAAGGCTGAACAAACTACTATCCCATTCACAAAACTAAAATTCCCATGAAATTAAGCAGGATTAGACACAACCTTAATTATGACAATAAAAATTAACTTTAAAGACAAAAGAAGTGTTCTTTTAATTACTGATAGTAAGTAAAATAAGAGTGAATGTGGCATAAATTGGAAAATCATTCACTGTGTAATAGAAGCTCCAAATAGGCTTATAGATGAAAAGTAAATGAGCTGGAAAAGAAAGAACAAATGTGCTGGGAATGCTGTTTTTCATATTATGTATTGTGTGAATCTGAAGAGATCCCATTATACCGGCTTTTTCACTTCAGTTTAGATGGAAATGTACTGGATTCATAGAGAAACACATTTGCATTTAATTTCTTAACCTCTCTCAGCATTTAAGAATAATAAATCCATTTTCTCGCCAGAAGTACTAAAAAATTACATATTTCATTTTCAAAATCATATATCTGACATAACAATAATAATTTTTCCCAGCATCATTAATCTCCAGATAAAGAAGATTTATTTGTTTTAAATATCAAATAATTGGCTTTATTTTACTGAGTGAAATAAAGTGAAAGTATAAACAGGAAAAAGAAATTAAACCCTTGTAGATCTGACTATAAGAACATATTCAATTTTATCTTTCTATAAAATCTAAGGGTTTTTTTAAGAGGAACAGGAAAGGCACAGTAAATACCCGTGGCAGAATGCAGGCAGCATCCTCTACCTCCTCAGTCAATTCTTAGGCTTTAAAGCCCCTGCAGCCAAAGGAAATGTTATCAATGATTTCAAAAAACAGTGATTTCAAAAATCAAGACCTTCAGAAGTTGCCAGGACTATTCACAAGTATAATATTACCGTGTGTTCCTATGCTTAACTACCTTATTAAGCCAGAGGACAATTCTCTACTAACCCTAAACCTGCTTTTGCCATAAGGACCATCAACCCATAGTTCCTCAGTACAATATTTAACTGGAATAATAAATATTTTATCTTTCCAAATTTTCTGCCATTGTTCTCTTTTTCTTTCAGACATTCAATTCCAATATTTTCATCTAAGTTTATATAAATTATACCATTCCTTTTTCTTTGAGTATCTGTCACAATAGTTTTCTTCTGATATGCAAATACAGCTGTGTAAATATGGCAGGAACGTGAGTCTGAAATTTCTCCCACTAGTCTACAAAAGTTTTTGTTACAACAATTGATAATGTTTTCAGATTGACATGCTTAAGATAAATGAGATTTTTACTAGATCAATGAAGATAGCTAATACTCAAAGATTGTGCCAAACTCAATTTTATCATACTTATAATTACTATTCCATTTCTACCATCCTCAGATTTCCTACCCAAGAAAATACCAGATGAACCTAGAACACAGATAAAATTTCAAGTGTTGTCAGAGAACAGTGTTTCCTGAAATATTATAAAATCATTATAGATTTAGTAGCCAGCTTCATGCGTCTAGCGTTTTTTTGGTCTTTTTTTTTTTTAATTTATCTTAGTTCTGCTTCTTAATACCAGACCTTTCAAATATAATTTATAAGGTAAATCAAATAAAGTGTGATGGATTGCTTTATGGGACCCAAATAATGCCATTGAAATGGTATTAATAACCATAATTTTTGATCCATTCCTTCATATTTTTAAAATAAACAAGAAACTTTTATTCTCTGAATACACTACAAATCAAGTACAAAAAGAAGGTTTGGGAACATTCCATGTAATAATCCTTCATCCGGGATTTCATTTAAAACCTTTCTACCTGTTTCTCACAGGTCTATGTTCCCAGTTTATTCCCAAAGTGTTTGTTCTTACTGTGGTTTCGACTTTCACTGTCATATCCACAGTTTTTCACTCAGATACGAAAACATTCATTTGGCTTGGTTTGGAAAGGGCGTTAAAGATCATCTAGTTCCAATCCCCCTTCTATGGGCAGGGAAACGTTCCATTGGGCCAGATTGCTCAAAGACCCATCCAACTCTTACAGAAATGGGGCATCCCTAACACCAAACATTTCTTTATAATACCTAGTCTAAACCTACTTTTTTCCACTTAAAGCCATTCCCTTTTGTGCCATCACTGCAGGCTTTCATATAAACCCTCTCTCCAGCTTTTTTTGAGGCCCCCTTTAGGTACAGCAAGGCTGCTCTAAGGTCTCCCCTCCAGCTGAATCCCAGGTCTCTCAGCCTCTCTCCAAAGAAGAGATGCTCCATCTCTGATCATCTTCATGCCCCTTCTCTGGACTTGCTGTAACAAATCCACATCCTTCTTATCCTAGGGATCCCAGAGCTGAATGCAGTACTCCAAATGGGGTCATCCATCCAGCAAAAGACAGCCAGCTTCCTTGTTGGTGTATATGTAATTTATTTTGTCTGAGATTTGGGTAGTGCCAAATACCAGCATTTTAGATGATGGTTTTTGGTTTAGCTGGTAACAAGATATAGCTAATGTTTCATTTACTGTAATGAAGAGGTATTTCATTCCCTGTGCGAACAAGTTTTAACTCAACACTTAAAACTCACAATCTTCATCCAAGTAGAAGGGCCCACTGGTTTTAAATGGCTCTGCCCACTTGCTTTTACTACCAGTGGTGGTGGTGGTAGAGCTTTAATTGCCTTAAGTATGGCTTATGTAATTGCCTCCATTTCAGGCATAATATACATAGCTAGGTGACTGTACATACAATGCAGGTGATTTCAGATTCTTCAGTTTCCTGAGTACGCTTATTATTATTAGGATTTTGGCAGGTATATGATGGTTTTTTAAATCAAATAAAGTCTTAATTCATCTCCTTAAACTTTCATTAATATAGTTCTATACTTTGAATTGCAAAAATTATTTTTTCTCTTTTAGTTATTCAAACTGACATTTTACCTATACATCTTGTTCTGTCACCAAAGATCCTTTATTGCGTCTTAATTTTTTATAATTCCCTTTTGTCAGATATGTTGTATGTATGATATTATTTTCTTTATATTTTCAATGATGTTTTACTTCATATATTGTTTTCTTTAATGAAATATAACAATGGTGGAAACAGCTGTGGGAGGGAGATGAGATAGGCAGTCAGTTGTATGGATATTTTTATAGCATTGGCGTATGATTTTTTTACCAAGAATCAACCTGTGCTTGATTCAGGATGAACACAGCACGAAAAAGTGGCTGTTTGTTTCTTGGTGCTTTGGTTACAGTGAATGACTTAGTCCCACGGAAGCAGATTACTGAGGAAATGCTAAGATACTAGAATGGATCTGGATTTTGTTTCTGCAAATGGTTAAATTTTCTGGAAGATGTGAAGAGGAATAGCTCACTCAGCAATTCAAAATGTTCATAGTTTTTGGCTGGTGATTTTGCTGCTCTCAAGCGTATGCAAAGTCAGCTCACGTTCACCTGATACCTACATTGTCAGAAGTACCGGAGCACAGGTGCCCAAAGGGAATTTTATGCTGATGCACTGTTGAAGTCTTATGATTTTATAATAACAATGGGGAAAATATGGACAAAGAGGCTGGTTTAAAAAAAGGCAACAACCAGGAGTAAGGCAATTCTTTTAATGGATGGATATCTAATTATACTAACAAATCATAATTTAGACCTTCCATAACCATAAACATTAGACCATAAATGTTAAAGAATAAGCATTAAACCTACAGTCAAAACAATACCATGCCCTCATATACATCAGCTTCTAAAGAGAAGCTTCTCTAATAGATGTAAATACTCCAGCTATGAATTTTCCTCCAGGAATTCCAATATGCATAACAGGGAGAGGATCAAATAGCCTGATTTACAATGAATATAAACAAAGGCAAATAGCAAGACAAATCTGATGCCATCACAATTTTGAAGGAATGACAATCATTCTTCTGCTGCTCATCACTGTCTTGAAAATTCATTAATTAGTAAATTAGACTTACTACTTCATTACATAATGTGAAAAACTTGGGACTGACCTTAAAAAAATTGTGGATATTTATTTAGGAAATATAGTAGAGAAGAATGCATTTTTCCACTTTATAGAGAGCAAAAAATCTGTTCTACTTCCACCCCAGTAAGTAAATAGATTTGCAGAATTTGCAGCACTGAAGGAAGGAGCTCCTAATATAAAGTCATGCACTCGCTATCCTATTAACATAATTATAATCGTCAGAGCAACACTGCAGATGGGCTTGATAGTATTTTTTGACTCAACAAGCAGCCAGAAATTATTAGGAGGTTTGTTAGATCTCTGTTTTTAACTGACGCACTTTTTCAATTAAAACGGCATTTGCTGCCTTTGTCTCTAGAACAGTCAGTTATGGAAGCATTTCCCAATAGTCCGCAGCATGCAAATATGATATGACATTAAAACCATTAAAGTTCTTCTGGGGAGCTGATTGCTGCTTTTATTGCTATACTTGGGTAGATAGCCAATATTGTTGGAAATGCATGTCTTTTAGTCAAGGTATCTTTGTTGGGTGCCCAGTTATGATTTCTTTATGTGATATCAGAATATCAATAAAATCTGTGAAAGAGAAAACTTCTTGCAATAGAAGTGTCCAGATAAAATAGCTTGTTTCATGGGTTGGTGTGTGCATACATTCTTCAAAGGTACATAAACTGTAAGGCAGAGAACAAATCCCGAATAATCATCCTATGTTATTCATGTGTAATTTTTTTTTTTTTTTCCTAATGCTGTGGAAGGCTATTCAATTAAACTATGAAGAAATGAAAATCTCTTTTATTAGCAAAGAAAATACTACTGGCATTACATTTTATAGCTCAACCCTAGAAAGTAGGTTTGCATTTAAATGTCTGATGAAAGAGCATTTTCTTCCCTAATGCATGTAAAAATAATTAACTAAAAACCATAAGCCAAAGCACTTGCAATAATTTAAGTAAGATACAATGAAAAATAGATCAGATATTTTTGTTTAACTTTTTACTATTCTCATTATGCTTACAGTAATGCTCTTTTCCTTTTGTGTTAACTTGCTATGCTTAAAATGATAAGGTCTTTAAAGATGAAGTCATCACCAGTAGCTTAAATTCAGTATGTTAAGTTCATGAACTGCATGGTTTGGAGAAAACTCCAAATGCAGTATTGAAAATCATAAATATATCTCATCAGCAAGTCAAACTTGGATACAGAAGTAATTAGCTGTGTCAGAAGAATGAACATTCTCCCTTCAAGGAAATAACAAAAGTTGCATAGAATTTGCATACAGTTTATGAAATATGGAAATTTCTCTGTAAACAGACGTGTTTTCAGCTTTGATTTACTGTCATCACTAAATGATGAGGATGTGCATGAATACTGATACAATGGTATTACATTATTCAATTACTAGAGAAAGGTAGAAAAGACAGAGCAAGAAAAGAGAGTTAGAGAAAGTAAATTGCCTTAAATTTGTAGAAAGAACTTTTTTAATTGGTGAGAGGTTAAGCAGATAGAGAAACAACTTGATCAACTTGATGCTGGAAAAGAAGGTAGGAAGTTCATACAGAAAATTTTAAAATTATGTGGACATAAAAGCTTGACACAAAGAAGAAATAATACTATTTATACAAAATATATTTTTGCTTTATGGCTGAAATTTGAACACAAAACTAATATGTAAGCACTCAAAAGATGGATTTATTCTCTTTCTTTGACAGAAGTTTCCATATGTTCTGGTCAAATCTTCTCAAGAAATGGCAGCGGGAAATAATCCAAACTTATCTGGACTTAATTTTATCCAGCCCATCTGACTAGCTTGAATTTTAAAAGACATTTGAACGCTTACCTTAAGTCTATGAAAATAGATATCATGTTCTTATTTAAATAAATGGTGTAAAATTCTCAGCAGTGTTGATAATGCTTAGAATGTAGACCATTTGGAAAAAGGATTGAGAAAATAAAATATAACCAGACAATTGAAAGGGAATAAAGAGGGTCTTAAAAAAGATTCTTACACAATATTGCTTCAGTAGATGTGCTACAGACTTATGATTGTTTACATTGCATATGTTCTATTCCAGTTTTCTACTGTCTTAGTTTTTGGTAATGGTCAAAGCCATTTCAGTTCAGTCATTTTCACAACGGTCTTGTATCCCCTATATCCCCTTTCAATGGATGTACATGTATACTTTAGGCAAGCTTAAGGAGAAAAATCTGTTTATTATCATGCTGCAGGGGCAGAGTTTTGTATCCCAGAAATCTAAACACTATTGGAAGCTTGTCTTGTGCATATGCTGCTTAAATAAAGAGCAGACTTGTTTAGATCAACAGCATAAATAAAACATTCACCTAATACTAATCAAGTTTTAACTCAATCCTCTGAATGAGTCTTGTTTATATGAGTTTTATACAGATAACCAGAATGTAAAACTAAAAACGTCCAAAGTCTTCCCCACATGAAGAGCTTTGGATGTGTAAACAAAAAATATCTGCCTCAGGGTCTTTTGCATGAATATACAGTTGGAGGCCTCTCACTGGAGGTGTCCCCCAAGGCTCAATACCGGGCCCAGAATTGTTTAACTTGTTCATCAGTTACTTGGATGAAGGGGCAGATGCCTTCTCAGCAAGATCACTGACGACACAAAGCTGAGAGGGGTGGCCAATGCCCCAGGGTGCTGTGCAGCCCTTCAGAGGGACCTCAGCAAAGGCAAGTGCAGGGTCCTGCACCTGAGGAGGAATAACGCCATGCACCAGGACAAGCAGGGGACTGACCTGCTGGAAAGAAGCTCTGAGAAGGAGGACCTGGGGATCCTGGTGGACAACAAGCTGTCCATGAGCCAGCCGTGCCCTTGTGGCCAGGGTCATCCTTTGCTAATGAAATAGTAGACTGGATAGAACATTACAGATCTGTGGGTTTGAAGACAGATCTTAGTTAAGGTTTCAATAAGAAATTCTGGAATTTCATTAGCAGTATCCATGACAGTTAAACTGTTAGGTGTTTAGAATAGGAAATCCTATTCTCCAGGTATTCATTTTGGTATTTCTGTTTTACAAGGATCATCTTATTCAACAAAATGTTGAGCTAATATCTTCATACTTAGTTTTCTTCTATCTCAGGAATGTGCACAAAGGCATTTAGCAGACACCTGAAGAAAGGTTGGATCAGATAATTCTGGAGTATGCATTACATTACTTTCATGAGAGTAAAGTCACTCATATTTCAATCCCAGACTCACTAAGAAAATAATCCCCTCTTCACAAAAACCACTCATAAAATAATTAGTCTTCAATCACTGAGTAATGTTTACTGAAGTTTCTTTACATGACATTAAAAATCCAATATTTGAAGGTAATACAACAGTAGCAATAAAGGCCCATATTGGAATGATAAATTCGGTATGCATCAGCTAGCCAGATTTTGCCTTGAGTGATTTCACCAGACTATTTTGAAATCTATATCTGACATTTAAGTTAGCTGTTAAATATAAGAATGGGAACCATCTGGAGATCTATTGTAGGCAGAATAGTCCAATAAATATGATGTGCAATGATGATTGCCTTTAGATTATTTATATCTTCTGTTTGATTGCCATCTGAACTAATAATATGTTTCCTTAACTGTAGAAAATTCATATTTAAAGCCTAGTACCAATTTTTACATATAATTGTATTTAATTACTATTTTCTCTGGAGATCTGACTCCATATCTTGGACTCACTTTGCTGAACAGGAGGCCAGTGACTCAAGTTTGTTAACAAGGTGAGCAGTGCCCTAGTCAGGAAAAGTTGTTGTTGCTTGGTATCTTCACCTTAAAACGTAAAAATAGCAGTGCAGTTGTCAAAATGATAAATTGAGAGAATAAGCGTGAAGAACTCAAACCTTCTCAAAGATAAGAAATGAAATGTTCTTTGCAATCAGCAAAATAAATTAACACAGGAATTTCATGCTTAACTGTATATGGTCAGCCACCTTAATATTCACAGCACCCTACATCACAGTGAAAAGTTAAGGAATAATTTCTGCTGATTTCTTGGGCCAAACCCAGCCAATTTCTCTGTTAAGCAATAAATTATAATTTCTTGATATACCTCTATTCATCCTGTGAATTCACCCTCCCAGAAATTCTACTCTCACATTAGTCCTGAACAGCACTAGAGTTCTGCATATTATCTGCTTCCTGAGAGTCCCAAAAAATTCCATAATGCCTGTGGAAACCATAACTGGCTTTTCTTCACCCCTAGGTTGGGGGAAGGAATAAATATGAAAGACTGACTTTCCCATAAGTATTAAATATGTGCTGTTCTACTGATCTTGCATTTCAGAAATTATTTTTCTATGTCCATGACCCACTGTGACAGTTACACCAATTAAAATTCCATGAATTGTGGCTGAATAGACTTTAAATATCTGGCCTCATGTTCCTAGGGCAATTTAAAAGTCTTAAACATGTCACCAGAAATTATTGTAAACAGCACTATTTTAATTTTCACTTAGCTGTGCATGTGAGGTTTGACCTTGTCAGCCCAGACGCAGCAAGTAAAGCAAGAAAATGAGAACCTCTGTCTTGGCACTATTCCAGATTTTGGCTGATGGCTTATGCTTCATTAGACTTAGATAATTTCATATCATTTCATTAGACTTAAATGAATCCAGCCACATTGTTTTATGAATCGACACAGTCTGAGCATTTCAAAGCAAGCCACACAGGCTTGACAACAAAAATAGTTAGGTACTCCAAGAAAAAACCTAAAGAACCCAAGAATGGCAATTCTAATGGAAGATGACCACCAGAGACAGGTGGTGTGCAGAAGATTTAAATCAAGTAATATGTTAAAAATTGTTTGGACTCTGTTTTACCTCTGAAATCCATCCTAACTTGAAGTTAGATTTTTAGAAATCCATTGAATAACACATCTTGTATATAGGAGAATACCACTGATGCATCATTGCTAGATATTCTTTGACCACACAGTTTTCTCTCTTCCAAAAGCCCTGAAGAAGCAATCCCATGTATATTAAAAAGAAGAAACTGTAACCCAGGAAGCCATAATATACTGTAGTCTTTTCAATTAATAATGTCACAGGCAGTTGAGCATCTTGGAAATAGAAGCATCACAATGCACTACTCCACATTTCACAAGCAAAAAAGTATGACATATAGAGTCTTATTACTTAGAAGAACAGTGGAGCTTGAAACTCTTGCATTAAGTTTGAGCAGCCTTGGTGAAAATGAGATCTCGTTCCCTCATTATGCAATCTGACATCCTTCATCTAAAACCAAATGAGATAATAAAGTAAGAGAGATGAGATATATTTTCTGCATAAAGAACCACATAATCCTTTATCTCATTTAAATAATAGATTCATAAAATCTTTTTTTAAACATCCAACTAAATGATGCAGTGAAATATTAAATATAGCTGCATATTTAATAATACGAATATCACATGCTAAATGATAGCCAGATTAATTGATATTCTTAGAGCTATACCAAACAACACCAACATGGCTGTGATTGGCTCTTTAATTTAAAGCACTACATACAGCAACAGGTCTCAGTATTGTGCAGATTCTGTGAAGTGCTGTGTATAAGCACAGCATTAAAATACTGACTTTATTTCATGCTTACGTAAGTTTTCATTGAAAGAGGGGTCTGTGCTGATATTTGAGATTGAGTATCAAGAGGCAACATTCTTAGTGCTTTCCAAGGCAATTTCTTAACTTGTCCTGAGAATAGAATCTCACCAATTGTTAAGAATAAACCTCATGGTGTGTTTTTAGGCATACCGAAAAACATGTGAAGCATTTACCTCGTACTAGGAGTGGGGCCCGAATAGACCCTCTTCTCTTCCCTAACTTCTTTGTAGCTGTGTCAAGCTACTGTTAAAAATAAAATGTTAGATAAGAATTTAGATTAGTTAGCAATGAGGCATCAAACACATATCAAAATTATCCCGATTTTGCCTGAAGTAGATGGGAAATGGAGATCCAAACACACTGCTGGGAAAATTCCTAACAGACTTAATGTTCAGAAACTACAGAGAAAGAAACAAGAAAATGTTTCCTATTTTCTTTTGGATATAAAGGGTTTTCTACATCTTTTATTATTTTTAAGTATTACATAGCCAGGAATTAATTTATCTCCATAACCACTTTTTTATGTAGAGGAGGGTTTTCAGTCTCTTAAGAATCGAGAACTGAAACAGAGAATTGTAAGGCTGAAATCCAAAACACACTATAACAAAATATCTACAGTGAAAATTTAGCAGAATAGAGGCACATAGTTTCAAAAAACAGGTCATTCACTACCTGTGTCTGGAGGCCCCTAAAGCACTAAGTGCTTTATACACCAATATTAATGTTTCCTGTTCCAAAGATATGGTGCTCCCTCAGAAGTACCCTAGAGCTGGCAGTGTAAAACAACCTGATTAGTTGATTATGGTCCATAATCCCAGTCATGGTCTCTGACACACCTTCTTATTTACTGGAACTGGCAATGGGAATATCGTCTCATTGGCTCTCTGCAGAATTTAACAACAGATAGCACATGTTTCAAAAGGACAGTGGGAGATACACATAAAATACATAAACACTCTGGAAGAAGGACTGACCTCGGAGCCTCTGTGTTAACACCTAGGCTAAAGTCCTAGAAAAATGCATTTTTAACTTCCTATTTCAGAAAAGAACAAGCAGTAGAGACTCTGAAAGGGGTGAATTAGGATATGGTAAAATGACTGCAAAGCACAGGGTCAGAGGAGTCTCACTGATGTCTAAAATATAAGTTTAGAGAAAGTCTCATCAGATAACAGTTGACAATGCTATGTATCCACAAAAGAAGCTACATACTGACCAGAGTAAAGGAAGCATAATCCCACTGTCCAAAGCTTTAGTGACAATGCACAACAAATATTCTGCAGACCATTAGTCCTTCATTTACAAGAAAAGTTTAATTACAGCAATAAATATAAACTACCTAGACTCAGAGAAGTCATGAAGAGATCACCATACAAAGAGAGGCTAAAATAATCTGAAGAAGCAAACCAAGGTAAGCAGACAGGAGGGTGAACACATCAAAAGGACTTACTTGAAATAAAAGGGTGTTGGGAGAAAAATAATCAGACAGAAAGTATCCATGCCTAAATCTCTGACCTACAGAAGAGTGTAGTTTTGAAAAACAAAGTGGGGCCAAAATTTCACCTTTAATCCACCAGAGAAAGATATTTTGGTGCATGGTTGTCTGAAATCACTGGAGACTGGATGTCAGCAGGCCAAAGGGTCACTTTTCATTCCATTTTCCAGGATGCAAGTGGAGAATTTGCAAGGTGAAGAATTTCCAATATTTCCAGGCATATGATAAGGGTAAGCTACTTGGTTAAAAATCACATTAGTGAAAGATAAAACTGAAAAATACAATTGCATATTGTGATGCTTATATATGTAATGTAAATCCAAGTACTAAATATACAGAATACTGTCCAAAGAAATCAGTCTAACTTTCCTGAAGTCTATAAATATATAAAAACTAGTAAATATATACAGATTTTCCACTATTGATACTTACGTGTTTGTATTTCATAATATATTTCCAATTTCAGAAAAAAAAAGAAGTGTATTTTAAGGTTAATTTTCAAAGATCTAAGGTTAGAAACTAATTCAGTTATGCATATGGAAAAGGCAAAAGAGATGGATAAAAAGAATTTCATAATTCTTTCCGAGATAATTCTTTCCTAGGCGGAAAACAAGGTGGTACCTCACAGGACAAGACCAGACTACCCTAGGAATCCTCAGTGCATACCTTATAATAGACTTATTTATCTGCCCTTTATAATAGACTTATTTATCTTATGGAAAGGGAAACAGGAAAAAGAATCATATTAAATAAGGGCAGGCCACAATGATAATGAGAAGATGAAATAAACATGAAGTCAAAATATACCTTGTTATTTCAGTGTAGGTTTATTTCCAATGGTTGCCTTTTAATATCTCCTTTTTGCTTCCTGACATCTTAAATACATACACGTTTGTGATGATCCAAGGTAAAATTGGAGCATTTTTAATGTGGCACCACAGTCTGATTGGTCCTAATTGGATTTTTTATCTATGTGGGAAGATAAATGATTTGATTTTACTGCCTACAGTGAATTTACAGGTGTGGCAGTTCTAAAGGCTTCTTTTTAATGAGGAGGGTGATTTATTACAGTATAAGTGAAAACCCAGGAGTGTCCAAGTGTCAGCACTGCTGTCGCTTTTTCAAAATCTAAACACTATTCAGTCTGGCCCTCACACTTCATATGAACATAAAACACAGAGACGCTCTGCTAATATATATTTTAATTATTTAATGGTACCCCTTCCCTCCAGCAATATATTCTTCCCAAGGTGTGTTTCAAATTGTGTGTGGTCAGCCAAGGAATGACAGAAGAGCTTTTTATTTAGAAAGAATTGCTTCCTTTAGGCTGGTGCTAATATCATCTTGGTACTATTCAGGATGATACTTGTCCTTATATATAGTGTCCTAACATATTCTGTGGTATAAAGACTTATTTATATAGGGATGATAGTTTCACTAGAGGAGATTAAACGAAATTGCATAATTGAATGTAGGGCTAAAGCATGAATTGGTTTTGAATTGCCTGGTTTTCATTTGCTAGCATTTGTTGTGTCCTAGACAGTGAAATGCCAAGATGTTTGCCTGACCTCCTTATGAAAGTCGAAATGATCAGTCATGTCCTACAAGGCAAAGGTATGAGTATCTGTACCTGTGTACATATATATGCATTTCTATATGCATCTGTACTTGACTATTCACACATATGTACATATATATATATACACAATTCTTAGTGACTGCACAGAATATAATGATATCTTTGGGTGTTATGTATGAAATACTTGCAACCAGCACATGCAGGAAGCATGCAAAAAGTGACTATCCAGTCATAACCTCGACTTTGAATTTCTTAGATATTAAACATAAAACTATATTGTGTCTGGGAAATAAAGAAGCTGAGATCCATACTTCCTTTCCTTTTCTTTATATGACTTAGACCAAGTAAAATAGAAAAATACTAATATCAGAGACTTTTAGACCAAGTAAAACAGAAAAATACTAATATTAGAAAAGTAGACTTTTCTGGAATAAGACACAGGTGCATGTCAATTACATAGAAGATAGAGGGATTTGGGGTTTTTTTTTGAATACTTGTAATTAACTGTTAATGAATCCATTGACATGGCTCCTTATGAAAAATTCAAGTTTTAAACAAAACTGAACACTAGTGAACACAAGTGACGATCAGACAACAGTAAAAAGACTTGTCTGTATAAAAATAGTAGACTAAGAATAATAAATTTTGCCTAGCAAGAGCTTCTCCCACAATCAATTGCAGCATTGAGTCAAAGGATTTTTACCCTCACTACTCGCAATGAAACACTGATACAAATGTGCATATTGATTTTCAGTACATGGAAAGATCCTAAAACTTAAATGTCCTCAGATCATCTGCAAGCCCATGTTTATCAAGACACAGATATTTTCTGTAAAATATTTCCCATGAACTAAACCCGCTGTTTTACCAAAAAGAATTTCTACCTGATTTTCATTCCTTCACATGCTTCACCTAAAACCTAATGCAATTTGATTTCATCAAATAATATCATTATGAAGATATATCTTAATATTTTTCAATAAAATAATCACTGAAATAGCAACTTGATTGCATGAAAAATAGTGGCTCTCAGGATATATTATCATTATGCAATGTGCACCTAGGACGAGGCAAATTTAAAGCAATGTTCTACCACTTCATTATCATGACAAATGAAGACTAAGTCATTTTAGCCTGACGTTCTCTTATATAACTTCCAAAAGAGCTCAAAGTGTACAGCAATTAGTACCACTTAGGAAAGATTCTTCTTTTTTTTTTTTTTTTGTAAGTGGTAGGACATTATAGATGGAATCAGCCTGAGGGGAGTATTGTCTAACCGAATTCACCATCCTTGATTACATTTTAGAGCAGCATATCATTGTTTTCAGTAGATCGAATTACATGACATGAGAGCAATAATACACATGCTCTTTGAATTGACATTCCTTGTCTTCAATTTTTAATGCCAAGGTGCATTATTATGGTGGCATTGTTTATGTTGTCATGATTAGCAAATAATACTTTTCAAAACAATTCAGGAAAGGTCTTGTTTGAAATATGCTGCACTCTGGAACTAGAAATGGCTCCAAGACATTACAAAATGTTGCAGATGTAAAGAATAAGAAACAAACTGAAATCCAGAGCTATATATTCCACTGAAAGGTTTTGATATAAAATACTTAGCGAATGCTTGGGTGGTTTAACATTTAAAAAAAAAAAATATCAGGAGAGGTTATGGAAGTCTTTATCACAGCCTATCGACTGGAAAGTGTTTGCAACACACTTGTTATAATGGATCATGTTTCTGGAGAAAAATACTTTTTAAATACAAACCATACATGTGTCTTTATATCTGTATGAAGTTTGGCTGATGTCTCATGCTTGAGACAGAGATGTTAGCTTTAGTAGTTTCACCTTCACTGAAGGTGGATGCCAAAGAAATTGAATGATAGGCATTTCTGCCTCCCTCTGCTGTGAGCTTCAGATCCTCAGCAAGGTTTGAACAGCTCGGGTGGGAACTAGCTCAATAATGTAGATGGCATCAATATTACTAAATTTCATTGTTTTAATCTGTACAACATAAGTATAACATAATAACTTACTTCTGTTCTTTGTCTTACACCAAATAGAACAAACCAAGTAACTAACTGAAACTGGTAGGTTAGGGAAAATAATAATCACAGCAGTCACATTAGAGAATAAACTTGTTTTAACAGTTTTGATTAGATTGGTACAGATATTCTCCAAGGAAAATTTTATTTAAATACCTTATTATGGAGATCAACTTTAAAGTCATTACCTTGCATATTCACATGCTGTCTTCTTTATCAGGCAGGATACAGTGATGAAAAAGCACTCCACTACAGCTTTACAGGAATTAAACTTTATCTCACTGCAAATAGAGGACCTGAGCAGGCAAAGGTGACTGAGACAAGATTAATCACATGAGGCATTTTGCATCACTAGATACAGAAATTGTCAGCCATGCTGGCTACTTCCGCCAGTTCTTCCTCCTTTTTCTCAAGGGCTCAGACTATTTTTTGGTGGAGGAAAGAGAGCGTTTACAGACCTCTCCCCTGGGAGCCTGTCATAAGATGGCAGAAGGGATGCTGACTGCACCCGCCTCAGATTTATGCAGATTAGAAAATGCACCGGTTCCATCATGGGACAAATTTGAAAAAATTCTTCATAAACTGAGATCAAGACAGAAATGTGTCCATAGTTTTGGAATAAAATAAAGCGCTAATAGCAATGTTTCCAAAATTATCTCCCTGTAACTATTCACCACCCATTTCTGATGCCATTTCTTCAGGAAATAGTGAAATTCTCAGAAACATATCCTAATTCAGGTAATAAGATATATCAATAATAAAATAATTAAAAAATAGTAAGGAAAAAATAATAAAATAGTGAGGAAAAGAAATAATGGAAATCAAAGTAAATTAGAAGTTATGAGGCATATAGAAGTGGGCAAAAATAATAAGCACATTGGCAAAAACCAATTGTTGGCAGAACAAAATACAAAACCTCAAGTGTTTTAAGCATATTGAGAAGATAAATCTTTTATTCATTATCAGATGGAAATGTTAATGATAATAATAACATCAACAGCTAGCATGCAGACTGAAGTGTTCAATAAATATTTCTATTTTACTTTTGGGAAGATGCAGGATAATATACAAGTTGACAAATGTGGAAGTCTTCAAAATAGTAGCCAAACAAGCTGTTAATCAACACTTAGTAGTGATGGTCAAATTTTAAAAGTAGTGGAAAATATCTGGTCTTTCCATGTTCCTTCAAAAAAACCTGGAACTCCAAGAAAATGCTAAAATATTGCTAGAGTGTTGTGCCAAAGTCACAAAAGGCAAAGAGGATGACAGGAACAACCACTTATATCAAACAAGACAAACTCTTGGAAAACCTGTTACAGGAATCAAATAATTTAATTTGTAATTGTCTTACAGGAAATTGATGTTGTCAAGCAAAACTGAGTTAATCATTGGATGAAATAGCAAATTTGTTTAAGTGTTCTTACTGTAGAAGTATAAAACTAAAGGACTAATAAAGGCATTTGAATTAGCTCTTCTAGTGCCTAATGAAAAGATTGCAAATTGGCTTATTATCCAAGCTCGAAAGGAGTGTCTTTGACACTCAAATTTTTCTTAATAACATCTAGATTTAATAGTATTCAACTACCAGTGCTCAGATCAGAACATAAAGGTCTTGCTCATGAAATGACATGCAAAATAAAATAGATTTCCTGATTAAAGATTGGTTTTCAAAATCTTGATTCCATACAGCTAAATGTAAACATTTACAGAAAGAAACAAGGAATGCAGACCTCACTTGAGAACAAAAACTACAGAACTTATGTGGGAGCCATAAACAGTCAGGCCCCAAGGAGACACCATGAGGCAAAAAGGGTTTCATACAATGGTTACTTGCAAAAACAAGGACTAGCAAAAAGGGAACTAAGATGATTTTACTTCTGTTTAGTAAGATCAAGACTGGAATATTCTGAGAAGAACCTACCTGGCAAGAAAAAAATCTTTCTCAGCTAAAATATCAGTGTTTTAAAAATTGAATTAAGGTGAAAATAAAACATGGCAAACAACTTCATAAAATGAATTTTCAGCACAAATCTGTCATGCAAAAGAGAAAAAAAACAGCACGACAAAACAACTTCTCAGCTGGTATGCAACAGAGAATATCTGAAGCTCAAGTCAGAAGTCTATCAGATATCAATATTGATTTTTCTGTAAGGTTTGATATATTAGATTTAGAAATGGGGTCTTGGTAAGTTTTAGGTTTACAAAAATTAATATTTTCCCATTAAGATGTTTCAACTATATCTGGTGGTTTAGAATAATTTTTTTAAACTGCAAAATTTTTCAAATAATAAAAACAAAGTTCTCTGAAATTATTCAAGTACATAGCACCTTAGTTGAAAGAAAGCACCAGCTTTTAAGGGGCCACTGAGGTTATAGAAAGAAACTGACAACTGCAGACAAAACAAGTGAAACAAGGAATAAGGATTTTATTTCATATTTAGGGTGATTAACCACTGGATGGGATTTCTCCAAGACAGTAACAGACTCTGCAAGTCAGTTTTTGATTCCTTTTAATCTAATTTCTGGATAAAATGCAATACCATATCTAATATAAAGGAGGTCTGATTGGATGGTCTACTATGATCTAGAAATCCATTTCAGGCATAAATTTTCAGGGGGTGTGATAGGGGTTGCTCTTCCTGACACTGACAGTGCTTTCCCATTGTAGGTGGCAGTACATAAAGCATTAATTAAACTTCCCATTGCCCTGTACCTGCCAAGGTTATTTCAATAACTACAGAAACAAGCACAATATGAATAGGAGCATTATATGTTAATATTTGATTTCAACGGATTTCTCCCTTTACCCTCAGTGAGGATAATTATACCAAAGACCATTCTCCACAGAACTGTAGCAAGGAATTATGTATACTAGTTCAACACACAGAGACAAATTCCCCTTCTTATATTTAAAAATATTACTAATGGAGTTGCTTTCAATAAAGAAGTTCTGTTATCATGTGGGACATGTCCAAAGACTTTTACTATCCTTTGCCAAAACATAGGATAATTCACAACTCAGCCAGAAATAAATGCTGTATTTGATTAGCATTCCACTAAAGCAAATTCTCTATTGAATCCAAAGCAAACATCTTTATTTTTGTTGAACAAGTTAATCAATACACTCATGAGGGCATAACAGCAGCAAAATTGTCATTCTGTCATGTAACTCTATGTTTCACACCACATCCCAGAAAAGGAAAGGACATTGTATTTAATTTAGTGTTCTTGCTTTATGTACAACCCTCATTTTTCCTCTTCCTTCCTGCTATCATGTACATTCACTTCATCATCTCCTATTTCTGCCTCATGGAGCAAGGCAAGTCTACTACCACCAGGAAACAGAAGAAATAGGACTGATTTACTTCTGCATTACAAGCCTCATAAAATTACCATACATAGTAGACATCTTATTTAAAATATTTTATACACCTTTTATCAGAGTACCAGACTCATTGAAACAGCAAAGAAAACAATGTTTTGCCACTACTTACTACAATTTTTCCTGAAGTATTTTAAAAATATTAAATTAAGAATCAACATTCCCTCAGGAAATAAATGAAGGAGAGACAATGTAAGCAGATCACTCACCCACTGCAGCATTGCCTCTAGACAGCAATTGCTCACAACAGCTAGGAAGAGATAGTGAGGAAAGAATCTCATATCCAGCTGAAATGGCACAGGGAATTTGGGAAGGCAGAATGCAATTATCTGAGATGGAATTTCATCAGAATGATAAGGTTATACCAAGGGAACATTAATGATCACTTCAGAGCCTCCTTTGAAGTAGAAAATCAGGACTCAGGTATAATAATGCACTCAAAGAATTCAGGACGTAGGGCACAGAGAGATTTCACTTTTCTGCATCTCCTAGTTTGCACACTGAAATACGGGGTGCCACTTTTGAGGCATTTTTGTGCTCCTACATTTTGTGCATCATTACAAGTACCTGACCTAAAAGAACACTGACATACCAAGGAGGACAAAGGCAGAATTTAGTAATGAAACAAAGCTGAAGCTGCCAGATTGAAAGCCCCCTGAGTGATCTCAGCAGAAAGCACAGCCAAAGCCCTGAAGGGTCCTGAGACATTCCAGGGAATACGAGCTCTGCAGTGCGCAGTGCCCTCCTGTATTGTATAGACCTTGCAACAGGTGACACGGCAAACTCTCCTCAAGACCTCTTCATCCTCCCCCAACTCTGAACTGCCATGAAGGAGGCAGATGCCACGCAGCCCCAAGAACATAAAGAAGTTCTCAATTATGAGATACCTTTCAATACCTGTGATAAAGATAATAGACTGTGTTCTTAACTGTGGATTATTCCTGCAGCAAAACTTGATCTAATGTATTGACAGATATAATAAAAAAGAAGGTACAGCACAGCACAGCACCACCTCACTAAGGCTTTAAACACATAAACTGTTTGGATACATTATTTCCTTGACATCTTAGACCACAAGGTTGTTTTTTCTTGGCACTTTTAGGAACTGGAATATGGTCTGTTGCTTGTAACAAATCACTGTGACCAAAGCTGACCTCATTAGAAAGACTAATTTTTTATACAAAGACTAACAAACCATTGGCAAAATTCAGTCTGGATTTTTTTAAGTATTTGTAATTAATTTAAATAGCAGTCTCTGTGCAAAGACAAACACAACCTTGACTGAAGAGGGGGGAAATAAAAAGCTGGTTTATTACAGATTAAATTCTGTTCTGAGAACAGCCTGCTAGACAAGCAGAAAATACACTCTCTACATTCTCAAAAAATTTGCAACTATCAGTCATTTCCAGTCAATAATAAATTGACAAATTATCTCTGCTAATTTTTTTTGTTTTAGATAATCCCAGATTTTCAGGTACATCAGAAAATTTGTATAGACCTTTTCACTTCTACTCGGAGCACTTATCTTTTTATTGGATTATTTAACACCTTTTACTGGTTTATAGACAAGACTGCTGTCGATACACCTATACAAATTAGCCCAGATTTGAGTTGCAGTGTGTGTTGAATGAGAGCAGTGGTGATCTCAAGCCTATTTTATGCAGGGGTCCATAGGCCCAAAGCAATGAGAAAGACAACCTTCATAATACACACTTCATAGTGTGATACATTGCCATGAATATATTTCAGTTGTTTTTCACCTCTGCAATTACCTCTGGTCCCTTTCCTTTAGGATTCAGTGCAGTGATTGTAACCTGGCATTTGAGATTTTAACATAAAACTTTGTTTTGGTCAAAATTGTCTATCAGCAATGTACCATAATGTGAAATTGGCCTATTCCCCTCAGACCATATGCCTGCTTTACCAAACTTCAAATTTCCTGCTGTCTGATGAAAAGGCGGATCTACATCTGGATATTGATCCATAAACCCTTCTGTGGCAAAGCTGGCAGCAGCTTGGAGAAAAAAAATCTTCCCTGTCTTGGAGATAAAAACACTTTCACAGAGGCAGATTTTTCTTATGGACAGTAATACAAGCAGTCTGAATTCACATAGTATATTATCCATATTCCACACGAAACTAGGCAAGTTAAAGTATGGTCATTTAAATTAGATAATATCTCACTGGAATTAACTTCCCATCTTTGAAATGATGGAAAAAAAATACACCAGTGTTTATGAATAAGTGAATTTCTGGCAAACACTATCCAAAGAAATACTGATGTTAATATGTCTGATCTGCAACTATGCTTCTTATAGAAGCATTTTGGTCTCACAGAAATTAATTTTAAGTGCTAAAAATGTCTCTTCTCAGGACATTTTTCACTCCAGTTGTGGGCACAGTTGGTTTTATTGTTTGGTTCAATACTGACTAAAAATGTGCTGTTTTTCACTACCTCATGTTTTCCTACTCCTTTATTGGTCACTATATTGAAGGGAAAATATATTTTTTAAAACCACAAAATTCAATTCAAAGATTTTATATTTGATGAAATATTGAATGAGGGTTCTCAATTTTGATGTATGCATATCATAACAATTCCAATAAATAATGCCTGTAAGTACAGAAATATCTATTCATCCAACAATGCAAATAACTATATCCACAAACACATAGATATAAATACAAAAATAAAGGGTGTTTTTTAGAAAACGAGAACTCTGATAAAGTGACATTTAACAGCTACAAAGAATAATAATGTGTATAAAGAAGTCCTAACAACCTAAAGAAGATAAAGCAAACACTATTTAAACCATAATTCATAGCTATAAGCTAGGACTGGGACTATTCTACAGATGCAGCTGTATTCATTAAAATTCAATATCACTGCACTTGTGTCTAGCAATGCCCTTTAAAATCTTTAGCTTTATCCCCTAAAGATCTTTTGGAAATTGAACTTCTTGACCCCATACAGTCTTCTCCAGTCATATACATCCTTCTGGTTATCTATTACCTGAAAAGGTCCTGATGGGGTCAAAGTCATTACCTGTAAATTCTGAAAACCAGAGAGAAGCAAAAAAATAGTACAACTTTTTTGATATCCCTAAAACACACGGAGTCTATGGACTGTACTATCTAGTTGAACACATAAGAGCTGGTAACATAAGGACTAATAATAAATGTTTAGTAAATATTCCAAAATCAGAGATGAATATACTGTGGGGCTGTAAAATGAAAGCATAAAAAAAGTTCTTAAAGAAGTTTCTAAATCCTTTATACCTGTAATCACTGTAGAGATATTAGAAAAGAAGTGAAGACTGAAACTTTCTTTACTTGGAATAGACTGAAGAATCTGACTCTGATAAAAGTGTTAGAAGAAGAGGCTTTAGAAAAATACATAAAATGAAATTACATATGTTAATATCAGAAAAAACTCTGAAAAAAAGAGGAAAATATCTCAAAATTATAAACTGTGTTTCTAAACTAAATTCCTTGAAAATTTTACTAATGTCAGGTGAATAGAACCTAGCAAAAAATCTTTGAAAGCTGTGAAGGTGAAATGTTTCTGACATCTGCACTGGGAAAACTGGTAGAAGCTGTAACAATCACAAAAACATGGAAATGCAGAATCAGTGAGGTTGGAGGAAATCTCTAGAGATTGTCTTGAGGTAATCAAACGCCTCCTCAAAGCCAGAAAAGAGAAGTCAGTTGATTACAGGGATACCCAGGCAAACTTTGAGTGTGTCCAAGGATGAGACTCTACATCCCTCTGGACAACCTGTTCCTTCTTCAAACACAGGTACCCTCACAGTAAAAAAGCTTTACTTTTTTATATGTGAATCCCATCATGTCCAAGACTTGGAGGTCCTAGGGAGCACAGCAGTGGACAGAGCACTCCAGACATGTCTCACCAGGGCTGAGCAGAGGAGCAGGATCAGCTCCCTGGACCTGCTGGCAATGCTCCAACACAGCCTGGCACAGCCCTGGAAACTGGGCTCCTTCTTTGCTGTAAGGGCACCTTGCTGGCTCATGCTTTACTCCTTGTCCACCAGCATTCCTAGGGACATCCCTGCAAAACTCTTCTACAGATGGCTGGCCCCATGTACTGGTGCATGGGGTTATTCCTCCCCAGGTGCAGGGAGGAGGCATTTCCATTTGATGAGCTTCACAATTTTCCAGTTTTCCTGTTTCTTTTTTCTGCTTCTCCAGCATGTAAAGGTTCCTTTAAACAGTGGTGTAACATTCTGGTGTATCAACCACTCCTTCCAATTTTCAATCATCAACAAACTTTCTGAGAGTGTTTTATTCTAGTTCTCAGCAAACTTCCACTGTCACTATGAACTTTCAAAAATTATAAATAGTAGTCTCAAAATGACATCAACACCCTCAGAACTGGGGATGGATCCCAATAGGTTCACATGGGCTGTAGCAAGTCCAGTTGGTTTTAAAAGCTTCTAATCTGATCCTCCTCTACCAAGGATAAAACTTTCTTTCTCTGAACTTTCACCCTAATTGTAGGGGCCTGGAATTCCTGAAAGCCGTACTATTAAAGACAGAGGTGAAGGAAGGAGGTGAGCCTTTTCTGTGTCCTTTTTCACCAGGTCCCCTGAACCATTCAGCAGCAAGCCAACATTTTCCCTAGTCTTTCTCTTGCAGATGAAATACCTGCAGAAGCCTTTCTTGTCGTCCTTCGTGCCCTCCCTAACCTGATTCTTGTCTGCTCAGACAGTATCTCTATATTCTTCCCAGGACACCTGTGCCTGCTCCTAAGTCTTGTATGTTTCCTTTTTCCCTCTGATTTTAGTCAGAGTTTAGGTCTTTGTTCATCCTTAGACATTCTGCTGCCTTTGTCTGACTTCCTGCACATTGATATGGGTCAATCTTGAGCCTGGAAGAGGTGATCCTTGAAAATCAGGCAGCTCTCCTGCACACCTCTCCAGGGACATATCCTATAGGATACTTCCAAGAAAATCCCTGCACAGCCAAAAGACTGCCCTCCAGAGGTCAAGGTGATCCTGTTTTTTGCCTTGTACTCTGCTCTCAGGACCCTGAACTCCACCATCACTACAGCCAAAGCTGTCCCTGACCTTCACATCTGTAGTGATCCTAAATGGCAGATTGTAAAGCCTCCCATAAGGATCAAATGCTGCAAACACAAGGTTTCTTCTAGTTGTCTGGAAAGACCACTACTATTTCTTCTTTCTGCTCAGGCAGTGTGTACCAGATGACCAAAAAAGAAAATGGATCAGTAGGCACATTAAGAAAATGGGAATTTTGAGGAACAACCAATGTAGATTCTGTAGACAGGGATCATGACCACATATCAGTGGAGCTCCCAGAATTAACCAAAATAAGTTTATATACCAGAGTTATTCAGTTTAACACACCATTTACTTGTGGTTTTCTGTGGGTTGTGTTTTTTTTAAATGAAGTCCCTGTCAATAAAAGAGTATAGAATCTTAGTGTCCTAAGATAAGAAAAAAAATTTTCTTGTGGATTCTTAGCTGCAAAGTAGGAAGCAGAATAAGCTCAAAAGGTGAGAGACTCATTTGCACACCAGAGGAAGCTTAGTTAAATCTGATGCTTTTCAAAATGCTTATAAATGGTTGTAGCGGGTTGGAGTTTGAAACTGGGCGGAAACACTGATTTATATAGTGGGTTTACATACGCTGGCCCCCTGTGATGAGATAAGGATTAAGAGAAATGTAAAGCAAGTCTAAACCTTGAAAGATAAAAGATAGTTTATTAACAGAACTAAGGACAAAAGAAAATAAAGCAAAAAAAAATCAACCTCTAGATGTTTCTCCCCCCCACTTTATTCGTTTTTCCGTACCAACACTTCTTTTTCCATCAACAACCTAAGAAACTGAAACTTAAAGGTCTTTGGTCAGTTTACCATCTTTGAAACAAACTTTCATCAGTTCAGTTGGAAAGAAGAGTCTCTCCTGTTTCACCAGGTGGATCTTCCCACAAGAAACACAGTTTCTTTGTG
>WEKY01057262.1:0-20361 GCA_013390045.1 Picathartes gymnocephalus | reverse complement strand
GGGCCCCTTCCCTCCCCCAGGCAGGCTGGGGGGGGCCCGTCCACCCCGCGGGGGGACTGACGGATCCCCCCCACCTGTTACCTTTACTCTGACTGGAAACGAAAGAGAGAGATTTTGGCTTCCTTGCTCTTAAAATGTAGGTTTGCCAAAGCGATTCTAATATGTGAGTGGTCACACAGAGTGCCTGTTACAGAGCCAGCCAATCTCTGGGCTTCCCAGATCTATCGGAAGGCGTGCTTCAAGGAAGTTGTAAGAGCCCTTCCAGGTATAAAAAAAGTTGCCTTTTTTTTTAAACCATGACAATGGTTAACTATGGAAAGTGTACAAAAATTTGGAGAAGGTAGAAAAACGAAGATAACAATATCTTATCATGATTATAAATTTAGGCTAGTAAGTACAAAAGGCTGAAGAAAATGGTTAAGAAAGGACATGCTGGAGCTTAATAATTGAGCAATGCACTGGGAAGTAAATTACTCATAAAGATAAGGTAATGCACATAGGAAAACTAACAATGGCTTGATGCATACCCACGGACGGATTCTGAACTAGTTAATATAATTATTAGCTAGCTATATTATTATAATATGCTAAATAGGATACTTTCAGAAAAGCAACTATGATGGTAATATTATTTAGGAAAGGAACATTGACTATAGCAAAAAATATCCCTATATTACAGGATAAATCGACATTACATTTTAAATGGGTGTTCTACTTCTGTCACTAAACCACCTAAGCAGAACTAGAATGGCTGCAAAGAAAGAGAAGACAGGTATAAAATATGCACACTGAAAATGTAACTGAATATATTTAAAATCTGAAGCCTGGAAAATAATTGCCTGCAAGGAAATATAATAAAACTTTATAAAAACATGAGTAAAGGGAAATAAGAAACAGTAATTCATCATTTCTCATGATACAAAAATCAGAAGTTATCAAATGCAAGTAGCAAATAAAAAATTAGAATGCTTTTTCCATGGAAATTAGAGGTAAACCGTGCAATTCATTGTCCCAAGATGCTGAGAATGCTAATAGTTTACTTGGTTTCAGAAGTAACCAGACACCTTAACTGAGCAGAAATACATCAAGGACTACTAAACACAAAGTAATGCCATCTACATTAATCTCTGAGCCGTAGGTTGCTGGAGGCTGGGATATTGTATTTGGGAACTACTTCCTCAGCCTTGCCTTTTTCCTAACCATGTTCTTATATTGCTTCTTGGCTGTGTGCTATCAGCCATTGTGCTTCAGTGGAAAAAGTCCTGTGTTGAAAGAGATCACACCTGAAAATCATGGAATGGAAAATCATGTTTATAAATGAAAGAAAAATCTCAAATTCATCTAACCTGGGAATTAAAGGGAATTAAATATGCATTAACAGTATCTAAAGATGAAAGCAAAAGGAATTTCTAGACCCACCTTTTTTTTTTCCTATATCCTAAACTTTCAGAAAGCTGTACAGAATCATGTTTGCCCTGTCTGTTCAGGAAGCACTACCATCAGCCATTTCTCAAGAGTTATAATACCCTCAGGAGGCAGAGAACGGTACATAAATGTTCGATGTATTTGAATAATGTTCCTCCCTGAATCATAGACTATCAGTAGATCTGAAACATGTTTCTGTAAATTTTTAAGGTAAAGACTTTATATTTTGTAGAAAATAGCACAAAATAAGCCAGTTGCCATATTTTTTTTCTTTAGAGTAGTCCTGCAAAATACATAATATTTTATAACTTTAAATACCTCCATAGTTCACAATAGAGTATCCTGTTATCATCTCATTTTGCATCATTTACTACCTTATTTATGCTAAATCTGATTTAATTCTCATCAGGGACATTACCTAACAGGGATTTACAGTAGAGGTAGACTCCTTCCAAGGGAAATTTTTATCTTCTTATATTATACCCAGTGATTTTTAGGAGTCAAAGAAAAATTTCTTTTAATTAGAGGCCTCAAGTCAGGTGAAGTGAACAGACCTTTGCAATGAAAGGCCTCAGTTAAGCTGGTTGAATATCCATCTTGCCCTGAGCTTCTAAAAAGAAAACCAGCTTCTCAATAGGATGCTTTTATTATTGCTGCCTTTTTTTTCTGGGAAAACAAAGAATTTGTATTCCTGTATGAGGCTGAAAAAATCAGCCACTATCTCCTTCCCCCAGTGCTAGCTCTCAAATCTTAAAGTGCCATCACTGTAATGCTTACAGGAATGCTTGTATTTCAGGATAGTGTGGTCTCCGTGCAAGTATGAAAACCAGAGTGTCATTAAATGTTCACATGGACACAACCAGGACATGGTCATAGTCCTGCCTCTTCTGGTGGGGGCTGCCACAGGCACACCAGCTCCTGATCACACATGATTTAGATTGTGAGAGGTTCAAACTGGCAAATTATTCAAGTCCAGAACAGTCACACAGGGAGCACTAAAGTCTTTGGAGTGAAGCCACAGGGTACCAACACTGGATGAAAACCACAATTGGAAGAGAGGAACTATAAAGCAAGTGAGACACAAGTATTCTCTTTACTACTCAAATCTTACCCATTTGGTGAAGCCTAAGTGTAGTTACAACCAGCTTTTCTGGTTTCTTTCTCACTTCTTGTCCTTCAGCATGGAGGAATCTGTCTCGATCCTTTCTAGGGTTTAGAGCTCTCTTAGATATGCTCTCTATATATATATTTAAAAAAAAAAACAATAGAAGAAACTAGAAAATGAAGCAATGAAAAGACCTACTATTTCCTTTGCTCTGTTACCAGACAGTTATATCACTGTATCTTTCCTGGAGCAGAAATGCCTAAATTTGTGTAGGCCACTTCCTTTTTTACATGCTTATTTTAGTGCTGATAGAACAGATGCTGCCATCGGTAATGGCAGAGCTGCTGCAGGGACAGTACTCTTTGGCCCATGCTTGCCTCATCTTCTGCCTGACAACCTGTTTCAATCTCAGTGGTACTAAATCACACACTCTATAAAAATCCAAATTCTGGTTCTATAAAACTCAGCCATGCTTGGCTTTGCAATGAATAGCTCTTGGTGTTTCTTTCTTTTTTTTTTTCATTTCTTGATTAAAGGTGTGGAGATTTATTTTTTTCCAAGAAAGAAAGGAAGACTTTCATTTAGAATGATGTCTCACCCTGAGACTCACAATTTCCACTCTGGATCTCATAAAGCATTTGCTTAACTCAAAGTACAGGAGTAATGCCACTGAGTTCTCAGGCTCTGACTGACACCACTATAGTACATTTTACCCTGCCATACACTTCTCTCTTAGCAGCAAACATGAGGTACTGCAATCTACAGTACAATAGTCAGATCACAGCTTCAGAGAACGAAATACTGCTTGTGCTGTACTTGGAAGCAATGTCACTGATGTCAGTGAAAATATTCAAGTGAGAGAGCTGAGCAGCCCACCATGGATTATCTTTCCAAACTGGCATATACACTTTTGCTGTATAAATAGTACAGTTATGTTTTTAAAACCGCAAGCTTTAGACAAACACTAAGTAACATTAATATCAATGTTTCCTCTTTACATGAGATAAACATCACAATAAAAATCAACCCTTATTTTTGCCAAGGCTTCTTTCATCTTCATTACCAAGAAAACCTTAAAAGGTATTTTAAAAAATCATTATTCCCTGCATGTGGAAGTATGACTCCTTTAACTTTTGCTGTGTTTTAAAACTGCAGAAAGATGCTGTCTCTCACCCACGATTGTGACTACCCTGTTGTAGGTATGGACACACACATGTCAATAAGAAATCCTTAGGATTTCTAGATGTCTATTTTAAAATTAGCATAACCTTTTATTTTTCCTTTTTCTTTCTGAAACAAAACACTTATCAGTAGTGAAGTAGAATTTTCCTGCTTTTTGTTATTAAAGCAGTTCTACAAAATGCAGTTCTAATCATTGTCTACTTCATCACTCATATTGTTACAGAGTCACATAATTGTTGAGGTTGGAAGGAACCCCTGGAGATCATCTAGCCCAGCCACCTTGCTAAAGCAGATTCACCTAGAAAAGTTTGCACAGGTTTATATCCAGATGGGTTTTGAATAGCTCCAGAGAAAGAGGCTTCCCAACATCTCTGGGCAGTCTGTTCCAATGTCCTCAAAGTGAAGAAGTTTTTCTAGAAATTCAGTGGAACTCTCTGTGTGTCATTTTGTGCCCGTTGACCCTTATCCTGTTGCTAGGCACCAGTGAGAAGAGTCTGTTCCCATCCTCATGACATATCACCTGCCCTTCAGATATTTGTATGAATTGATAAAGTTCTCTCTCAGTCTTTTCTCCAAGCTAAACAGGCTGTTTCCTCAGCCTTCCCTCATAAGAGAGATACTCCAGTCCCTTCATAATTTTGGTAGCCCTTTTCTGGACTCTCTCTAGTAGCTCCTAGTCTTTAGAGTATGATAAACTAGCTCCTAGATTTCTTAAATGACACTGAATTACATCCACCCTACATATAATTAAAATTAGATATTGTGTAGATGCTCATAAAACATGCCCAAGAATAAGTCTAAATAGACAATGTTAGATGGTGCAATATTGTCAGTAAAATGTGATAACTTATAGACCATCCATTAGTCCAAGCAGCTACAAAAGTCTACATTATCAGGGGGTTTATAAATTCATTTATTTGTTGCCTAAACCCAGGACAGGTATCCTTTTCAGATCTATATATGGAATGTATTTAATACTGTCAGCTGCACGTCCCTGACAGCTGGATGTGTGTTGCTGCCTTCCTTTCTCTTAGGTGTGGAAGGGAGTGCAAGGGCAGTCTGCCCCCAGTGACCCCAACCTGCTTAAGCCTGGCTTTGCCTGGTCTTTAGAGGGCCTATAGGGGATCTTTAGGGGATCTCTAGGTGTAGCTGTCTATACAGACCCTTCTGTTAGGTGAGCTATGGAATGGTAACCCCAGGAAAGTGCAGGGAACAGGGGGCACCTGTGTGCAAAGTTCTCTCCCTGCACTAGTGAGAAAGTTGTGCCAATATAATTAAGGGTCTTATAATAAAACAGTTAAATTAGCACAGAAATTTCTGTCAACATGGGGTTTTTGTTACTTTTAAAAAACAAGTTCCCATGAGACAGAACCGAATTGTCCAGTTAAACTTATTTAAAGTGGTACAACCTTCCTTTGGAGAAGTTTCTTTTCTTACTGCCAAACCAAGGTTTTTCACAAATGCTGCACTTTAGAAATCATTCTAGAAAAGCAGACATGTTACAATAAATATCACAGGAAAGACCTCTACGTACTCCGGAGATGAGCAATGCCTCTGGGGGGCCAGCAGAGACTTAACTCACCTCTTGTGATACCTCCCTTAAGAAATATTGAGTAGAAGAGTGTGACAGCAGGGAAAGGAAATATGTACATTTTTGTTATGTGAAGTCCTGCTGCACACCACATTACACTGACCTTCTCAGGTGTTCTGTGTTTTGATTGCCTACTGTCCAATGCACCTCATTCCTCAAAGGTTAATGAGGCTAAACAAGAGACAAACAAAAAGGTCAGACAAGGCAATGCTGATCTATTGACAAAGGCTACGGAATGCAAAAGCAATGCAGAACTGCAATACTGTCATTCCAGCACTGCTGATACCACGATAAAATAAATATGCACAGAAAATTTTGCTGTGCATGAGCTAGAGAAGTGACCCTCTCTCTCAAGTTCAAGAAGATGAATCAATGCTATTACACCCCAAGGGCTAAAGTTCCTATTTCAGCATAACTGTGGCATGAAGAGGAACAAAGAGCAAAAGAGGAATAAGTCAGGAAAATTACCTCTCTGACTAATTATGCATTAATTGGAGCAGGTACATGAGTGAGAGGACTGAGGTCTGCCTCCCAGCTAACCATGTCCCTTCTCCAGGCTTAGGTCTTTCACCAAGGCTGAGCAAGTGCCAGTTATCACAGAAACTCTGCTGCTCAGAGGTCGTAAAAGCAAGTGTATTACAGCTGAAGACTTTTGTCTTCCTGTCACCAAGGTTGAAAGTAGAAAACAGCAGAGAATCTGTCCCTCAATCCAAATGACAAGCAAGAATAATGACTAAGGAGCAATTTACTACGAGAACATTTTTCCACTGTAAAGTTTTGATTGCTCAGGCACCCAACTTTTCATTGGAAATGGCACTTCAGTCAATAGGAAGAAATGTCTGGTCAAAATGAACAAGGAAAAAAATGTATATTCCTTCACATCACTGTCTGTCTGAGCAGGGATTTAAAGATGCTATTTTTTTTTTTTTTTTAACAAGAGGAGAACAGATTTGTTCACATTCAGAACTCAAGATTTCTCAGCATTTGATTGGCTTCAGAAAAATGCAGATTTTGAACTTTCACAAATATTTTAACAAGTCTGTTCTGGATGTTGGAAGCAGAATGAAAGGTTTAAAATAATCTGCTTTGTTTACCTAACACAGATCTCCATCCATTTAGTTTTTTTTTCTTTAGTTCCATTTCTTTGACAACCAAGAGTTCAAAAGAAAGCAGTAGTTTGCAAAGCCCTTCCTGGACTCCTTCTTTAAGTAACAGTGATGCTGAAAAAAATGATACTACTGATAATTACCAACACGTTGTAAGACTATAGAATTAAAATAAAATATCTAGAGAATCAGATTTGAAAGAACAGTCTAAAACAATACATGCATCTGCAAGAATGATGTGGAGGGCTGATGTGGTAAAAATATTTACCTTTGTGCTTGCAAACCTGCCCTTTACAGATAAATTAAAAAATGCTAAAGGTTGCCTTGGCAGACAGCTTCAGCAGTAAAGCTAAAAAGTGAAGGAAAAAGAAAACAAAATAATAAAAGGATTGAAAATGTTTTCTTTGCATAGTGAACCAGAATAAAAATGAATAATCTAATAGAGTTGATTCCAGAAATTGCAAAGCATATAATAAAACTGAAGACCTAAAAACACTGTCTCATATTTTATAGCTCTCCATAATCCCTTTCTGGATTGTTGCTTTTTGTAGGGATGGGAAGTGAGGCACCAGCACCTGTCACCAGGCCACTAAACAAATAATGTGTCTTCCCTTTGCATGGGCCACTGGAAGGAAATTGCTGCCTGGTTCTCCTATTACTTCTCCCTTGACATAAATTATGAGCCACTTACAATGATGTAAAAGGATAGATTTTTTTTCTTTGACTGGAAACTTTACCTGCTGATTACTCTGGAGCTTTGATTAATGTTTCTGCCCCATTTTGTGTGAAGGCTAGTGAACTAAATATAGTTGGTACTCAGTAACTGCATCAGTACAGTGGACAATAATGAGCCATGGCTGGAAACAACTGAGGGTTTCAAATTGCTAATGGCATAGATAAGACCTGTTACAGACCTGCAGGCTCAGTCAGAATGGGAACTCTTCCATTCTCTGTCATGAATGGTGATAGACCAAGCTGTTACATACTCAGAAATTTTGAGTACGGAATACTAAATACAGCACTGAATTAGTAGTTGAGGGATCTGTCTCTTACCACTGGGAAGTACTGGTATTTCTTTTGTGATAAATTATTAATGGCTGTTATATTGCCATGAGAGGAAAAAAAAACAAAAAACAGATACATGAAGCAGTGGGTGCCCTGGAGAAAGTAGCTGATACTGATGTCTGGGGACCCCAATGCAGCAAAAATGCAGCCACATCCACAAGAAAGTGTAAGCTTAAGGAATTTCTTATACTCGTTTGCACAATCATGCAGGGACATCAGTATCCATACAAAAGCTGGATATGACAGCAGGAGGAACACAGCATAAGAAAGGGATCAACTGTAAGCACAAAGGGTAAATTTAGAATGAATTACTGCAATTGTAAATTCCTCTTTTTGAAGAAAAAGCTGGAAACTACTCATTATTAATATCTATTCAACTACAGTAATATTACTGGTAATCATTAAACCTGTTGGAAGTAAATTTGCTTCCTTTTCTCCAAGATACCACCCCCTGAAATCTAAGTGATATTTCAAAGTCTGGAGCTGCAGGGCCAAACACATACATTTAATTCTTTCCATGTGACCAGAGATGGATGCCTGAAAGTCCACCAAAAAATGCTCGGGGCCATGGACTCAGATTTTAGTGTCTAAGGAAAACCTTTGCTGAGTGGAAGAGGGAAGTGGAGCAGGAGGGACTGTGAAATGGCACCTGGAGCCAGTTACAAGGAGCCCATTTAATCCAGTCCTCTGCTTGGCAGCTGGTTTTGGCTCACAAGTGAGTTTTCTTCTTGTTCAGATAGTTCCTTTTCCACTTGTCATTTTTTACAGTATATTACCTTTTTAACCAATAAACACACATACAACCCCCTCTATATATGTATGCAAGAACATAAATAAAGATTTCAGTGACTATGGATGAAGCAATAGTTGGATGACACATACAAGAACATATTTTAAAAGATAAAAACACTGTTAAGATTGCCGAAAAGAATGTATGAGGTTACAATACAAGGTTACTTGGCCAGGTTCAGACAAGAATATTTATTATTCCATAGGTTTTATGTACAAAATGGACTGTAAGGATTACTTAGCATAAAATTTTGCATAACAGAAGTTATAAATGTTACAAGGCACTTACTGGGTGGGGGAAAAACATTACTTTCTGCAGTCATTGCACATTTCTTTTCGGCATCAATGATTGAATTTCCTAAACAGAATGTTCATCAATATTAAAAATAAGCCTATATTAATTAAGAAATAAATTACTGAGTTCTTGTTGATTTGACTAAACATAATGAAAAATTGACTCTGTCAATGAGAAAATGAGAATGAGGTAAATTAACTAGTTTCAGACAAATCTTCTTAGGCATGTCTGTGTCTTTAGAGTGTTCAGTGAGGCAAAAAGGCACATCTGAACCATCACCCTGGGCATGGCCCGTCTGAATACCTCTCTTACTGCCTGTGAAAATACTTTCTAGTTATAGTCTTTGCCACTGAGAATAAATTGACCTTAGTAAATTCTGAGGCTGCCCAGCAAATTCACTTCAACCACTTAAAAACCATTGCAGAACCTTTTTAATAAAGGTCAGTGGAACATTTACCCTCTTACAACTGGATTTTAACTCCTTTGTGGATAGCAAATTGAAAATTACTTTTGTAATGGTTTGACCTTGCTTAGATGCCAGTTGCACACCAAACTCCTCTATCACTCCTGCTTCTCAACAGGACAGGAGGAGAAAAATATAGCAAAAATCTCATGGGTCGATATACTGTGGTCTCTGCACTTCATCCTGCTCCAGAATGGGGTCCCTCCCATGGAATCCAGTCTTTCATGAACTTCCTCTGCATGGGGCATTCCCACGGGCTGCAGCTCTTCACAAACTGCTCCAGTGTGGGCCCCTTTCACAGGGTCCACTCCCTCAGGAACAGGCTGCTCCAGCAGGAATTCCCCTCAGGGTCACAAGTCCTGACAGCAAGCCTGCTCCAGCATGGAATCCTCTCTCCACATGGCCACAGGTCCTGCTCGTGCTCTGGCTTGAGCTCTCCATGGATGAACAGCCTCCTTCAGGCATCCAGCCGATCCAGTATGGGATCCTCCCTGGGCTGCAGCTGGGGACAGCCATGTCTTCACCACAGATTGCAGGGCAAACTCTGCTCTGACACCTGGAGCACCTCCTGCCCCTCCTACATCACTGACCTTGGTGTCTGCAGAGTTCTTGTTCTCATTTCTCACTCCTCTTCCTCAAGTGCTCTTGTGCGTTGTGGTGGATTTTCTAGTTCTCTAAGTTCAAGTGTTTCATTCAGATCCCCCCTGTCCCTCTGAACTGTTCCCTTGTCATTCACCCAGTTTCCCTCCCCTAATCTCTGGTGACTCTCCTACCCCCAGATGTCAATCTCCTGTAGCCCTTTCCCCTTTCTCTGGAAAGTTCAGGGTTACTCGGTCCTTGATTGCTCAGTTCAAAGGCATTCCCTCCTTCTTAGCTCCTCAGGTTACAGTTTATGTCAGTTGTGGTTCAGCTCCTCCCTTCAGTAGTTCCTATTGGACTCGCTCCCTGCTCCTCCCCTGAGCTACAGCCTGTATAAAAACTGTTGCACAGTCTGTTTCTGGGTTCTTCAGCTCAGACCTCTTAAACCTCTGGCTCCTCAGTCCAGGCAGTTGTGGGTCCACCCTTCAGCTTGAGTTAATAAACCTGGTTGGACCTGACCTCAGCTGTCTCTGCCTGTTCCTCTGCCTCCAGCTGTGTCTGTGACATCTGCCGCCATTGCTGCTGCTGCTGCGCTGCCTGTCACTGTCTGACAGCGTGCCCCAAGAGCTGCTGCTGGCTTTGGGAACAAACCCTCTCCCGACCGCAGGGCTTTGGCACCCGGGCAGCCAAGGCACTGCGCATCACTTGTGGAGCTCTTCTTACCCCGTGTTAAATGTGTTGTGACACCAGTGTCACCAGTGGGCTCTGCTTTGGCCCGTTGTAGAGTCCTCTTGCAGAGAGTTGGCCTTGGCTCTGTCTGATGTGAGGGAAGCTTCTGGTGTCTTCTCACAGAAACCACCTCTGCAGCCCTCCTGACACCAAAACCTTGCCACATAAACCCAGTGCAACATTTTCAAGCTATGATCAGCTTGAAAGGTCGCTCATTCATGAAATGCCTCCCTCTGATTAAATTGATGATGGTTAACTTCCCATTTTAGTTACTCCAGTTTCATGACTCGAAGTTTGTTACTATCTCAACTAGCAAAAGCTATTTATCACTCTGGATTTTTTGAAAGGAAATGCCATCTTCAATTCATAGAATCAGGTGATGCTCATTTCCTGCAACACTAACATGTAGCTGCTAAAAGAGCAAAAGCTGCAAGTATTTTATTTTTTCCAATATATCACTGTATACTAAAAAGTATTAAAAATATATATTAAAGAAATGTCAGGGACACTCAGAACACTTGGAATATATTTGCATGTTAACAAATAAAATAATTGTTAATGTAAGACCTAATGTCTTCAAATCGTGCTTTTATAACCAAATGGTGTTTTTCAATTGAACTATCCTCAAGTTAAAGAAGGGTTTCACTAAATCAGTTTTAGGCTCCATTAAGCTCATGGAGATCTCTCCTTTCTTCTGAAGTCTGAACTATGTGCATCATTTCCCCTTGCAACTGTGAACCACTAGAACTGGGAACATTCCACACACCAGAGGACTGAGCTTACCCTTGTTCTACATGGCCAATCTAGATTTTCTTGAAAAGCTTTCATTTTAATTTGGTTAAGCACCCATTAGCTTAAAGCCGTACAAATGCCATTAAGGAATCTATTTTAGTTACAAGTGTGTACAAAGGGTATTTATGTTTAGTTTAAAATATGACTCAGACACCTGGTCAAATTGATGTTGTCTAAGAGGTCACTAGTTGAAAATTAGGCTGTGGCACCCTGCCCACCCCAAACCTGTAGCAAAATAAAGCAATGCCACTTACTGTAAGTTTGTTCAGCTGAGACTTAAGCAGATTTAACTTGTGATTTGTCCTGTGTGTAGAATGCATGAATGAGTAATTATCACAGTTGAATGGATGCATGTTGGGCTAACTTGTATGCCTATCCCTCAAACTGATATGCAGTCATCCTTTTGGATTGCTTTAATTAAACTGATTTTTAAATTACTCTGTTAAGAAAAACACACCCTTTGTGTTTCCATAGGAATGTGCTAACTTTTTTTTCAGGGAGGGAAAAAAAATTGAATTAAGAAAAGAAGAATGTGGCTATCACACAGAGAAAAATATTGCTTTTCTTTGCAATGTAGCAGTTTCAAATAAACAAGCTCCTCTTGCTTCAGCAATAAAATCTGCCTTTGGAACAAGATGCTACCAAATAATTTATGTTTTCATTAAATAGCTATTTAATTTTGGCCTGCTGATTTGCTAAATTTGTGGTTGCATATTTGGCATAGTTCTGTGGACTTTGAGAAAAGTACTATTTCAACTGATAAAGAGCCAAGAAATTTCATCACTCTTATAGAGATTTTTAGGTTCTTGCCACTTCCTACCAGCTAATTTCCTTTTTTTTCCCTAGTTCTCAGAAATAATTGTTTTTCTAATTGAAAAAGAATTCCTTCCAGAGATAAAAGCTTTTGAAACATTTAATTAATATCAAACAAGGTAACACTGAAACTGGAACCAGTCCTACACACACACACACACACACACACACACACACACACACACAAAAGAAGTCAATACAGCAGTGAAGACCAATATAAAACTTTAAAAAGTGACAAAAAATTCCAAGTGGATTAAAATCTTTAACTGAATTAACTTAATTTCTCTCAAATAATATTCTTTGCATCTCAGCAGCTCTTCCCAAATTCTGTCTTAAGCAGCTCTAGAGTTTCTGTGCTAATCCAGGAAGCAAAGTAGTTTATACCACTGTGTCCTGTTAAAAATTATATATGCAGTGGGATTATTAGAAAGACTTCAAGCTACTGTTGTGAAATTATAACATCAGAAAATATGAAAGCCAGAATGTCATGTGCCAAGTGACCTATCTCCAGGCCAGCAGTTTGTATCAGGGTCAGGATATTCGGGCCAGCTTTTGGAGGAGTCAGGGCTTCTTAGTAACTTGAAAGAGTGACTGAACCAAAATACACCCTCACAGCAATCACATTCATGAGGTGACTTCATTGCTTTTCCGATGTATGTATGAAAGAGTTCTTGTCTATATGTAGTTTTATAATACTTGTAGGGGAGCTTTGGTGTTAAATATTCGTATCTAACTTATAATGATTATTAGAGATGAATAAATTATGCTGAAACATATATAAGTACCCAAATATTAACAAATATTTTTGTTGCTAAATTAGCATCAAAGACACATTTGAATGGATACCCCTTGATTAAGTTAGGAAAATTCTGATACAGTAAAACCTCATTTTTGCTCTATGTCATTGGGTAAGTAAGGAAGGTACTTTCTCTACATGTATATGAGTACATTTATCCAATGAAATTAATATAGTACTAAAAACAAAAGAAAATAAAATAAAACCCAAAACTTTAAGGTGCATTTACTAAAAGTGACAGCTGGTGGAACAACTGGGTGATGGGAGGTTCACATTGTGTTTGAGCTGTTCACTTTAATGAGTTCCAGGAAATCTGGTGTTTCATGCAGGCATGCATGTGTGACTTTGGCTTTTTGAGGTCATTGGGATGGTGAGGACATCATAGGCTTCTTTGTTTAATAAAAGATTAAATATGGTTGCAAAGGAGGTTTCACAAGTGAATGAGGGATTTGAGAAAAGACATTAGCTCCATCTAAGCACTTCTACATTCAAGGAGACTCTATGTCATTATTGGCATTTATGAATAGTTTGAAAAAAGCTCTTATAAATTCTGACATATTGGTATTAGTGGAGTGACTTATTCCTGCTGCTACAGGTCTTCAAAATCTGGACTATTAATGAGAGAAAATGGAGTTAAGGAAAACATGACCTGAATTAGAAAAAGGCCAGGGCTGGGTAATAGAGTGTATGCTACCATCAGTTACAATATGCTGCAAAAAAACACTTATGAGAAAGGCTACTGGTAAATGCAATATTATATTTAATAAATAGAAATCCTACATACTACTATACTACCTTGCTCTGTTTTTTAATCATGGAAGTCATTCCTTTTGTACAGATGGGAAAGCTGATCAGAGAGGATATGCCAAACATGTCAGAAATTGAGTCACCTGCTTTTAGTCCCTTGAGGATGTGACTAAAATAGTAGAATCTCATACAAATTGGTTTATAACCACAGAGGCATAAAATGTACATTCACGCTGATTTTATTTGTTTACACGCAATTGCACACAAAGTAACATTAAGATGGGCTGTCAGACTGAATGATGCAATTGCACGGAGTGACTTGTTAATGAGAGGTACCAGACTATTTTTCCTCTTAAAATGTAGTCACTCGACATTCTTTCATCTTCCTCCAATATAGGACTATATGATCTGTGTGATTTATAGCAACCTGTATGAAATGAACCTTAGAGTTTCCTAGTTTCCATTCAGTTCTTGGACTCATCTCAGTAGTAATTTTTGCAGTCCTAGTGGACGTCTTTCTTTGGATTACATCTAAAAATCATAGAAGTTGGCTGAGACCAAATCCCATTTTAGAGGCAGCAGGTGCACCAGATAGGTTGGTTTTTGGGGTTTTTTTTCCTTTATTAGCTCTAATCTGATACACAAGACAAGGAACACAGTTGCCAAAGAGCCACTGAATGCAGATGTCTGCAGTTCAATGACTCCACTTACCACATCAAAAAAGTATTCAAAATTGAGCAGGGGAGACTCCCTGCTAAAAGTGGGAAAATAAACTATCTAGCAATGCTGAACGAAATGATACAGTAAAATTGAAGCGACAAGCTCAGTAATATTACTTAACAGTCTAGAAGAGAAACTGCACATCTTTTAAATGTATTTGATTGAACCACACAATTCATTATGAGAATTACCATCTTCAGTTGAAGGATGGAGCATTGTGAATTGACAAGTGGCAGTTTCAGACAGACAAGAGAATTTGACCTTAGCTATGAGTTTGGTGCCACTTAACCTAAGAGTGAATCTAAGGAAGTCCTAAAAGATAGAAAAGCAAAACACAGCAAAAAATGGCTGATGAAAGGCCAAGGTTGGAATACTAGGTCACAGAGTAGATTTTTGAGGTGTCATATTGCTAAGGGTATGATTTTCCCCAGCAGTAAAAGCATTTGTCAGGAATAATCAGGGAGTGGTATTAATTCCCATTTTCTCCCGGAGTAAGGCAGCCAAAATTTCTCAAACTGAAAGTCAAAGAAACTGAAAAAGAAATGCAAAATTCGAAGAATCTGTTCAGGTTACCTTTAACACCTTCTCTACATGGTTTACGGTGAAGGTCTCAGAACATCTTATATTAATATTGTGGGAAGCGCATATTAAAGTTTCTTCCACGGAAGGAGCTCAGACAGGAGTGTTTTTGCTATGTGCATGATTGGCATAACAAGTTAAAATTGCAGCAAATCTCCATTTATTCTTTGAAAGCTTTCGAGTTCTTCTATAAGCAGAGGTTCATAGAGGTGATTTCAGCAGTAGGTGCCTCTACTTTGATCAGTCTATCATAACAACTAATGCGTACATTGAGATTTGTATAGTACTAATTATGATCTTTCTGAATTAAGTCTACTGAAATTCTTTATTCAAGTACTGGTGAGTCCAATTATCCTTCTATCACATCAAGCTGCACACCTAGACAAGTTTGATGTCCTTTTACAAATTATCTTGTTATTCAATGCAATTTTCATTTTGCAACAACGACTTAAATATCCAATTTTAGAAAAATCTTAATAGCTCTTTGTAGACAGTGTACTGATTTTCCACTCTGCAGCTGTCAGGTGAATATTTCTTGCAGATATAACTTCATTAATTCCTAGTAAATTATGCTGAGCTTATCTTAGAGCAAACCTTTGCTGGGTTATGTCTTCATATCAAGAAGTAAAAAAATTCTGAAATTTTTACTTAATTTCTCTTGGAGTAATAGAAGTTTAAGCTCACTTATGTTGATATTGGAATTAAAGGATCATCAAATATCTCTTGAAACTAAGATGCTCAAACTGAGTACAGTCCTACTGTAACATTTCCTTAGTGTGGCAAAATATGCTGTGTCGAGTAAAATTGGCATGGAAAAGCAATTTGTGTACTTTAAAACTGGCTAGTAAAAGAGGGGGGAGGGAAAGGGAAGACAGGAAGAAGAATTTAGATAAATTTAAACTACTCAATCTCCTTTCACTCATTTACTCATTTGCCCGATCTTTTTACGTGTGAGGATTTTTTGCCAGAAGTTAAAACATTCTGTGCTGGTTCCTCCACATCAGCCCCACTAGTAAAGGCTGTACATTACACCTGCTCACCTTTACTCATAGCAGTATTCCCAGGAACAGCTTTCTGTTTGCATGAAAAGTGAACAAAAATTAATGTAAAGCTGTTGTAGGAGAATGATGACACTTCCATTTCTCAGAGCATGCAGCCATGCTAAGTTAAATGGCCATGGAAGTCTGTTTATCTTCAGGCTGGTGTTTCTCCAGAACATCACTTCCAGTAGGACTTCCAGGTCCATGAACACACCAACCATCTTCTTTAAAGCATACAAATTAACATTTTGTTTTCAGGATGTTTGTTTGAAGAAACTCTTGTCTGGGTTTTTATTTTGTAAGGTGAGTGATTTTTTTACCAGCCACATTTTAAAAGTGTTCATAGATAATAGCACTGAATACTCATCAGCATATCAGAGTAAAAACCACACAGACAGTGGAAACCACAGTTTTTCACCAAAGTTCATCATGTGTCTATCAAGGCTGCAAAATTCTGAAGTATACAAGTGTTGAGACTGTCAGAGATAGAGTGCATGAAAGAGGAATTGGCTCTACAGGCAGAAGAAAATCAAAACTACTGAACTTTCAGCAAATTTCTCAGCAGAACAACACATATAGTGGAGTATAGAATTTTTTTTTCCATATTCATGGAAGAACAGACTGAATAAAAAGGAAAATACTCTTGATCTATTTTGGACAGGTATACGTTGCTTATCTGAATAAAAACTTTATTGGAGACATGTAAATGAAGAAAAAAAGCAATGTATAAAACTGAAAGAGATACTGAGATGAGAATGAGCATTTTCCTAAACTGCTTTTCATAGGCTCTAAGATAGATTTGTTCTCTTTCTAATAAGCCATTATTTACTGTTCCCAAGATTAGCCTGTAAGCAATCAATCAAATAACCCTCTATCACTCCTTATCCTTTGAAAAAGGGGATATCAGCATTTGGAAGCATGCAAGAGTTGTAATAAAAATTTCCGCTTGACTTAGTGCATTGTTTCTAGTTCTTTGCTGAAAATTCCTTTCATTGCACAAATGGTGATAGTGTCTCAACTTGTTGAGTTCAAGCTACATCTGGTGCTAAACGGTGTTCCAAAAATTTCAGCAAACAAACCTACTATAGCTGAACCTTTTGCTCAATTTTGGGGGCTTTATTTACGGATGGGAGCAACTCTGCATACTGCTGACTACATGCTCCTTTCGTTCATATGATTGCTTTGTTTTATAGCCTGGGATTTTTATAATATATGGATTTTTCAACAGAAGTTATAGAAGATTGCTGGCACATCACATGCACACTACTTCTCTATACATGCATTTTATGATCATTCTTTCCCCTGAGGACTATGGGCAGAGCAAGTATTGCAGGAGCCATAATTCTAATTAGTTCTAGATGGGGATACTTCTGTTCCTGTTCCAACTCATACATCAAGCTTCGCTTCATTAAATTTGCTTTTGCTAGTTGACACAGGCAGGGATGCTGCAGAGCTTCAGAACAGAATCAAACTCTGTGGCTCTTCATCAAAATCTTAAAGCTTTTGGAGTTTACCAATCTGTACTGCACATTAGTGAGTGTTCATTTACAACTTTAAGGGAAGCCCATTAAATAGATAATAAAAATAATACTATAGTTAAGAGGACATATTATCATTGGCTTAATATTGGATCTTTAAAAAAAAAGAGGGAGGAGAGTTTCTAGTTTTAACACACTATAACTGTATTCACTGAAATTAATTTTGTTTTTGTAAAATACACTGAATGCAGTCAGAGCTTCCAGTTTATCTTATCCCTCAATATCTTAGAGGGAAACAAATTCCACATTCAGCTCTCACCTCAAACTATACCACTTAGTCCTACTAGCAGACAAACGAGCTTTATGAAGGAAGAAAATACATTCCTCATTTATCTTACTCTTTTGACAAAACATAATAATACAGTGTCTGATTTATAATTTGGGATGATTCTCTATAAACACTTTATATTATAGACAAAAAAATTAATTTTTTTTTAATCATTATTATCATTCCTCATGATATCAGAAGCAATCACACACACAGCAGAAAGAAATCACATATGCCACTTGTGGAACTAAAAGATGCAGATGTTCTTCTGCACCAGATAGATTGCTCTATTGCGTGTTCATTTTTCCTACTGGTGCTATACCTCAAATTAAACTAGCAATTTGCAGGACAAAAAAGAACCCCAAAGAACAACAGATATGAAATTTTTCTTCCTACTGCTTTGTAAGTTCCACAGGCCATTTGTAGGAAACCTTTCCCGTCGGACAACAAAAGAAGACAAAACTAGAGTATGAGATTTATGACAGCCTGAATACAGCTTTCAAAAGCACAATCATCAAACAGTTATTACAAAGTGATGAGTATCTAGAGTTTTAATTGAAACTAACATGCATCCTGGGTGCCCTAAAGCTTCGAAAGCCATCCAAATTGTGTCCAGTTCCTTGAAAAAGTTCTTATGTAACTTAAGGCATCGAATCCTAACACCATTTTATACTGCAGCACAAAGCTGAAACCATTTTCTATCCCCTTCCTTTTTTTTTCTATACAATAATTAAAAAAAGGACTCAGGTCTTAAGTTATGACTAATGAGATGAAAAATAGACATAAAAAACATGTGGAGCACAACCCCAGCCAAAGGAAACTGCTAACTTCTGCAGCAAGCTTTTACCCAAAGATGAAAAAAGCATATATCTAAGCTTCAGAGGTGGAATTATCTGACTTGTTCCCCTTTAGATTCCAGAAAACCCTGGAACATGGAAAACATGAAGATGTGATGTCACAGGAAAAAAAAAAAAAAAAGGATGAACAGAACNAAAAAAAAAGGATGAACAGAACCGACAAGTTTTATGATGCTAATGTTATTGTACTAGTTTTATCAGCTTCTCCATAATTACAAATTATGTGTTTTTAATTATTGCATTACATCTCACTCAGCACTTTTAAAATTGAAATTACATGGAGTGGAAAGCTCTGAGTAATATAATGTTCATCTAACAACTCTTCTGATACTTTACAAGATTTGCATCTGTGCTACTGGAATAAATAAGAAAACAAAATAAACACATCCGCTGCTTCCATCTTTACATTATAATGTTGAACTGTTTATTTTTTTGACAGGCTACATAGAAATTACACCTGAGTTTTATAAAATGGCAGGTATACCTCATATACCTGTGAGAAATCTCAGGTATGTTGATGAATTACTAAGGAGAACACCTCAAACAAAGCTGGATGATAAATATAAGGAATTCTATGTTTTCCATATGAAAAATCATGAAAGATTCTGTAATACATTAGTCATCAAAGAGACCAAACTACTGCAGTCTTGAATACAGTTGTTTGCTAGCAACATAGAAACAAATAAGCAAAAAAACCCTGTACATGTTATGGGAAAAAAAAGTTGTAAGTTCATGTAAAATAACAAAAGTGAATGAAAACTCTATTTTTATACTGAAGCTGATGCAAATGAGGCTACTAGAAAACCATAACAGAGATTTTTTTTTCTCTGTTATTCCCTTTACCATTACTTAATCTGCTTCAGTTAATATTCTCTTAGAAAATTAGTTTTAAAATGTAGTGTGAGCACTTGCCCTTAGAGAAGGATTATACAAATCTCACCAGATCCATCCTTCAGGGCTGAACTTCACCCGGGAAGAGTTACTACTATTTGTGGCAGAAAAAGCCTTGTGAACGTGAGTGATTCCAAACAAGACTAGTGTTCAGTCAGTGGTGGTGAAGGGAATGGGGACAAGGAGCAGCTCTCTGTAGGAGCCCTATTCCCATCAAGACCAATGCACAATAAATGGCAGAGCCTCCAACCATTGCTCTCAAAACCAGAGCACATCACTGCTGGTGAGATGGTGAGAAAGGGAGGTGATGAATTTTTGGCATTATATGCCGCATAGTACATTTAGAAAGACTCAATTTATGTCAGGCACATACTGAAATAGACTGAGTTATCAACTAAAGGGATATCAATCATACCATGCACAGTGTGTGGCCTGTGCCCTTTCTTCTCATATAGAAATGACTGTCTGAAGAGAAAATTGTAGATTTGTGTTAGTTTCTCTAGTGTGGCTTCTGGTCCACTCTTTTGACATCAGAGGCTTGGAGCACCAAATAAAAAGCTTCAAAGAGCCAAAGATCTACAGATGTAGGTAGTTTCAGCTTCAGTGGAGCCCCAGTCAGCTCTGTATGTTCCCATGGTCACTCCTCCACATCTGCTTCAGTTCCTAGTTGAAATGTATCTTGTGCTGCTGAAGTTTGCCTTGGTGAACCCTGGACATTACAGTTTTCTTTGCTGGCAGAGGTGGGCAGCCAGAGCAGCACTGTGGGATGCAGCTTAATGTGACACCCAGTGAGGGAGCTGGGAGGTGCCAGACTCCAGGAGGATGCTTTGCAAAGCCAGCACATTCATTTTGCAAATGAGAAACGGACCAAAAGCCATGCCATCCTCTGCAGCAACAGTACAACATGCAGATCTAGGAGAGTGAGGAGTCAAGCAAGCTTTTGGTGAGAACAGCCAGTTTGAGGAGCCACCTGATGCCTTGAGAGGCTACC
>WEKY01057259.1:15103-32512 GCA_013390045.1 Picathartes gymnocephalus | reverse complement strand
TGGTCAGGGCTTGGTCTTTTGCCTTCTCCCGTCAGCTGAACCAGGTATCGATCCCGTTATTCTAAAAACATGCAGACCTTAATTAAAGATTCTGACTATTCCTGTTTGACAGTAGGCCACTGTTTAGATATATGGACAAGGAGAAATGAGTAAATGGTGCCTATTTACGGTACACAGGGCCTTAGTCTTCACTGACAGCACTCCTGTTGTCTGTGGGGCCAGAAGCCTGTTCATAGGGGTGAACCTGAGGCCCTGGGACTCCATGAATCACTGTGCTTATCCACTTCTTTTCACTCTGAATTTACTCTGGAGCAAATCCAGGTGAGTGCAAACTGCTGTTATCTATTCCAGCAGCCTTGATACACTTACATTCTGTGCTTCAGAAAGTAAATACAGGGATGTTGGCTCTTGTATCTTAGTAAGGATTGAGTGAGTCTACCTTCAGAGGAATAAAAAATGTACAGGCAAGAAATATCATTCTTGCAGAGGCTGTGCTTAACCCACTAAATGACTCTCTTCTGTGGATTAAAGTCACCTCCCACGTATCTCCTCTCCTGGAAAATTTTCCCAGATATCCTGGGTAGACTTCAAGAATGGGCCACACCATGGGGATTGCACTGATTTCCCTCCTGTCCTGTCTCAGGGAGTGTGTTTTTGTCATGAGTGCTTTACTGGTGAATCCAAAATGCAGGCAAATTTCAAAGGGCCCATGTTGCTGCTCTGCTAGATTTATTTTTGGCAGGCTGTTAATAAATAAAAGGACAGTGAAAATACAGGTCACAGAATACAGCAGTATCCACTCCTGTTCTTTGCTGGGCTCAGTGGAGTGATGCTAATCTGGCCTCTTTCTCCTTCCTCTGCAGCCTTCCATCTCAAAACCAGCTTTGCTCACATTCAGGTTGTAGGGACGTGGGAGTTCAATTTGCTCATTTGGCAGCTCTGAAACCTGACAACCCCTTCAGAACCAGAACCGAAACCTCCTTCTCTGTTTCCTCCCACAGATTCCTGTTTTCAGCTGTGGGGAACAAGCCCCTGTGCATTTTTAATTTTTTTCTTTTTCTTCACAAAAAAGACACCTTCCCTGCCCTGAAAGTTCTAATGATATTAAAGCAGGCAAGGAGCTCAATGCTACAAGTCCTGCTGCACACACAGACCTTGACTGTGATGTCAGCCAAGCTGATCCTGCAGCTGTGCTTCAGAGGCTTAGCTTGTTATCAGGGTCCAGCAGGAACCCTGAACTTGGCTGCTGCTCATTTCCATCTCTAAAATCCTCTTTTTCACCTTCCTCCAAGTTAAAACAATTCCAGCTCCATGCTAGTTAGGAGTGCAGGTGGAGGAGACGAGAAGTTTGGAAGTAGGCTAGACTATTTCTTCTTACAATGCTTAATTGCCCTCTGGAAGTGCCCTCATTGTGCTAAGTCATATCACTGTTGTTCGCTTTCCCATGGCACCTGGCTGATCCTTCTGCTTCAGTGGCACTGTCCTTCCTGCCTCCCTCCTTGCTGCACTATGCCATTGCGCCTTCATTTGCCATCAGATATTCTGGCTGTTGCCTCTCCCTCCTGAAATCCCTCATCCTGTGGTATTTTATTATATGGTACAGTAAGAGAAGACAAGGTGAAGGAAGGAGTGAATTTTGCCAGCACTGTACCAGGATTTGGTAGGAAGGGGGGATGACAGAAGCCCAGGTGGAAGGAAAACATAGGACAAGGGGACAGAGAGAAGGAAAAGGAGAAAGTAATTGTAAGCTGCCACAGAAGTGACAGATAGCAAAATCAAGTAGGGTCAGGCTTAGAATGCAGCCAGTAATTCTGCCAGTAAAGATATGAGAGCAACTAATAGAATCTTTTGCCCCAGGGTTTATTTCTCCTTATTTATACCACTATTACTGAGAGAGACATGACATTGCAGAACAATAGCTTGCTTCATTTCAGGAGCATGGAATGGTGAGTTGCTCTGAGGAAGAGGAAAAATCCTGAAGTGGATTATGAAAAATAGGGTTTTTTCAGTCTGAGTGAAGAAAAAAATGTGATTGAAAGAGTCTTAAGTGGACACAATAACTAATTCAAGATAATGATGTTGAAAGAAGCACCTTTTTTCCGAGTGATTTTCGTAATGAGGGAGGCAAATCCATGCCCAGCCCTGGAATCTCTTACTTAGAAACCTTCTAAATCATCTGTTACTGACAGTAATATTGGTTTTGCTTATTTTAATGAGTCATCTTCCAGTGAACAGTTGGGTATTGTTTTATTTCCTTCTTTGTTTTCATGATAGAGTGGTCTAGATTTTCCATATATTGAATTTTCTGTAGGAAAATTATTATTTACTTATGCTTATTAAAGAAATTCTGCTGCAAATTTCAGGGTGGTAACTGAGAGCCTCTGATTTCTATTTTGAACAGGGAGGAGTCAAGAATATTTCAGATATTCCTCAGCCTCCAGGCAGGATAAAACATCAGATTAACAATGTACTGGGGATGTTAATGGAGAAGCTGGAGAGTGCAGACAAGCCCTGCACTCATTTCTAACACTGTTTGGGCATTCATTAAAACACTTTGTGCAAAAATGAATTCCTCTAGGATGTCGTAGCTGTGTCGTTCTTCCTAAAGACTGGATTTGTTGACCACATTAGGCCATGGGGCAGCAGGAGCACCCGGGACTCTGTGTCCTTTTTGATCATTTTGTTATTTACTAAAGGATAAATGTTACTGTATTAGTGTGTAGGGAGTTCATTCTTCTCCAGACAATTTTACAACTGTCTCCTTACAGAAATGATATCAGCTTTAAAGTAATTTGTTCAGATTTGAAGTAACGCCATGAAAGAGGAAGTTTTATCAACTCTACTGCAGTGGTTGATAAACCCCTCTAAGTCAGTACAAAACCAGTTTTAAGTTAGTATGGGCTGTGTAAGAAAAGTAAGAGCAATACTGAACTGTGAGAAACCAAGTTCTCTCAGATGTCTTCTGTGCTTTGGAGAGAATGCCTGTCTACCCTGGATTTTCAAATCCATGTCCACTTCGGGTCTTTTCTTACGAATCCAGGATGAAACTTGATTTTTGCAAATGCTGAGCCTCAGAAGCTCTCATGAACTCCTGGTGATCTTGCAGTCCAGGCAGAACATGTTGAGAAGTGAGGTTCTCTTTTTCTCACACTTACCAAAGTTATGACATCTAGTTTTAATGCTCAAGCATTTAAGTGCTTTTCACTGAGGAGTACAACAGACCACCCAGAATATCCACCAGCTCAGTGGTTAGGAAACTCTTCTGGCTCTTCTGGTGTGGCTCGTTTTCTCTGTGTCTGGTTTTGAGGAGAAATTCATCCTGAAGCTGGAAGCTGGAAGAATATGACCAAGTCTTACTGTGACAAACAGCATCCAAACACTGTAATAAAGAAGGGGCATGGCAAGTTTTAGTTATGGCAACAAAATCAGAAGCTTCTTTTCTGCAGGGATTGCTCAAGTCTTACCAACAGTAGTTGACACATTGTAACTCTGTTGCAAGGGACATTATGTAAATGTTCTTGCAGCTGTACTATAGATCAGTAAATTTGCTGCCCGGTGTTAGTGACTTGGCTTCTGAAAACAGTTGATTCTGGAAATCAAGACACCTCAAGGTGGCCAGATTGGTATGGTGAAATAGTGCAAAGAGGGAAGGTTAATCTCCGTGGTCTGAGACCTGGCAGTTGGGCCAAGATTCACAGAATCACAGAATTAACTAGGTTGGAAAAGGCCTTTGAGATCATTGAGTCCGACCTACGACCTAACACCACCTTTTCAACAGACCATGGCACTGCGTGCCACATCCAGTCTTTTCTTAAACGCTTCCAGGGGTGGTGACTCCATCACCTCCCTGGGCAGCCCATTCCAATGCCCAATCACGCTTTCTGTGAAGAACTTCTTCCCAATGTCCAGCCGAAACCTTCCCCGCTGCAGCTTAGGACTGTGTCCTCCTGTCCTGTCTCTGGCTGCCTGGGAGAAGAGACCAACCCCTCTCTGTGCACAGGAGTCTCCTTGATAGAAGAACAGGCAGAGGAATTAATGCTGTTATGCTGAAGTGTGGCTTTACTATCTGCAATCCCCAAAAGCGGGAGAAACCAAATGGCCTAGATCACTACCAGGATTTGTAAGGAGCAGTTGTGTTGTGTTGGAGATGATCTGTACTGGTCCCTGCACTGTTCTCCCCTTTCCTCAGCTCTCCTTCCTGTAAATCACTCCTGCACACATTTCACACCTACCCAACATATATGGATATAATTAAAGCTTTGGAGAGGAAGTGTTTCCTGGGGTAAATTGGTACTTGAGCGCTGTGGAAAATCACAACAAATTGCCTCTGACAGGATTAGGGATCCCCAGTGAGGGATTGTGTGGAATCTTGAAAGACACCTGCCACCCCTGCAGCTCTCCCTCCCGTGCCCCTGCCCCTCACAGCACTGCCTGCTTCTTCCTGTGGAGCAGCATGGAAGCAGCTTAGCAAAACAGAATAAATGTTTTGTGAGGCTGGAAGGACTCATTGAGGACCAGCAAGTGTCAGAGCAGGGTTACTGCTGGTTGTGCCAGTGCAGGTCGAGGTGCTGGCCAGTGTTGTTGGACAAGAATACTGCTTTTGCAGTCTTAGTTAAGAAAGCCATTGAGTTATGCTTTCTACAACTATAGCAGTGACAGACCTTCCTTTTTTTTGTTTGTTTGTTTGTTTGTTTGGTTGGTTGGTTTTTTGTGGGTTTTTTTGTTTGTTTTTGTTTTTGTTTTTTGTTTTGTTTTTCTAAGTCAGGGTGTTGGGAACCTGAAGGAAACTGTACATGAAAACCAATAACACTACATGTGGGGAGACCAGCTAATTTCATCGCAGTATCACAGTACCAGCCTGCAGGTCTGGCTTCATGTACTTGTGTTAAGTGTTCTCTAACCAGCAGTGCTGGATTTTGATTTTTAAACTTTTTTCCCCTTCTCTCCTCAAGCACTGAGCTCTTCCAGAACAGAATCCCACTGTTTGTGTTGGACGCATCTCCTTTATGAAGTGAGGCAGGCTGTAGCAAAATTTATTAGATGGCAACATAGGGGGGTTATTCCCTTGGTAGATTTGAGTTCATATCACCAAGCAAGAGCTGGAAGGCAGTGGCACTATCTGCAGCTTAATAGCAGCCACCTGAACCCAGGAATCACTAGCCACATGGGGCTGGCAGGGCAATAAGGGCTCGTTGCCCATCCCTGTCACAGCTGTGACAAAGCAAGGTGGTTTAGGCCAGCAGAGCTGGAAAACACTGGGTTGCTCGGCCCTGACTATTTGCAGCATCTCAGTGTTGGAGCTTGTGACCAAGGGCAGTGAGCAGTCTCATCTGACTGAAACTTACTGCTGGCAGCAAGTAATATTTTTTTTTTTTTTTTGATGTTATGGGCTTGTTATGATCCTGATGTTTTCAAACCTGCTGCTCTTTTATTCCAGCAGAAAAAACCTGTTGAAAGGCCTTGGTCTTCTGCAGTGGTTATCTCCAACCAAACTCTGCTCATTTTGGCTGGGTTTTACCTCTGCAGCTGGAGAGGTCCTTGAATGCTGGCCTGGCTGTGGGAGGGCAGTAAGGGTTGTTGAAGGGAGATTGATTCCTGCAGTCCATTTGGGCCTGGAGAGCAGAGCTGGGACTGCTAGTGTGAAGTGGAAACAGTTATTGTGTGTGATAGCTTTGTGATACAAGATCCTATTACCAAACATTTTCTCCTTGCATTATGATTTCTAAAGGTTTAAAGTTTTAAAGGCTTAAGGTTTGTTGCTATTATGTTTAACTGGATACATGGTTAATGTCTTAGAAAGCTTGGGGACCAAATTACATCTGCAGAGATTTCACCTGCTGAGCCTCTATTTTAGATGTTTAATGTAAACTGCTGGGGCATGTGCAGCCAAATCTGGAGCTTTGTTTTCTTTCAACAATGCCAACTTAATGCATTTGAGTGTGTTATGTGTGAACTCTGGTCATTTGCTTCTGCTGAACAGATTTTGCTTTGCTTTCCTTGCTCTGTAATGCTTCTGTCTTGTTTTATTAGCAAACCAAAGTCACCTTGGGTGTAGCATAAGCAACCCAGACTGTGTAGGATTGGGATTGACAAATCCACCAGGTTTTCCTGGGATTAGTAATTGCTTGGTTTTAAAGTTTGTTAGCGAGAGATGCTACTAATAATTTTAAAAAGCTGTCTGTACCAACCAGAGGATTTTGCTGCCACTTGTGAGAGCAGGAGGAGCCCTCATGGCAGTGGAGGCTGCTCTGAGGGTCCCAAGTTTGTGGTTCCTCCATGATCCAACCCTTATTTAAATAATAATAAAGCCTAATTTAAAAAAGAAAACAAAAAACCATGTCCTGAAAGTTATTAGTGCAGTGGATTTAATCTGGTGTTTGAGCCTTGTGGCTTTGTTCTCTGACATCTGTCTGGGCATGGATGCTAAATGTAGTGTTTCCACTGAGCAGTGGCCATAGACATGCAATGGATCTGTGTGTGGTTTAACCAAAAAACATGAAATAAGCTTGTAACATTCCAGAAGAGGGCCACAAATCCAGGGCTGGGGTTAGAGAAGATGCCTTCTTGTGGTGAAATCCAGGAACCCAGCCCTTACAAGAAGATAAGAGATGGAGGGGAGGTCTGAGGACAGTGATGGATGGTAACTGGGGGGGAAAGTGGTGAGGAAAAACTGAATTAAGCACACAGAATGGACACTGGGCACAAAGAGATAAGAAAGCAGTTGGCCACTGGGATAAGCTGCTGTGGAAATTGTGGACATTTAATCTTGTTCTCAAATCATGAGTACCTGCCTAGCTGGAGGATGAATTTTAGCTTAATCTGTCTTTGGAGATCAATATCAGTATATCCGTCAGTGAAGTCTAAGAATTTTTTACAGGCTTGAGGTAAATGCCATGAGCTGATAGCACAGCTGGATTATGACAGGCAATTATTCCATAATAACATGTCTCCTCCGTTCTACCGTTTGCATGGGGTGGCTGTAGTTACTCCAGAGTCTGGTTCGTGGTACAGGATGTTCATGGGCCATGGAGTGGGATGTCTTCCACAGCAGAAAAACTACCATGTTTGTAAATCTGACTGTTTTTGCAGAATAATACCTTTTGTACTGACACCAAATGAAGCTTTAGCTAGTCAATAGAGTCTGCCAAAAGTCTGTAGTTATGAATTACAAGCTTGTAGCCTTATGATCAAATTTTCAATTCTAATAACACAGATTTTTGAGTGTTTTGCATCTCAAAGTCCTTATGTATGGAGGAGGAAGATGTAGATCAGAAAAGCACAATCTCTCAAGTGAATTCATCATGTAGTTTTTGCTTCTCTTCCCACAAGAAAAATGGGAAAATTGAAAATATGTTAAAGGGTTTCTGGTTTTCATTTTTCTTGCTTTGAAAATACATGTTCACTGCAATTTAAAAGAATCAACTTGTCTCCAGTAAAACTTTCCTTTTGGTGTTTTGTAAACCTTTCATCTGGAGATTAGGATTTCTGTTTTAATATCTTTATCTGAGAAAAGGTTTAAACTATTGTTTGAGGGGAGTGTATCTGGATCTTGAAAATGGAGAAGTCCAATTTTTGGACTGCTTTATGTCCAGTTGTCATTTTAATTGGTGGCAATTTCTTAAAATAATTTCTTAAGTTTTTTTTTTCTTTTCCAAAAATAAAACTATTACTGGGGAAAGGATCTGATAAGAAGGATATTTATCTTGGCGGAGGCTACTTTTCATTTTGAAGGGCTGAGAAGTTGCTGTGCAGGGCTTTGTTGCATTTTCACAAAACTGAGATGAAATATGGCCCAAGTACTGGTATGTTGTGCTCTCAGATGGGTTTACTTTAATTGTAACATCTTTTTTCCCCATGGTTTAATCAGAAAAGAGATGATAAAGAACATCTTGGAGTAGATCAAAGTCTGTCAGCCTTCACATTCTGGAAAAAACAAGGAAGGCAGTTAAGGTCTGTTAGTCCTGGCTTTTTAAGAGTAGTTTGTCAGGAAAGCTTATTTACATAGGGAGTGGGGTTCATGGTGTTGGATTCAAATAGCTTTGGTGCCATTTGTGATGATTCAGTCTCAGTAGGCTGCTCCTAGAGTAGTAAAGGTTGGGTGATGCCATTGAATGATGTCCCTTGGTCATGACAGCAGCAGAGATGATCAAGACCGTATGAAACCCATGGATGGATTTGAACAGGGAGCATCCCATGGCCTTTGGAAATGCTGGCTGCCCTTCAGGCAGGACTGAGATAAGGCAGGGCTTGTGGGTGAGCAGCAGCCCTGGAGGAAAGAGTCGGTGTGCATCAAGCTCTGCCTTCAGATAACATATCCTCCTCCTGTTGTTGAAGTTCTGTTGCTCAGTGTGGACTTCATCAGCAAGGAAACTGTCCACCATAAGTGTCCTGCAATCCTGATTTCGGATGGTGGCAGGTGGCGAAATAAAAGGTGGTGCCAGTGGAGAAACAGCCATGCTGGCAAGCCATGGTTGGCAGGAGGGAGTTTGCCCTTGGTCAAGAGGAATCAAATAGGTTTTAAAATATTGAAGCAAATAAACTGAGTGTACACAGTCTTTCCCCAGAATGATCTATCTTGTGCTGTACAGTGTTGTTACCCCCTGGATCTTGCTCCCATCTGCCTGCTGAGGAGCTGCCCTCTGTTGGGACCTGGCATCAGTGCTGTTGAGTTATTAACCTGGGAGTCTGTCCATCACTCCTCCATAGGCTGTTAGCTGCCCAAAAATCCCTGGCCTCAGGTTATCCTTCCTGGTGTGGTGAAGAACAGCTGTAAGCACAGCCTGACCTTAAATCAAAAGGAGAAGCTTCAAAGTTTAAAATAAGGGCAGAGGGCTGGGTGATGGATCCATCCTCTGCTACCAGGTTTGTGGCAGGGCTCTCTGTCCTTTATGTTCCAGTCAGTGCCTCGGTGTGTTGTGTAATGAGGCACTAATGCACTGCTAGAAATTACAAGAGGGTGGTAGCTCTGCTGGGTGGAAAAACATATCATTAAAAGAAGGGTGACCACAGCCAGTGACAAACCCCAGCAGGCAGAGTACTTAGCAACCTGGGCTCCCCACTGTACAAAGGGGTTAAGGGGAGGGAGAGATCATTCATAAAAGAGCAAGAAGGTCTTGCTTTCTGGTAAGTCATTTCTGTCACATTGTTTCACACAGAGCATGCTAGAGAGCAAAGCCAAACCACAGTTGAAATAATAGATGAGTGTGGTGGGCCCGTGCAGACCAGGTAGTTATTATTCTCTCTTCCTCTTCCCACTTAGCTGTGTCTCTGAGGAATGTGCATATCTACTAAAACAATGCAGTTGATAACTTAATTTTTAGTAGTTAACTGTATTAAGTGCCAGCGGTATACACTAAGTGTTTTCTGTTATTCCATTTATTTGAGCAGGGTTCCAAGTTTTTTTTGCATCAAGGCCATAGTTATCAACTGTATTTAAGATCACAGCATAAAGCTGGAAGAAAACTTCTTCATTACTGTACTTACGTTTTCACTTGCCTGACAGGTTTATCTCCTAAATCACAGTCTTTGTCTCCTGTTCTGAAAGCTATCCATTTGTGGTTACACTCCTCCCTACCCCGTGCTTTTGGTAAAATGGGTGCCCTGGGTGTCAAGTGGCTTGGAGGTGATGAAAACTGCAGGCTAACTGAAGCAGCTTTGTCAGTGGCTATAGCTCAAATCCATAATTATCATGGCTAGAGCTCGCTCTGGAATGCTCTGTGCAGTGAGAGGGGTCAGAAATGTCCCTTTCAGGATATGCATTATGACTTTTGTCTTGAATCACCTGGTGAATGGTCCTTTGGGAATGAGTCAGAGTGAGTTCCCCATGTGGGTTCCCCATGTGGCATGGGGTGAATGAAGCAGGATATTATGGGGCAAAAAACCCCTGCAACACCCACCAAAAGGCTCTTGAAAATACTTCAAAGAGCAAGCTAGGAAGTGGCAAGTTGCTTAGCAAAAAGTTGAAAGTGTAGCAGGATGCTTCTGTTCAGGTGAGTAAAAAGTTGCAGTTGTAAAGGAAGAGGCTTGTGTTGAACACAGTTCTGCCCTTTGCGTATGTGCTGGTTGGTTAAAGTCCTCCACAACACTCATGGAACACTTTGGAGAAGCAGCAGCCCGCCCTTATAGTGGTGTCCCTCCGCACTATGAAAGGATTTGTGGTTGAGGCTTCTTTTCTGTTATTCTGTTTCTCAGTTTTCAAGCCATCTTTTTTTCTGCTTCCAGTTCTTTGTGCTTTGGTTTTTTTCTCTGCTTACACTCCCCTTGGTCCTGCTCTGAGTTCACCTTCCTTGAAGTGGAGATTTGTCCTTGGATATTGCTTGACCTGCTTTGCCAAGGTGTTTATCTTCTGCAATGCAGATACCAAACTTCAGTTCAATGTTTCCCCAGGCAGTCTGTTGGCTGAGGCAATGTGTAGGGAGGTTCCTTGGGTAAGTGGGTTTGCCTTCCCTGACCCCTCCAGAAATTTGGAGAGGAAGTTGAGAAGTGTAGCAAATCTGACCAGGAGGTGTGTGGAGAGGGGAGAAACAAGCAGCTTTGAGCTAGCAACAGGCACTATGACTGCCTGCTGTTTTGTGAAGCTTTGTAGGATGCCTGCAGAGTAAAATGGGCATCCAGGCTTGATGTGAATTCAAGTGGATATCTATTACTAGTGAATAGAAAGCCAAAAAAAACTTTAAAAAAAGAAAATTTTAAAAAAGGTTTTTTTGCTCTTGGGCTGCGAAATTCCATGATGACTTAGAAGAAATCCAGTGGTGACTTTGAACAGGAAGGGGAGCCTCGTATTTCATGGGATATGGTTGTGAAAGCATCTTGTAGCCAGGTGTAGTGGATTTAGTTCACCTCCTCGCACAACACCAATTTAATGTAGTGGTTTGTGTGCTCTGGCCGAACACCCGTGCACCCACTAAACTTATTTACTCATTTTCTGCTGTGAGATAAGGATTTGGAGAAATGAAAACCAGGCTCAAAACTTTAAAAGATATAAAGAAAGTTTTATTAACAGAACTAAAAGGAAAATAGTAAGAACCAGAATCAACCTTCAGACACTTCTTCTCCCCCACCTCATTTTTTCTTTCCCACTGACAATGTAAAGAGACAAAACCTGACACTTTCAGTCAGTTTATCACCTCTAAAAGAATCTTTCTTCAGTTCACTTAGGGAGAGGAGTCTCTCCTGCCATGCCATGGAGACTTTTCCACAAGAAAACAGTTCTCTCGTGGCTTTTGTATCACAGCGAATCAGCCCCTCAGAAAAGGAAATCTGTTTGCAATGTGAAAGTCCCTTCCCTCGACACACAGTTCTTCCCACAACGGCTTTCAAGGGCTCATCTCTGTCTACTGGAGTATGATTTTAAAGATGAGCTCTTCTAGTAGAAAAGCAAAGGATCTTCTCTTCTCTCTCTAGAAGCAAGGTTTTTCTTCTATCCCTGGCGCAAGGGTTCTCTTCCCTCTCATCTCTGTGGCAAGGTTCCTCATCTCTCTTTGTTCAAGTTTCTCATAGATCACAGATACTTCAACATCTGCTTTCTTCAGCATGGGTGCCTTTGCTCAGGCTGCAGTTAGAACGCTACATCCCTCCCAGTTGCATTCATGAGTTACAAGGAATAATATAGCATAGTCCATCACTATGGCCTTACAAAAGAATTTCAGGTTAAAGCATCTCTTTCTCCTCCCTCAGGCTTTGGCTCTTTCTTCACTGACCTCGGGGTCTCCATGTTGGTTTCCTCACGTGCCTTCACTCTTTCTCTTCCTCTCACTCCAGAGTGGATTGATGTCTGTAAGTTTCATCTGTGCACTGAGAGAGTCAGTATCTCTCCCGGGCTCTGCTGTTGGTCACACGAGCTCTGCTGGGCAGTGGCCAAAGCTGCTGCAAACTTCTCCTGGGGAGAGAGGGGGGCAGGAGTGGCTGGGATCTCATCAGCCAGGCCAGGACCCAGCTGTGGCAGGATCTCAGCTGTGCATGGCTCTGCCCAGTGGGCCTTGCCTGGTCCAGCCCAGGCCGGCCCCGCCGGGCCACATGGGCCCCCTGTTACCTGTTCAGAAGCCAGAAGCAAGAGAGAGTTTCCTGGCCTTCTCCTTTCTTAGATGTGAATCACAGAGACGTATTCAGCTTCTTAAGTGGCTAAACAGAGTGTTCATCTTAGAACTAGCCAGCTATTGGTTCTCTCAGGCCTGAAGGAAGTCGTCGAGTTCCTTACAGGGAAAAAATCACTTTTCAACCCATGACACCAGGCAGTCAATGCCTTGCAGGAGCTTTTAGCTGTCTGCCAAAGACAGAGCCCCCTTCTCCATAACGTTGTTTCTCCTCATGGAGAAAGGATACAGGGAAATGATAGTAAATGATGTGGCATGCCTGCAAATCATTGGTTTGAGGGGCAGTTGTTCCTGTTCTGGTCACTTTTCCATCACTCAGCCTTTCACGTTGCATAATTCCTCTTTCAGTTACTGCTGCTTATGGTAGGGGAGCTCAGCTCAGCAGTCAAGGATGATGCCAAGAGTACCTAATCAAGTCTGGTCATGCAGATCCCTGTCTGCAGGCTGGGCAGAGTGCAGAGCATTCCAGGGCTGCAGCAAAACTGGACTCACTGTCCTCTTCCTGGCTTCGATAGCAGCTGGAAGAAATGGATGCCCAGGAGCATTGCCTCTGCTAGTACACCACCCCTCCACCCCCCTGCAGACAGGACATTAACAGTGGTGGCTGGTGGCCCAAGTACAGCATCTCTGCTGTGGGGCTCTTTTTCCAATTATTTCCCCCCACAATAGTGCATGCAATCAGCAAGGGGCTGCCAGGATCTGATGCCTTGGCAGCCTGCTGCAAGCGAGACTCCTTGGAGAATCCTAGTGACCAAAGAAAGAAAGAAAAGGGGTGGGTGCTCTTTGCTTTTGGAGTTTTGCATGGCTTTGTGATTGTGCCTTCTCAGTGCACAGGATGCCAACAGGTGCTAAAGCTTGAGTGACCTGTATCTCATTGCTCAAACTCCTGGAGAAGGAGCTGATCCGCTGCCATGCCATGAATGTCTGAATTACATTCTTTTATTGGCCTCCTGTAGTATGTCAGAGGGTGTGAATGCATCTTTTAGCTGGTCATCCTCCATTTCTCTTTGGAGTGTGTTGGGAAGAGGGTCTGTGTGTGTGTGAGCCACTGAAGTGCAGCAGTGACAAGCTAAAGAGAGCAGAAGCCTACACAAAGCTCTGATCTCTCTCTGCTCACCAGTAGAAAACCAGACCCTTTGGGCTTTGTGGCATTTGTGAGTTCTCTTCATGGCTCTAGACTGCAGTCTTGGAGGTTGGGTGCTCCTCCAAATCTGACCTTGCCTCAGTCCCCTACAAAGGAGCTGATCTGTAGGAAGTGTTGGATGCTGTGAGCAGAGCAGCACAAGCAGCAGGTGCGAGATGAAAAGGGATGTTCCTGGCTCTGGGCTGTGCTTGTGATGCACACTTTGCCTAACCAGAGCTGCTTTGTTCCCAAGGCCACTGCTGCAAGTTTAACCCAGTCTGTTTGCAGCTTCTTCTGCTCATGTGTCCTTCTGAATGCTGTTGTCTGTGCTCTGTCCCATCCTCAGCTGCTTTGCACCCTCTTGCCTCTCTCCAAATGCTGACAAGAAAATATGATGCTGAGAAGGGCACCAGGGGTAGAGTTAGGAGCTGCAGACTTGTGTGTGACAAGACTGTGTGTGTTGGCTGTCCTAAGTGTTTTCCTGAGGCAGGTGCCAAACAGAGGATAATTCCTTGTTGGCTGGTGCCACTCCCTGGGAATATCAGAGTTTTGGTCTGTCTTGGTAAGCTGGGTGAGTGGCAGTGAATTGGAAAAGGGGCACCTCTATTGCAAAAGATTGATACCCCAGCAGGGAGTTATCAGATGTACCTGCCCCTTCTGCTGCAGAAATATTGCCCCTCTCCTACCACCCATCATCCTCTTCCCAGATCTTGTCAAGCCTCTGCAATGAGGGCTTCTTGAGCAAACCCTTTTTTTGGCCTTTCATACTCTTCCAGCATCAAAGCTCCACAGCACTGCAAACACTCACTGGGAGCATTTGGGAATGACAAACTGCTGCTGTGGGAGGCTGGCCAGAAAGAGAATGATATCCTTTAGGAAGAAGAAATAATAAAGGTTTTGAAAGAAAAGGCTGAGGTGGGGGAGTTTGTCAGGGCTTGGGAGCAGAAACCAAATTTACCTTTCACATAGGGATCCTCTTATCTTCAAAATAATTCTGGCTTGCACTGGTTTGTTTTACATGAATGGAGGATGCTTGGACTTCACAAATTAATTTTTACTTCTGTAGAAGTAGCAGAACATCTGTGACCTTGAGTTGTATGCTTACAACTGAACTAACAGCAGTGCTTTTTCTTGTGTTTGAGGATCACAACTCCAGGGTGCCAGGCACTGCAGGGTAAACACCATCAGCAAAATGCTACAGGAAAAACCAGCTGCCTTAGCTGGCAGCTGCTGGGGGAGCTACCTACAGGCTACATGGGAAGGAGAAGCAGCCAAAGCATCAGGTTCATTTTGTAGCACAGCTTACACCAGATGTTGGAGCTGTGATTTGCAATATGGTGTCTCGCCTCCAACACAAACCACACCTGGTGCCTGGAGCAGGGTGGAGAAAGTGTAGCTGTCAGACTTGCTATTCATAGAAACTATGGTAATCCTATAGATGATGATGCTCAAAAATACTTCTACACAAAAAAAAATTGCTTTTTGACCTTGTGCCTGCAGACGCAGTTTTAGACTTTAGGGCATATTTTCATTTAAAGATATGTACTTTTAGAGGAAGAACTTGGCCTGCATTCTAAAGGCATAAACATAAGAGCTCTCCAAGTACATGATCCTGTGCTGTCTGCCTCATCATTCATATCCCCTTCATCTGTTTCATGCTGCCAAATTAATTTGTTGTCTTTTGCTGTCAATGGAGATAAACCAGTGCTAATTTAGTCTGCAATATTGTTTTTGTTCAGTTCTGTGCTATGGAGCCAAATGCTCTGCTGAGATAAATCAGCACCCACCTTGGTTGTTGGCCTGGGAAGCAATGGAATAAACAAGCTACTGCCATGCTGGGAGTTACAGTTGTCCTGCACCTATGCCATGTTTGGCCTGGGAAAGTAGAAAGGGAGGCAGGAAATTAGCAGCTGCTGGACTTCTTGGTCATTTTGCTGACAAGAGTGTTGTATGACTTCGTGTAGGTACTTCCTGCAGCCCAGTGTGAGAACCTGAAGGCCCTTTTCTGGTTTAACACTGAGGGTTGGGATTACACAGAACTGAAGAAGCAGCAGGGTGTGACCTTGTGACTGGGCTCCTGCACAGCCTCAAAGATAACAAAGAAAGAACCAAAAAAAAAAATTTTTAAAGCCCCTCTCCCAAAAAATAAACAAAAAACTACAACCCCCCCCAAACCCCAACAACAACAACCAAACAAAAAACAAACAAAAAACCCCAAACAAAAACCCCACCATGTTCATGTGCACAGACACAGCGAAGGCATGTGCAAGGCCACAGGTATGCTTAACTACCAAATCCAGTTGGAAATAGTAACCTTTTAGTATGAAATTTCTTTGCTATGGAAAAAGATTTCGGTCCAAACTTTTTTTTTTCCTTCAGCTGAGCATGTATTGTGAAAGAAGACCCCTAAGAGATGGGGAATAATTTCCATCCCACTAGGGAGATGGAGAGGCTGGAGCATGGATGAGAGGGAGCTGACTTCCTCCATGGTCACGCAGTAGCCAAGGCTGCAGTTGGAAAGTAGACCCAGACTTCTTGATTCTGTTTACTTGCCCTTTCTGTTTTGATATTTTCTGTCACTTCCTGATAATTACCATCCAGTCCTGTCATTGCAACAGAGATAATGTTTTAAAAGCTACATTAAAAAGTAGATGGGGAAGGTGTTAAAGGCGCCAGGTGGAGTTTCCCATGTTCTCCTTTCAGATGCAGTTCATAGTTCATAGAACTGGGATGAGGTTCCTGACAGTGGAATTTCCCCTGGTATGGAAATACATGTATAGTGACCATATGCTTACCCTACTGCCATCCCAGGGATGGGGACCAAAATATGGCTGGGTGACATTTTTGTGTCATCAGGTATGTATGAAAAGAAAAATAAGTAAGTAAAAACAAGTGGAAAAATCCAACACACAACCCAAGGGCAAGAAATAACCCAAAAACTGAGGGTAGTGGAAAGCAATTTCAGGTCAGCTGGATGACTTTGTTTCTTAGTAACTTTTGTTCAGGAGTTGAACTAGTTGCAATTACAGATTTTAAGAAAAGCACAAAAAAGAAAGAAAGATGAGAAATGTCTCATGAGTATGGAGATAAATGAAAACAAATGCTGAATTTGGAGACAAGTGAGTTTGAGAGGTAGGGGGAATTGGTGAGAGTAATGATATTTTAGGTCAGGAGTCATGGAATTTGGGGCCTTTCCTAAAGCTGTTGCTGGTTTTGGTTTTGTTTTCTGGATCCTCCACCAAAATGAAAAATGTCTTGCTTTGCATGACTGTAATAGTTTTGGTTTGGAGGTGATTTGTATAAGTTTGTCAGAGGAAAATGAGAAGCTGTGACATTCCTGACTTATGCTAGCTTTTCACCTGACCTCCATCATAGAAGATGATGGATGTTTCTTCCTGTAGTTTTTGGAGATGAATTTTCCACCACCTGCCTCTGATATCTGAAGTCTCTGATGTGTTATAAGAACATGACTTTTCCAGGCTCTTAATTTAATGTTCAGGCTGAGCAAATATGGATGTTGATGAGCAGCTAACTTTAGGGTGTATGTGTATACATATATATGTATGTGTATATATATACACAAATCAGATAGGCATATTATATTGAAATACAATTACTATTAATTTATAGTCAATTTCGTTAATACAGTGATAAAGTCTGTATTTTTAAAACATAAAAAGTTCCCCTCCCAGGCATGGGAAACTACTGCTCTTGCCTTTGGTTCATTTTGAATGTATTTCAGAGAGTTCCAGGAGTTAGTGAGGTGGTTATTCCTCAGACCAATAAACAGATGAATGGATCTTGCCCTCTTTGCTCTTGAATTTTTGAAATTGATTTGTAAAATTCCACTTTCTGATCTGGCCCCTTAATCCAAGCTCATCACTCTGTTTCAGACTAGCTTCTGATTCTGTGAATGATCAAGTAGGCTTCCTCTCTTTGTTCCCCTGCTAAGAATACAAACTGTTCAACAAAGCTGCAATTAATTTTTTCCAGTCATCTTGTCTTTTTCTTTATCAAGGCTTCAGGTGAAACGTGGATATTCAGATGTTTCGTGATTTTACCCTTTTGGTTTGGTGGCAGTTGGGTAGGAAAAAAAAAAGGTATCCAAAAGGGGAAAACTCAACAGTGACATAATGCTAACAAGGCCTTTAATTAGATGTTTTTCTGGGGGGGGGGGGGGGGGGGGGGGGGTTT
>WEKY01057259.1:0-14997 GCA_013390045.1 Picathartes gymnocephalus | reverse complement strand
AGGGGGCTTTTTAAAAATCAGAAATATGAACTTCTGGAGGTTTTATTTGTGAGGATGATGAAAATTAGCCCTGTGGGAAGTGATTCCTCCTCAGTGTAGCTTTTTAATTTGCCTGTCTGAGCCCTTTAATAATGTTACTGCATCTTAATTGGAAGTCACTTGAAAGCAGACTAGGTTTTGATTGTGATTGATTTAATAGATCCTCATTGTAGCTGGTCTTGAGAAGCCTATCTTACCTTGGTATGAAGCTATTAGTATGCTCTGCTGAATATTGCTAGTGCTTGGAGGGAGTGGAGGTACAGTCCTCATGATTTAATTTGGCCTTGTTGTGTCTTGTGGCTGTTTATTCTGAAGCTGGGTGCTGTTCTGAAGGAGAGGGAAAAGGTTTATTCTGTGGGAAATCCCTGTGAGGCCAAGAACCACAATGCCAGCAGCCACTGCTCCGTGACCTGGGATCCGGAGAGCTCAGAGCTACAGCCTTCTGTCGCCCCATCTGTCACTAGGGCTGGATTTGCTGACCTGGGGTGAACACAATGGCTGTCATGCTGATATGTCGTGCAGCCAGGACCCTCTGAAGATACCTTTCCAGATATGCTTATCTGGTATTTGCCCTCCTCCAGGCTTTTTTGGACTTCTTAGTACATCTGTAGATTTCCCTTGAACTCTTTCCACCAGCAGCGATGCAGTTGGCTTTACAGCAATGTAGAAAGGGTCAGAATTTGGCCTACTCACTATGTATAGAAAGAAAGTAGGAGTTACTCAGCTTCCATTTCTTCACACCCTACTGGAGCACAGAGCGTTCCTGCTCACTGGCTCAGTTAAGCTGCAGCCTAACGCTGAACTGCATTAATTTTAGTTTATAATAGGAGTTTGAATACTGGTCAGAGCCACAATGTGATCTTTGATGGGCTCACCTTTTGGAGCTTAAGACCAAGATACCTTTTAGAAACCCCATTACTGAAGCAACAGCAACAGATATAAAAATGCCAATCATTTTCTTTTAATTATACCTGTAGCAACCCAGGACAGCTACTGATTTAGTTTTGAGAATGCTGACAGTGACAGGTTAGGCAGAAGCCTGAGCTGGCTGGATACCTGACCTGCAGAAGCATCACAGTGAGGGCAGGCTTGCTGGGATAAACTGCTCTTGCCCACTGTAGCCCATTACTCCTGGCCCAAACCTGGCGTGGCTGCTACCTGAGCCAGCACAGTCTACTAGTTAAGACCTGTTATGTTTTGCACCATGTGCAAGTCCCCCTCTGCTTGGGATGACCAAATGTGGCTGACCTCAGGCCATGCCACCCACACACTGTGGAGCAGCTCTGACCCTGGGTGTGAGACCAGAGACCCTCGTGTGACATGGGACATGCTGTTTCAATGATGTAAAATGCTGCCTGACCCATAAGCGTGTTGTTCATCAGCCAGCTCCCTTAACAGCTTGCTAAAGCTCATTCTGTTTTATTTTCCAGGCAAGAGAGCTTGGTTTCTCACGATGTTGGAGAGCAAACAAGTTGTGTGAGGGTCCTGGTGCTTACCTACAGATTAAGGAGCACGTCCTGGTCCTCAGGGGCCTTAACCACGTACTTGAGCGGAGGTGAGATTCATCTCTGTGTCTGAGCTCTGACGCACTTTGTGCTGACAGATGCAGAGAGATTTCCCTTGCACACATTATGAGTTTACACTGCTTGGCTACACATCACTTGTAGTCATTCCTCTTCCAGCTGTCACAGGGCTCTTGTGCTGTGCCAACGGTACCAGCTCCTTGGCATACTTCTCTCACATCCCTTTGGAGAGGCTCGCATCTGTGTGCTCCGCTTTTTGTGCTGGCTCTTTTGTAATGGCACTAAATGAAAAATGCAGAGTGCTGAGTCACGGGATAACGGTAACAAAAATGTTATTTGTGCTGGACAAATTGATCCTGTGTTGCCTGTAGTGTGATGACTAACCTCCTGCTCGAAGGTCTGTCAAAGGCAGTAAGTGTTCTGCATGCTGACGTGGCCTCCTTGCCCCAGAGCAAGTCCTGCAGCATCACACTGCTGCCTGTGTGCCCGAGGTGGTTGTAACCAGCATGACCAGCTGGCCCAGGAGCTGAGGCTGCTCCCTGGGGCTTGCTGCTGTGGCACTTGCTCAGCCCCTGTGGACAGGTCGTGGCCACCTCTGCCACATCTGTGCTTGCCCTCCTTAGCTCCTCTGTCTCTGTCCTGGGAGTAGTCTCTGCTGCCCTGGAGATGAATTTCAGGGTGAATCACAGGGCTTTGTGCTCGTCATTCTGGCTGGGTGCAGGGTGGAAAGATGCTGCGAGTTCACCAGCAGCATTATGGTTTGTTTTCTGTGAAAACAGTGACTGGCTTCAGATGCTCACCAGCAGCTTGGTGCAGATGCTGTGTCTCAAAACACTGATCTCTGTGTCCTTGGGGGTGGTGTCACCTCTAGTCCAGCTCGTTCCCTGGTACTAGATAATCAGATGACTCACGAGGGAGAGCTGATTTTGCAGCTAGAGAGGGCTGGGATACTCAGCCGTGGACCATCCTATACTTGCATAGCAGTACTCCAGCTGCTTGCGTGCAGCCACAGTGACTCAGTGTGTGTGCTGGTGCAGGAGAGCCAGCAGCCCCATCACCACCGTGTGACCCCACAGATGTGGCTGTCCGTGGAGAACCTTGGGATTTGAGAGTGTGGCGATGTAGAGGGCAAGGGCAGGGGATCATGGAAGGTTGAGATGTGAGCAGTCATGGAATGGGTGGAGATGGGAGGAGGTCAGGACAAGGGTGATGATGTGCAACCCTACTGCCAGAAGCTCAGCCTCAGAAAAGGTGCAGGGGGCTGGAGCTGACAGACTTTGCCCAGCCACAGGAAATGCAGGTCAGATGAAGTGATTAGACCTGGTGAAAGAAGGAGGTGTGGGAAAAATTAATGCCTCTAAGGACAAGAGTTGGATAAAGGTGCTGCTGTGACATGTGGTACAAGGGCGAGGCCCTGCCCCACCCTGCACGGCCCTGGTACAGCAGCCTGGGCACAAGCATCCTGAACCTGCAGCTGGGTGGGGCAGGCAGCCAGGTGGACACTGTGGCTGCCCCCAGCACTGTCATGGCAACTGGGACATGGAGAGCTCTTGGGGACATGTTGCAGCAGGGCTGGGAGTGAAGCAGCAGCATGTGCTGCTGATCCCAATGGCTCCTCCTCCTTTTCTGTGGGTCTCTGTTGGGCTTGTTTAGCTGACTTACTTGGAAGGCTTCCTCCAGGACTGGGATGTGGCCTGGTGAAAGAGAAATTGCTGAGGTCAATCACCACAGCTAGGAGCCGACAGTGACAACTCAGTCATGTTCTTTGGATTAAGATGCCAGGGAACACTTATTGAGTTTGCTGTCTCCATCTGTGCTATCAAACCAGGATGGTGCTGAAGGTCAAACAGAGAAACAAACATGGAAGTGCACCGTGTAGGTATTCATACAGAGGAAATAACATTAGAAAGAAGCTTCTGCAAATGGTCTGAGTGCCAGAACGTTCACGTGAACCAGCAGAGGTTTGAGATGGACTGAAATGAAGAGCTTGTTCCTCTCACACTCGAAACAACTCTCTAAATGTAATGGGAGTGCCTGTATACTCTGTTTGTCAGCAACAAGACCAAAATCTCCACCTTCTAGTTAAACAAAGAGTCAAAATCTTTCTGCTTTTCCAAGCTTTAACCTCCTTTGCCAGAGACACACTGGGTCACCACCACCACATTCTGTGCAAGAACCTGAGCTTCAGGGGCATCTTCTCTTCCCAGGAGCCTTTGAGGGTGTAAAATCCCTGAAGGTCTTTAGTTTTTGTTCTTTTTTTTCTTCTGTTTGGTTCTGTGGGGGATTTTTTGTGTACAGACTTACTTTGCAGTTATGGGCTGTGACTTTCAGCGTGGCTGTGCCCTGGATTGCCCAGTGCTGGGGGGAGGTTTTCTACATGAATTGCTCAGTATAAATAAACTCATAATAACAATGATGAAAAATGCAGGCTTTTGCTGTAAAAGTGCATCAGCTTCTACTTATTCTTAAAGAATCCTTCCACCAAATCATCACAAATCACAGTAAAGAGGAAGGAATGATGTCTGGCAATAATATTTTTTTAGACAGACAAAAAGATGTTGTGTAGAGAAAAGCAGTAACTATACAGGATTCTAAAAGTCTGTTGAGCAATTGCCCCCTGGAAAGAATAGCTTTACAGCATATGCACAGAAGTTTTACTCTTGGCTGCCCTTTGAACTAAGATAGTATATTTGGTAGCACTCTGGCTTCTTTTGCCTTTTTCTAGGATGCTGAAGGTCTGCTTTTATCCTCCCATGATGTACATGGGCACAGGCTGCTTCATTGCACTATGATGCCCTGGAGCCAGAGGGGAAAACTGAGGATGGGAGGGTGTTAGGCTGAGACTAGAAATAAAGGTTGTGTTGGTAGCTTGGGGTGTTAGGTCTGGACCAGGATCCAGATGCAAAGTAAAGTACCCAGAATGCAGAGAGGGTCTCCATGACTGCAGATTGGGAAAGGGCCCCAGTCAGGCTCCCCTCGTACAAAGGTCTGACACCTGGGAAGCAGCTAGGTAAGGGTTTGGTGTTATCTGTGACTTTCTGTGCACGTAGCCCATGGTTACCTTTCCTGCTGAGGGCTGAGACAACTTTAAGGGTACTTGGCAAGAGGTGTTTATGCCTTGCCTGGATCCAGCACCCTTCATCAGCCCTGTCTCAGCACCTGGAGGATGCTGTCACACTGCATGGCTCCTCTGTTCAGCTGCAGCAAGATTTACTGGCTCTCCAGCTGCTGCTAATAATGATGCATTTGTCATGTGCTGTTTAATTAGCACAGAGCATGAATCCCAATGAAGAGAAGTGAGGTACATGTCAGTTGATTATACCAACAATGTCACAGTGAGCAAAAAATAGCTCCATGTTCCAGCCATGCAATACCACAGTGGCTGTTACTTCAGCCTATGGCTGAATAAACACAGAGAGCAAGGCTGCCTTTTCCCTGCAGGCACAAAGAGCAACGGATTACCTGACCTTGGAGGGATGGATTTATTTTTTCCCCTCTAGACTTGACACCTGCCTGACATTTGATACCTGTTATCGCAGGAGGGCAAACAAAAAACTTGTTGCCTGTCTTGCAGAAGCAAAGCCAAGGGCAAAGCCTGCCCTCATCTTCCTTGATGTGTGTTGGCAGTGCTTGATGCCAGCTGGATTAGCTTGTTTAATTTGCTCCCTGTGTGGCTTTCAAAGCGATAACCACATGAAAATGACTGGGGTTTGGTTAATACCAAAGGGCTCCTTGTTCTGACGTGTTGGTTTGGGATACAGCTGCTCTGAGGGGTGCACATTAAGCCACTGTTAGCTGTTTGGCCTGCTGCTGGTCACAGATGTGGTCAGAGATGGTCCCTGCCCGATGCTCTTCAGGCAAAGAAGAGCAAACATTGCATCCCTGTGCTTCAGAGATGATGGGATGAGCCAAGTGCCCTGATGTCACATGGCAGATCTGTGGCAGCTGTCTCCTGAATCCTGGATGGACCCATGATTATTTTCTGTCCAGGCACTTGGCATGCCAAGTGATGTAGATGTTTTGTGGCTTGACTTTGACTTGTCACTGTGCACAGAGCCTTGCAGCCCTCTTTCTCACTGCTTACAGCACCCAGGTCCGGCCTACTGCCTGTTCCTCCTCCTTTTCCAAAGTGCCAGGTCAGCTATGAGAGAAAAATTCCTTGGCTCAACAGCTGAGAAGCTGAGAAGCCAAGGGGCTGGTGATCTTTGTGCTGCGATATGTCTATTCAATACACGAAAAAAAACCAAACTTCTCCCCAAAATGTTCAGGTGAGAGTTGTATTGATGAGCTTTGCAGTGCTGATGACTCGTGTGTTCGCTGGTGCCTACAGTTTTGCCTGCACCTGAAAAACCTTGCGTTTTGCACAGAGGATGAATTTGCGTAAGAAATAGTAACAAGTCTGCTGCCAACCTCTGTGTTTCAAATGGCTTTAGGAAACATTGCCTTTTAAAATGACAGACAAATACTGTGGGTAAACTGGCAGTATTTCAAAAAGGTGTCTGTCTGAGTGAAAGACCCAAATGTTTTTCAAAGTATTTAGCTGTGCTATCTTCCCTTATAATTAGTGCACTGTAGTAGTGAGAACTTAATACTAAATTGGTGGAGGCTAAGTATTGTCTTTGCAAGTAGTCAATAGGCTCTGCTGAGGCTGCACCTTGAGCACTGTGCTCAGTTTTGGGTCCCTCACTACAGGAAAGATATTGAGGGGCTGGAGAGAGTCCAGAGAAGGTCAGTGGAGCTGGTGAAGGGTCCAGAACACAAATTCTATGAGGAGCAGCTGAGGGAGCTGGGGGTGTTTAGCCTTGAGAAAAGGAAGCTAGTGGAGGACCTTATTGCTCTCTACAGCTGCCTGAAAGGAGGGTGTAGCTGGTGGAGGTTGGTTTCTTCTCCCAGGTAACGAGCAATAGGACAAGAGAAAATAGTCTCAAGATGTAACAGGGGACATTTAGATTGGATAATGGGAAAAGTTTCTTCATGGAAAGTTGAGTCATCTTCCCTGGAGGTTTTTTAAAAATGTGTAGATGTGGCACTTGGGGACATGGTTTAGTGGAGGCTTGGTAGTGCTAGGTTAATGGCTGGACTTGATGATCTTAGAGGTCTTTTCCAACCTAAATGAGTCTATGATTCTCATTCAAATCCTGCCCTCTGTCTTAGCCCTGATACTGCAGCTACTTATCTCAGTACAATTAATCCCTGATTTAGCTTTGTGCTGCATGGTTGGAGACTTCTGAGATGTGTCACCACCTTGGAGAGAAGTAAGGAGTGACTTCATTGGATGCCCATTGTGATACTCCATGTGTGCTGCCTTCTTTTTTAGGCTTATACGTACAAAGCAGATCACTGCTTGCTTTCTGTCTCTGAGGAAAAGGGTGGCATGCTGAAGTTATTTTTCTCATCATTTAGCTTCACTGAAGACCTTATAACCTTATGCTGATGTAAATTAGGTTACACAAAGAATATCAGAGAACCTTTTTTAACTGTTTGCCCACTGCAGCATTTCCCTCTGAGGGGGCAGCTCTTGGGTGTTGCTTGGTCTTGCTTTGGATTGGGTTCCTGCCGTGCTGCTGTGTCCTGGACAGAGATAGAGCACTTGCCCAGGGTCCTCCAAATCAGAAGTACCTGTAGCCATGGGACTTTGCCTGTGGGCATCCCAGGGAGGCTGAGCTGCCCATTCTCTGGTGGGGGTGCATGGACAAAGTCATAGGTCATGTCCTTTTCTTGGGACTTGATGTCCTGCCAGCTGCAACTGGGGAGCTCAGCAGGTAGTGCCGAGATGGGATGCTTGGCCTTTTTGCTGTGGTGCTGATGGGATGCCTGATGCTTTGAGACAATGTTCTCTGCACATTGTGGTGGTGCTGGTAAACACTGAACCCAACCTGAATAGTCCGAATACTGTAGCACACTGCAGAGCATTTGAAAAATGACATCACTTGCAAAGCAGTGGCCAAACTGGGAAGTGAGATGTTGCTTTTGGCAGGCAAAGAGGGCAATGAAACAAAGCACAGAAACAAGCTTTTAAAGAATTTTCTAAGCAAGACTGGCTTGGGTAACCAGTTTTGCCAGGGAGGATCCTTTTATGTGTTTCTACTTGGAATATTAAATAATCTGATTTTAGGATGAAATTGCTTACTTCTCTGCATCATGTTCTGTTTTGGTTCTTTTAATGCTGTCAGGAGTGGGAGAAGGGAAAAGCTTCATCATAAGTTCTTTATTTAGGCTGTCTAGTCTCCTCCACAGGGGTGGGCTGACACTGTCCTTACTGCTGGTCTGTGCCCATGTAATGACTTGCTGAAGGGTGTCACAGACAAGCTCTGTTCATAGCTCCCTTGGGGCTGCTAAATCCCACCCCTGAGGACTGCACAAATGGACAGAATTACCAGTGAGTAGGTGGCTTACAGCCTCCTCTTGCTTCTAATTCTCTAGTCAGTGCTCAACAGTGAGCCAGAGGAAGATGCAACCTGTCCCTGTCTTTGGAGGAAGAGGGTTTTATCATTTATGCTGCATTTTTTGTCTTTCATGTAGAAGTTTAGATATATTCTTTGAAAAAGCTTTCTTTCTAAGCCTCGATCAGGCACAAAGCAAAGTTTCTGGAGAGAAGTAATGGATGGGAGGGTTGGAGGGGATGAGCGCTTCAGATTGACAGAATTTCCTGGACCCTGATGCTGGCTGGATGGATAATCATGTTCTGCAAGGGCACATTTCTTCCTTGGAAGCTGTGATTTTCATGTGCTTACTTTTCCAACATACTTCCAGTTATCATTATTCATAGGTAACATGTGCAAACTCCATAACAGATTTTTAACCATACCAGGCATATGGCTAAATGCTCGTATTTTGTCATTGCCATAACCTATTGTCCTCCAGTTCTTTCACAACTAACTTTTTTTTCTACTGTGTAAGATTTGAGCAGGGGTTTACTATTTTTCACTGGTCATAGAGGAACTTTATGAATTTTCATATTTGGCATAAATTAAGCCATGGTCATGCAAAACATGGCTAAATGCAGTCATGCAGAGGAAGAAGGGGTGAAAACCCCCCACTTCTCTAGTAGAGAACTTGCAGTCCCCATAAATAAACTCCAGTGCAAAGGAAAATGAGCTGTGTGAAAAGCCATAAGTGGGCTGGGACATAAACCACTCAGTCTGTTATAATCCTAGTGCTTTACTAGGGCTGATTGCCAGATCAAACCTGGTCAAGAACAGGCCTGGTTAAAACAAAACAAACAAAATGGAAACAAAAAGAAGAAAAATGTCTATTGACATGAAGGCTGGCAGCATCCAGCTGCTCCACAGCTCTTAGTTGCTGTAAAACCTGCCAAAATCTACCCAAAGGGACCATATAGCACCTTCCAGTAGCTACAGAAAGCTGGAGAGGGACTTTTTACAAGGGCAGGTAGGAATAGGACAAGGAGGAATGGCTTTAAGTGGAAAGATAATGGGTTTAGATTCGGTATTGGGAAGAATTCTTGACTGTGAGGGTGGTGAGGCACTGGAACAGATTGCTCAGAGGAGCTGCAAATGTCCCATCCCTGGAAGTATTCAAGGCCAGGCTGGATGGGGCTTTGAGCAACCTGGTCTTGTAGAAGGTGTCCCTAGACTTGCACACCTTTCTTGGAACCCTTGGAACTAGACAGTTTTTAGGGTCCTCTTCAATCCAAACCATTCTGTGATTCTGTGTTTATGCTGGGGATCTGTTGCTGTTAAAAATGAAACAACCCCAAAAAATACTGGAAAAATATCGAAACTACACAAAAATAACGGTTTTTTTCTTAATCAAACTTATATTCCTTCCTTTAATTGTTGTCTTTTGTGTGGCCAGGCCAAGAACTGCTCCATGACTCATGCCTGCCCCGCTGGAAACAGCAAAGGGAATATGTGATGTCTGTCAAAGGTACTGTGAGATGGCATGGAAGGGTGGTGTTGTGATAAGCAACGTGGTGACCTCTGATCTCTTACGTAGGTCCCAGTTTGTCATGCAGCATTGAAAGCTCCTTCATGGGAATCCTGGACTAGCCACAAACCCTCCTGGGGCATTAAAACACCTGTGGATGGATTAAAGGAAGAGTCTGATAGGGATATACTAGGGATTACTGTGGGGAAAAGTTATGAGCCAAAATTAGCGCTAGAGTTAGGCATCCCACGAGAGTTTCACAAATTCAAATGACCATCTTCCCACTCTGCAGACTCTCTTTAGCTCGTGATCACAGGCATGGTAGGTGGAAGATGCTGTATTTATAGCATGAAAGTCAATTACTTGGGGATGTGTCTCACAAATGACACATCTGCTAAAAGATTTGTGTTCTTAAGCTGAAAATGTAAATACTTTAATAAAAGGGACATAAAAAGTTCATAGATGTTGAAAGGGTTGTGTACCCGCTCTGTCTGAGTGTAAATTATGTTTTCCCTCATTTGCTGAGGCTTTGCATCAAGCAGGCAGTCTTGAGCTTGAAGATTGCTGAAGTCACTGATGTGTTACCCATACTCCTTCTCTCCCAGACTTGCTCTTCAAGCCTGCTCTTTCATCTCAAAGGGAAAATAAAGTAGATATTCAGAGGCTGAAGAAGGTGCTTAAAAACTGCCACATTGGTGGGGTTGTAGCTGCAGCAGGCAGCTTCAAAGGGAGGCTTTGGGCCGCTCATCCAGGATGTGATGCCAGCCCTGTCCACCCAGGCAGGAGAGGGATCATGGAGCCACCTCTCTACTTCTGGGCTGATAAGCTCAGGAGAGCAGTTGGTGTCCTTGTAAAATGTCTGAGACCTCTGTACAGGCAGCACTGTTGGGACTGGTGGTGACTTGGCTGTAAAGACCTTGAGGTTCCTTTTGGCACAGCATTTCCTTCACCCTGCTGTAGCCATCTCTGTGGCCTCACTCACCTGTGGTCCCTGTGGCCATCACGGCCATGCTCCCAGCAGAGCTGCCAGTATAGCTCACCCAGGAGCATGGCTGGCAGGGCATGGTGGTGAGGGAAACACACAGCCCTCCTCCTCCTCCAGAGCTCATCTCCTAAATGTCACTCTGTCACTTTCCCAGCAGCACTGCCTTTTCTAAAAGCAGTATAAATCTGTTTATAGTCTGTATTAAGAAAAAAAAAAAAAAAGGGCAGTTGAAAATACTGTGAATTCAGGGTCTGTAATCTTACATATTTTCTGGGTTTGTGAGAGTATCTGTGAAAGCACCCATCCTACAGTGAGTCAAACACTGCCCTCTCCTCCTGGGCCCTTCCTTACTGGGTAACAGGTCTCACCGGGAGGTGTTCTTGGGGACAGGTGCACCTCTGAAGTAAATTCCTCTCATAAGGTGTTCTCAGGCAACTCTCCTCCCAAAACAAATGAACAAATTAAAAAGCCCCCATCCTTTCTCTTCATATTACAGGGAAAATGGGAAAGGATAGATCCCCAGCAGATATTGGGAGTTCTGGAACCATATGACATGGCAGCACTCATGCTTCCTTAACTGTTGCTCCCATGCTGGCCTTATGCAAGTGTGACTGCTCTTAAACACAGAAGATCACATTTATGGGAGTGCCATCGTATTTAAAAATAATGGTGTAAAATTGTGTATTGAACTTTGAGAGCTCAGGCTTATTCTCTTTTTATATTGCTTTTTGCTTTTTATGATTTCATGGATCATATAGCAAATTTCATTTGACTCCCTAGTAAATATGAGTAGGCCTGTAGGAATTGTACTATTTGATTGTGTTGACTATATTTCAGAGAGATTTTTGAAAATAATGTGCTTTGGCCTAATGTGGTTCCTGCTGACGTCAACAGCAGAAGCCCTCTCTGGATTTCAGCAGTGGAGGGGAAGAGACATTTTTGCTTTTGCAAATCTGGTCTTTAAAACATCGATGGAGAGTAAATATCCACAAATATTCTTAAACTAATGCTTTCCTCATGTTTGTGCCATGACCGCTGTTGTAGCTCACTTGCAAGGACTTGCAGCAAGGTACTTCTCCAGCTTTAAGTGTTGTAGGTCTCTCTTCCTTTCTTTTGTCCCCCGCCTTAACCCATATCTTGTTCTTTCAGTCACACACAGTTTTTTTCTCACCATGCAGCTGCCATACTGGTCGAGTGACTTTTTTTTTTCATATTTGCTCCGATGATTTCACTGAGGGGTTGAGTAGCTGACACCTCATACTGCTTTTCCGGATATTGCTCAATAAATGCAAATGTGGCTCAGAGGTCAAAGTGAAGCAAGGTTCTTGTGGCTTAAATCAACAGAACTTGGGAGGTATGTGGCATGTGTCATAACTCTTCAGGGTCCTTTATTTCTCCTTCATGCATTTCTGAGCAATAATGCTATAAATACATTTAGGCGTTTCTTCTCTCTTCCCAAGCTAAGCAAATACCACTTTAGACACAACACTACCGATCTGGGCCACAGGTTGTAAAAGGAAGTGGGTGTAGATTTGGATATTTCTGAATTAAGACTAAGGTATTTTTTTGTTTTATCCTGCAGAAATTTCTGTGTTGGCCATCTAGCCCAGCATTTGGTTTCTGACAGCAGCAGTAGGAGAGACTGCTTAGGGAGAACAAGAGTTTGGCTGCTGCTCACATTCCCAGCCCTTGTACGCTCCCAAGGGTCACAACTTCTGTTGAGCTTATTAATCCCTTTAGGAGCTAATACCCTTGGCTCTGTGAGACAAGCTCAGGTACCTGGGCACGACAGACATTATTTTTGCACAGTCATGCATTGAGTGCTGGTTTTAAGCTCTGATGTAGAAGCCAGAGCCATGTTTTTGCCTTCTTATGTGAAGTGTAGCTGCACAGCAAGTGCTTTTGGTGTTAACAGTCCACTTCTTTCTCACACAGTGAGTTGCTGACAAGTCCTCCTGCTGGTCTTTCAAGGTAAATGGAAGAAACTAAAGTTTAAGTATTTAAAAAGCCCTACAGTCTTGGGATATATGGCAGGTGGCGGTATTATTGCAGAGCATGGATTCGCTGATGTGAAGGAGTGATGAGCTAATGCTCTTACTTTCTGGTCTGGGAGGTGACAAGGAGTGAGACAAGTGTTATTTGAAAACACTTGTGAAGAGGGAACTGCATAGCTCCTGTTTCATTGCTCCTGCTGTTTCATATCTCCTGGGTGATGAATGAAACTGCTTACAAATATTTGTCTCCCTTCTGGCACATGTTTGTGGGGTTCTTCCCTCCTCTACAAAGGTCCACAAACCATCCCAGGGGGTAGCTCTGGGAGCAACACTGCTTAAAATACTGGTTGATGTACTTACGGGAGCAGAGGGCTGCAGTTTTGCATCCAGCACAAAGTTTTATGTGAACAAACAACATGTGTCTTGAAGAAGCATTTGCTCAGGACATGAGTTCTGCATGGGCTGCTTCCCGTGGTCCCTGGACTTGAACACTGGTTCAGTGTTCCCAGGTGGGCAGAGTTGAGGTGTGTGACTCAAGTTAAAAGCAGAATAAAAGCCTACATGTATCTTGGGTTTTGTTAAAGACTCTTCAGAGTTCAAAAATGAGGTTAAGATATGTGCACAACCAGAGCTGTTCTACATATTTTTCTTGTCAGGTCAAAAGGGATTAGAAATGGTAGTGTGTCCTTTTTGTCATTTTTAGATATATGTTTCTTTAATCTTCTTGTTTCAGACCTGATTGGAAGGATCCTTTTAGGGTCCTTTTGCCTCTGGCTGGTTTTGGATTCCCTTTGTAATGCTCTCTCAGTGCAACGGGAACTAGAGCAGCCATGAGATCCATGAACGTGCTGGTGGTCTCACTGTGCACTCGTACATAAATGTGTGGTGAAAGGCCACCAGAAGGTCCAAAAGCCAGTATTTGAAACACATAACCATGGAAATGCTGCTGCCCTTTGCTGTCTGAGAGTGAGCACTGATACCAGTGTATGTAGGCCTGTGACAAAGCTGTGGCTTAGCCATAGTTATCCTGAGGTTCATTTTCATTTGAAGAAGGATTATTTTGCAAATTGGCAGCCTTACTGCTTGTGACAACTCACTGCATGGGTTCTGTTTGGGCTCTCACATCCTGAACAATCACCATCTAGTGAGTCCTGCTCACGTTAGTCTCAGTGGAGTAGAGGAGGGTTTCTCATCAGTACTCCTTAGCAGATTAAGTTTTCTGCTCCAGGTTGATCAAGTGGTAAAAGGGAGGAAATATGCTAATAGGGAATAGAGAAAGGATGAAGAAAAAGAGTTCCACAACACCTCCTAAAAACAAATTACAAAATCAGTTTTTCTGCCCCACAGAATACACTTTCGCTGGAAGCACTGATGAGGGATTACTGATTCATGGCCTGGTCTGATCCTTATGTCATCCCCTAGGTGATACAGTTCTGTGGGTCAAAACACATGCCTGATTAGCATCTTTCTTCAAGCTAGGAGAATTTGGAACAACTCTGATGAGGATTTTATTTGAAAATAAGAAGTTAGCTGCTGTTTTCTTCCCTGAAAGTTACTGGTGGGGTTGACACTAAGCATTGCTGAACAATAGACTGATTTATAACCCTAAGTATTATCATACCAGCTACACTGAAATACAATACAAGACTAACTGACACCACTTTCAGGAATCTTAATGAGCAGGCACAACCAGAAGGGTAAACAGAAACAAATAGTGTAGGATTTCTCACTCCGGAAATGAGAATCATCACTTGCTGATGGTCCACAGGGTTGGCTGAGCTTCTTGAGCTGGCTCAGCTCCTTGTCACCAGCTGCTAAACTACATTCAAAACAGATTAAAAAGTTGTTGGAGATATTCCTTATGTTACTCTCCATATAAACAATGGCTTTTCCAGTTTGCTGGGGAGAAGCTGCAGATGACACGATTGGTAGAGGGGGAAGTGATGGAGCTCTGGAGAAAAGTGATCCTTTTTCACAGAGGACCAGGACTTTAAAATTTGTTGTAGATTCTTACAGCTGGAACACTCTGAATTGAAATGAAATTCATAACTTTTTACATTTCTCATGCAGGAAAGCAGGGGTGAAGACTCCTCTAAGACCTGTGGTTTCCATTTCCACAATATTGTGCCTGGTTTCTATTACAACATTGTTGAAATCAAGCTGTTTTCCCAAAACTTTTCAGTTATGGAAACTCCATATTCCAGTTCAACACTCTTTTTCTGACTAGTACTGATAAATTGTACTAAAGATTTTTTGGCTACAGTGAGCAGTGTGAATTACCTTCTTAGTGTACCCCAATGAGACAATGGATGAGTTTGCAGCCATTTCAAAGTTCAAAGTTATGAACAGAGAAATGCAGACAAATCTTACAGAATGACTAATGACATTGTGGAAAGTAGCAACCCTAAAAAGGATTTAAGGAGTAAGTGAACACAAGCTCCAATCAGATAATGTGGCAGAAACTCTAATGAAGCTCTTGAGCATATAGACGGAGAAATTAAAGAGTGGACAGTGGTGATTTATGATCATAGAATGGTTTGAGATGGAAAGGACTTTAAAGATCACC
>WEKY01057230.1:153061-166310 GCA_013390045.1 Picathartes gymnocephalus | reverse complement strand
AGCAACCTATGGGACAAAATTCCCGAAGTAAAAGTAAATACAAGGAAAGAACCTAACCCCAACACCCATCAGTAAAGAACAGACATGGAATGTTATCCTTTATGGAATATACAGAATCATGGAATGGTTTGTGTTGGAAGGGATCCAGATGTTCTTCCTGTTCCACCCTCTGCCATAGGCAGGGACAACTTCCACTACCCCAGAGTGCTCCAAGCCCTGTCCAGCCTGGCCTTGGACATTTCCAGGGATCCAGGGACAGCCACAGCTTCTCTGGGCACCCTGTACCAGGGCCTGCCCACCCTCACAAGGAAGGATTTCTTCCCAATATCCCATCTAACCCTGCCCTATGGCAGTGGGAAGTCTCTTGTCCTGTCTCTCCATTCCTTGTAAATAGTCCCTCCCCAGCTCTCATGGAGCCCCTTTTGGGGCTGAAAGGGGCTCTGAGCTCTCCCTGGAGCCTTCTCTTCCCCAGGTGAGCACCCCCAGCTCTCCCAGCTGGCTCCTGTCAGGCCATGGCTCCCCAGTTAACTGGTGTCACTGCAGGCAGTGGGCATTCCTTGATCTTGCTCCTCTGGATGGACACGTCCCCCCCTGTTCCCAGGCCAGCCCTGAAGTCAGGCTCTCACATCACAGCTCTCTGCTACCAATCACGTGAGAAAAGGCAATTAAAGTGTGTCCTGCTACCTAAAATCCCACTGTCGTTGGGATGGAATGTGTGTTCCAAGCAGGGCTGGAGGGATTCTCAGGCACTGAGGTAAAACCCTCAGAGCAGCTGTGCTTGGAGAGGCTCTGGCACAGGGAACAGCCCCGGCTGCAGGATGCTCTCCCCCAGCACAGCCGTGGGGGGACTGGCCCAGCATGGTTGGGAGGAGGAGAGAACAGGACAGGGTTTTTTGCCCTCTCTCCTGCCTCTCACCAAGCAGTTTGTGCCTGCTTTGCTTCTTGCTACCAGGCCACCCTCTCCCCATTCCTCACATGTTGCTCAGCACCCGCCAATGTTTCCATCGCTTCTCAGAGAGAGAATGGGATGCTCTGCAAGACATTGTTTTCTAAGGATTCCCTCCCCTGTATCCAGATGAATATTTCCTCCATTACTTTGTCTGCTATTTTTAAAGACACCTGAAACTCTTCTTTCCCCCACCAGTATGCCCATAGAAGGTGAATTCTCATGGAGCCAAGCTGTGCTGTATATTTACCTACTTTATTACCCTCTCAGAATTCCAGCCACCCAGGCACTTACCTGGTTTATTTCTGAGTCTGAACTTCTTCCAGCTCTTCTCTACTCAGAAGGGAATCACAGGATGGATGAAATCTAGGTGGAATTGCACTAAAAACCATTTACATCTCACTCTGGTACGGAATGGGACCAACCTCAAAATCATACTGGGTTAACTTCCTAAATAACTGGGAAGTTACTTCTGTAAGGAAACCATAATTATTGAGCATCTTTGATTTACTGCTGATCAACCCATTATCAGTCTGCTGGAAATTTCAAGGAGTTTTGCACTTGAGATGGCAGAATTTGATTTTTTTTCCCTTTTGACAATGCTTCACTGAAACTCTGTTTCATACTAACCTGTCATCCCTTCAGCCAGTAGTTTTGTAAAACTCTCCTAGGAAGGGATGTTGGATTATTATTCCTGGGTATAAAGAGTAATTTTTAGTCCAAACTTGAACAAAACACCTGAAGTTTTGAAAGCTTCATTCACTTTTGAAGTTCCAAAAACATGTCTTGGATCCAGACCTTTTCGTTTTGAAATTTTTATTCTTCGATGTAAAACATCCAGATGCTTTATCGTTTCTAAGAACTGAGCAGTAATTCGAACATTCTTGAAGGTCCCAGTGCTTGCAGTTCTAACTGAGCTCAGGTCACAAATCCAGGTTAATAGTGCTCAGAAAATCCCAATTAGGTAGAAACAAACTAACTGCTCCTTCTCCAGTGGAAATTATTTCCAGTTTAAACTCAACACAGTGGTAAAAGCTCCACAGAACTGAAAGGATACCAAGGAGGAGATCCCTGCACTGAGGCTGACTTGGGAACTGTTTGTTCTAGCAAAGGACTCTGCTCCTCCTCTCTGCCAGCTCTGACAGTGCCAGAACAGCTCTGTGTTTTTACTGTAGTTATGCAATCCCTCGGATTGTGCCTGGCACACAGTCTTCAACTCCCTTCCCAAATTAGAGAAATACTCTTTCCCATCCACAGCCTGAAGTGATTGGATGGGAACGCAGGAGCAAAGGATGAGAAGGAAGACCAGGAATTCCATCTACCATGGGTAATTTTACCTTCTTTGAGTGCAACAGGCCCCTGGTGTCAAAAATGGGGTGCACAGAGCATGGTGAAATTCTGAACCCATCAGCACCACACAGAGCCTCTGCATCCATGTCATCCACTTGGGTTAGGGGCTAGAAATAATCTACATCTAAATCAAGTTGACTGCAGGCTCCTATAGAGATTAAGTAAGAATTTATCTACATTTTATCTACAGCCAGACCTCTCCAAAAGCACATAGTATAGATTTCTTAGCCAGATTGGAATTAAGTCTAGAGTTTCAAACACACCACATAAACTGTTCACAGTGGCCTCTCGGAAAACCCTGCAAATACAGATGATGTGCCTGAGTGTGCCACATATGTAAATACACCCCCACACACTCTGTATCTATATAAACGTATCTGTCCAGCATGGTACGAGCCACAAACAGGCACAAAAAGCAAGGCAAACACAACCTGCATCACACTGGAGTAATGTCCATTACTGCCAACCAAGAGAGGCAAAAGAAACCAAAGGAGAATTACTCACCAGCTGAGGTTTCCTTTATACAACTGGACATGCTCAGATTTAACAAATTCACAGAATCCCAGAATGGTTTGGGTTGGAAGGGACCTTAAAGCCCATCCAGCCCATCCCTCCTGCCAGGGAGGAGGACATTTCCACTATCCCAGGTTGCTCCAAGCCCCATCCAGCCTGGCCTTGGGCACTGCCAGGGATCCAGGGGCAGCCACAGCTTCTCTGGGAACCCTGTGCCAGGGTCTCTCTACCCTTAAGGTAAAAATTGCTGCCAAGAAAGCTGGATTAGTATGATGCCTTCCATCAGGATGCTCATCACTCTCTGGCAGCCAGATGCTCTTCTGTACAGTAAAGATGTCCCCTCATCCTTGTTGATTCCAGATTTATTTTCACGTTGCTAATGCTAACCAAAAGCCACAATTCTTGGGTATTTTCACAAGACCTGCCCACCTCTTCCCTCTGTGAAAAGACAACTTGACTAGATTATCTACTCTAGTTCTTTGCTCTTCTCAGATGATTTATCTGCTAATTTATCTTGACAACTCACATCTGTGATTCTGCTCAGCCAATCCTGTGTCTCTGCTTGCTGGAAGGACTGGGAAATTTGATCTTTTGGATAGTGACAGGAACAAACCTAAAACAGTTAGCAAATATTTTGAAAACCAACATTTTTTCATTGTTGATAACAAAGTGGGAAGACAATGGGAGTGAGAACCTAAAGATAGATACCATTTTTGGGCTTGCTAAATTTTCACCTTTATTCTCTGGTCGAACAAAAGAACAACATGAAGCCAAAAATGATCACCTAGCCATGCCTATCACTCCTTAAATCCAGTCTCTGAGCTGAACACACGATCCCAGCGACACAGGGATAGCCTGATGTCCCAGAGCTTGCAGCTCCCCATAATCCCCCACAAACTTTGCAGGAGGTTTCAGGGGTTTCTGACCACCTCAGGGAGCTGAACATCTCCTGTGACAGGAAGGCAAACAAGGCTCACACAGCTCCCAGCCCACGTTAGGTCATATGGATAAAAGGAGGAGGTGTGACCTCAAAAGATGACAGCAGTGGCTATCGCTCCTGCAAAATTTGTACGGATTACTTTAGGATGAACGTCAATCCAAATTTGTCATCTCATTTGCCTAATGGCACTTTATTCAGTAACTAAACAAATTATTTATTTCTGCTAGCATTGGTTGCCTTCATGTTAATTACTACCTTAGAGTTTTGAGGGTAGCAAAATAAAGCTTTTTTCTGCTTTTCCCCCCAGAGGTTTTTATATGCATCTTCCCTTAGCCACAGTACCCAGCAGGTTTACTAACTCAAAATTGTGGGTGGGCAGGCACTGCAACGGGCTCCCCAGTGCCCATCCTTGGAGGTGTTCCAGGAATGACTGGATGTGGCACGCAGGGCCCTGGCCTGGCTGACAAGGACTCGTTGGGCTGAGTGCTCTGGTCTCGCTCTGGTGATCAGTCACAGGTTGGAGGATTCTGGAGGTCTTTTCCAAACTGAATGATTCCGTGATTCTAAAACCTTTCTAGGAAGCCACACTTCTAATCCACCCCAGTTACATGGAAAAGGCAGAGTGGTGAGTCCCTTTACCAGGCTGGACTAAATTAATTTCAGCTCTTGTCAAAACAAAGCACTTTGCGTATCCTCAGGAAAAAACTTTGTATTTTAAACAAAAATTATGCAAATGTGGAATATATTGTTTGCCACAAGCTTCAAATACACTATTCCAGACCTGGAAATGGATATGGATATGCCAGGAATGACTGTATTTAAAGATATGTTCTCTAGCAGTGCTCCTGTTCTGAATGCCTGATCCCAGGAACAACAGGGATTAGAGCTCAGGGATGAGCACTCCATCCCAAAATAAGGACTGTTTCCAGATACTGGTAATTTAAAAAGAAGGTTAAAAGTGGCTATATCAAATGTGAAATTCAAAGTGAGAGAAAAAGATTCACCTTAAGGACAGACCTATATCAGGTGGAAAAGTCTGTTTTTAATGCTCAGGAGGTGAAGACTTTCATTAATATCTTGGTTAAAGGAACAGCTGAGAAAGAGTAAAATTAAAATCACCCTCCTAATTAAGTTGGAATCAGAACACCTGGGAAGGGGATGTTTTGAAATGTTCACCTGGATGAAATCCAAACAACCTTAGGGTATGGAATGAAACAGCTTTTCTCAATCAACATAATTTTTGATGACTGCAAGTCTGAAGTCGTATAGGGTTTTTTGCATAGGAAGTGGTTCCAAGTTAGTTAGATAAGTGTTATCCAGCCATGTATGAAACCATTGGATCTGAGACAGGCTTATCTCACTCCTGTGCACCACAATCATTTTAACTGTCCAGATTCTGATGCTGTGCATAAGTTCTTTATTTCACGCTGATCTTGCACTGCCTTGTGCTGAGGAGGACTTCGAAGTAATTGACAAACACTAAAATATTCCAGTCCAAGGATAAGTAGAGCATCCAAATCATCGCAATGTAAATCTCCATGGGGCTGCAGAGACTTGTTTGGGAGCAGGTAACAAATCACCTGATATGAAAATATTGCATGCCCAGTGGGTGCAGCACACAGAAAGGGATGTAACCTGGTTACCTGGTGATTCCTGCTGTGCTTTGCATTTGTTGGGGGCTTTTTCCCCGCTCAGCATTGCTCACAGTCCTGCCTTTACTCATTTACACTCATTAGTGCTGCAGAGCAGGGAGCAAGGAGCCTTGAGCAAGGGGCCCAGCATTCCTACTGCTCAAGTATAACAGAAATGATCTACACATAAATATTTCCCCTCCTTCCTACCCTCTGGAAAGTCTATAAACATTTAAAATCCCCAGGAGCTAAGTTGCAACACTTGAGAATTATTCTGTGTGGAACAATCCATGTTTGATGGATCTGAGCAGGAGCTCCAGCCTTTCACACGAGTTCAGCCAGTGGAAGTTCACGAGGTCTCGCTTGCCACATCCACACTTCCATTCCCAGCCCCCCACGTGGGCCTGACCCCAGATGAGCCCAGTTCATGGAGTCCAGGGAGAGGGTGGAGGAGTGTGTTTGTGGTGAGAGGAGCCACGGGGAGCTATTTGCATGGCAACTCTGACCCTTCCCATGGAAATGGAGCCAAGAGGAAACACGGGCGTTACACAGTCAGGTGTTCTTTCCCCAGGAAGAGCTGGACTCCTTACGGAGCTGCAGGCACAGAAAAGCTCCCTGGAACAGCAGGGAATTGTGATTCCCACTGGCCCTGCCAGCAGCTGCTGGCCTGGGCACCACTGATGGCCTGTCCCAGGGCTGTGACAGCCTTTGTGAGGGCTGGAACCAGTCACGTGCAGGAACTGCCGATGTCTCAAAGAAGCACCAGCCCAAAATTAGCTGCCCAGACAGAGCTCTGTGCTGGTGACATAAACCCTGCTATTTCCACCCAAATCTGGCCTCCAGCCCACTGGCCCTGGGTTGCTGGCAATTCTCTCCAAAACAGTCCCTGGAAGAAATCCGTCTGAAACGAAACCCCAAAATAACACACACTGCCTGAATCTGCAAAGCCCTCATTTACTTAATGAACTCCCTCCAAGCAGCACACAGAGGCAGCAGCACAGAGTTTCCACAGCTGCTGGAACCAGACAGGCTGATTGCTTTCTGTTGGGCTTGTATGATTTATCTTCTCTACACCGGGGGTCAGGATGAGAAATAAATCCCAAAGTATAGTCAGGACCACCTCTGGATAAACAGTAAAAATAGTGGAAGAAAGTCACATCGATATTAAACCAAATTTACAACTGCTCCACAAAGAAACACCATCAAAACTCATTACATAGGATGAGTTCTGTGGCGGACAATAATAAGAACCATAAATTCACACACTTTACTTGTAAAAACAGTAGTTCAGCTAGACATGAGTTAGTCCTTAAACTGGACACTTCCATTCCTGGAACACTCTTGTGTGAGAACACATCCCCTTGGGAATCATGGCTGGACTTGATGGTTTCCAAGGTCTTTTCTAGCCTTAAGGATCCTGTGACCCCCAGTTCTGCTCTTTGCAAAAGGCTGTTTCTGCAGGCACCAGGTGCACCTGGCTGGCTTCCGGTGCCCCAAGACATCCAAATGGAAATGATAAATGGATGGCGTTCCTGAAGAGGGATGACTGACACAGCTCCAGCACCAAAAAGAGGCATGGGATGTTTTTCCTGGCAGATATAAACTCTCTGGGCTGTGGGTCTGATCTCTTACAGCCACTGCAGGGCTTGAAGATCCTTAATTATTTTCTATTTCTGTAATTTTGATCATTATATGTTTTCTCTAACTGCCTAATCTAGGGAGAGGAGTCAAAGTCAGCGAGGCTTTATCTCCTGATGAGCATCTCCAGAGCACAGTTTCCCTCAGAGGCTGGATTTTAAGCCCAGTGAGCAGCCAGGTTTTTATGTCATTGCATAATTGGCCGTCTCAAAAAACAGAAAAGCATTTGAACAATTTCCAGATGATTTGCCTTTGCTTAGAGTCATATGTCTTGGCAAGACACAATATGATGTGATGTCTCCTTTCCAATCATCTAATTTCACTTTGAATAAATCAGGAATTTCTCCAGTTTGTCTCTCCTGAGATGTACATTGTCTTGATCTTGTTGTGATCTGAGTAGTTTAACTCATAGTATTTCTTCAAGTGCTTCCAATTCCCACTGGTAACTACAAATAATTTGAGTTTCTGGAGGCCTGTTATGGAAAAGGATCATGGGGCACAGGGCACAGTTTTAATCTGGTCACTGACTCCTTTTCCCTTACCAATAACCAGCTCATTCAACATAATTTCATCCCTTTTATTTCTTAATTTCTTCCTTTTCTTTAAAATTTTTTATTTTTATTATTGTAAAGGTATTTTGGAAGTGTGGCAAAGTGACAAGCCATTGGAAAACTGTCCTGATTTAATTCTGGAAGTGAAGATGAGTAGAGAGCAGCCTTGAAAGTCTGGGTATGCTGCAGTGGGCAGAGCCTGCTCCAGGAGCCTCCCCACCCTGGCGCAAGCCACAGCCATAATTTGTGCGGGCACCGTCCATCCCAAGGGCTGCCACGGCAGCTGTGTCATGGAACATTCTTCTCTGGCTGACACCAGATGACTCCTCCAGCCTCCAGCTGGGAAGAGCTAGAGTCAGTTTTAAGGAACTCAGCGTCTCAGTATCAATATTTGAATGCCCTCGAAGGGCCAGGGAAGAACCCGGGGGTACCTCGGTGGCACCTTCCCTGTGGGCACCGAGGGAAGGGGTCACAACAAGGAGCTGTGGAGTGGAGCTTCCCCCGTCTCAAAGCTCTGGATGTCATTGCTCTGGGGAGATCTTGAAGCCCTCCCCAGTGCCTAAAGGGGCTCCAGGAGAGCTGGAGAGGGGACTTGGGACAAGGGATGGAGTAACAGGACACAGGGAATGGCTTCCCACTGCCAGAGGGCAGGGATGGATGGGATATTGGGGAGAAATCCTTCCCTGTGAGGGTGGGGAGGCCCTGGCACAGGGTGCCCAGAGAAGCTGTGGCTGCCCCTGGATCCCTGGCAGTGGCCCAGGCCAGGCTGGACAGGGCTTGGAGCACCCCGGGACAGGAGAAGGTGTCCCTGCCCATGGCAGGGGGTGGCACTGGATGGGCTTTAAGGCCCCTTCCAGCCCAAACTATTCTGGATTCTGTGATTCCGTGAAACCATGAATTCACGGACAACCTTACAAAACCCTACAGAGCAGAGCTTACTGGGTGGAAAAGCAGGTTTTGCACTGTTGTAAACCGATCTGGTAAATGCTTTTCTAGAAAAAAAATTCTTATTTGTAGAAGTAGTGTTCCCTTTCTTTAAACTGAATGAAAAATGGAGTTAATGAATAAAGCTAAATAAACTTTAGTACCCAAAGGTGTGTTTTATGTAAGAAAGCATTACACTGAAACAATTTTCCACTCCACAAAACCTACTTCATTTTCCCTTATCCAGTTTAATGGCCGTGTGCTGGAAGCAAAGGAAAATTCCAGCTGATTGTATTTGCACAACAAAAGAGCAGGAGGCTGGATGACAGATTTCACTAGAAGTTAAGCAGGAAGTTGCTAAGAGAAAATTCCAGCATCTGCTCTGAGGAATGAAATATTTGGAAATCTCTCTAAGAAGGACTTTCTGTGCAGGTTTCCCACAGAAAGATAGCATTTTGATATACAATGCTTACTAAAAATGGCACAACAGAAGCAATTACCTTAATGTGAGTTGCAGCTGGTGACCAAAAGCAGATAACATGTCAGCTGACGTTTCTATATGTAAAGCAGTTACAAAATCTCATGACGTATTTCAGAGCTGTGATCAAATGTCCGCATCGGAAACGCACAGAGGCTGCGTGGGGAAAAACAGGAGCTCTGCAAAAAATCCCAGGATCACAGGACCGGGGAAGTTCACAGCTTAACTTTGGTAAAAATTGCCAATAACAATTGCCAATAAAAAAAACATCCCTTTTTTCAGTCAAGGAACAGTGAAAAATATTTTCCATTTTAATAGGTTCAGCTTATATAGGGAAAAAAAAAATCCCATAGATGAGTGTATCCAAACAAAGTCTCTGAAAAATTACTTGAAAATTTTTTTTAAAGTGTAAATAAATCCACAAGTCTAATCCAGATGTGGCTGCCAAAATCTTGTGTTTATCTAATAGCTCATGTTTATGGCCTTCCCCTTTAAATTCACTATAAAAAGGAAATTAAAGTCTTGTGACCTAAAAAAAAAGTCAACAGATCGCAGCTAGGATGAAATTTTCAGTCAGCCTCTGCCTCAAACTACCATATAGGATAAAAATGTTGTGCTTCATCCTCCATTCATCTACACTCCTTGGAAAAAGTTCATCCTAGAGAGCTTCAAGCTGAGTTTAAGTCATTTAGGGCTTGTTTGTCAGGAACTAGTCGGGCAGGACTGAAGTTGTGACTACCGAGAGCGCCAATGAGGAAAGGAATCGTCTAATCCACCTCATCTGAACAAACAAAACACAGTTCTGAAAGCCATTTCTGCAGGGGCTTCATTCACTCCCTTTCATTTAAAATCATGGGGATTCAGTGTCTGGGCACCTCCCAGGGAAAGAGCTCACCCTTGCTTTTGGTTGGGTTGAGATACACATTTAACTGAGCAAAAAGGAGCAATTCTTGTGTTCTCTTCCGCCCTGGTTTGATAACAAACTGATGTGTATCACATCCCAAGCAGTGTGCAGATGTCCTGTAGTCATTAAATCCTACAGGTATCTGGCAAAGAATTTGCAAAGCAAACTGACCTGGAAGAAACCTGGGCACCACACAGCCCTGTGCATTTCTGTACATGAGGTGTCTCATTTCACATCTCATCTCTGCAGGTAAATCTGATGTAAAGTCACTCTTCTCACCTGTTTCGGTATAGCCTTTGACTCGTAACTGAGTCTGTCAAGAATGCCAGGGAATTAAAACAAGAATTCGGAGACATTATTAAAAACAGAGGCTTGGAAAGAGTTTGTTGAGCATCTGTGCAGATGTTAATGATAAAATAGAATCTATCATATTGGAAAGCATTCTTCAAAACTCTTACTGGCTTGCAAATAAAACACAAGCTGTGGATTTATGTCATTTTCCAGCAGCTGAAGTCCAAAGGGAAGCTGCTCTAAAAAGGGGGGGAAAAGGGGGGCTCTTGGTCAGGTCTTGCCTAAGTCAGATGTAGATTTTTGTGCCACCCACCTATTTTTTGTACATTTTAAAAAATATAATTCCAGGAGTAAGAACAACCCCAACTGAAGCTGATTTGGATAATAACGTATGGTCCATTTCCCTACACAATGGCTGATGTCCACAGGTACCCCCCTGAGGTGAGCTCCCAGCTGGAACAGTCCCCCTGGAACAGGTGTGTGCCAGCAGCCCCAGCCCATGCACAAACATTCCTTGCCAACCCATGGGATTTCTCCTGAGGGCAAGGCATTCCAGCTCCCGGCTCTCACACCCTCTACATTCATACGTACTTTTGCCTGGAATTGATTTGTATGCCAAACAACTCCAAAATTGCAGTAGCCTGGAAACCCCATAAACGAGGCACGTTTTTACTGCGATTTTCCTGGGGAAAATATGCAAACCTCCCTTGTCTCCAAACCAGGTAATGAGTACTTTTGTTTTGCAGCACAACCCAGTGTGTCAATGAAACTGGGACCCAAGTGCCCAAACTGCTCCATGAGGACACAGCAGGAAGAGACAGAGAAGTGCAGCCCAGTTGCCTGGCCAGGGTGATCCTGTGAAAGCACAAAACAACTTCATAATCAAACCCTTCTGTTAGGAGAGTTCTCACGCTACAGAAGGCACAAACAGGAGCTTAAAGACACCAGCTTCCCCCGGAGGTCCTTCAGTTCTCAAGAACACTTTCAGAACATCCAGGATTGTTATTGTATCTGTGTCCGATCAGCCTCGGAGTGTGCTCGTTTCGGGAACAGCGTATCCAAACTGACAGCAAACTTCAGTTTGAGCTCCTCCCATAAAAGAGCAGGAAAAAGGCACAGAGCAAATGAACCTGATTCACATCCCAGGAAACTGCTGCGCTATAAAACGGGAGATTGCCACAGTCACAAAGAGAAGGGAAATATTTCAAATACATTAAAAAGGCTCAACTATAAATTCAGTGCCAGTTCAGCTCAGTTCAGCTGAGCCATTGCAAAATGGAGCAGCAACAGTGCTGAGACAATATTTTCCCTGCTGCCACTCCATCTCCCCTTCTTTTGGTGGTATTACTGAAGCATGTCAATCCTTACGGGTCACTGCATCCTCTGTCCTGAACTCTTGCCTTGGAAAGGTGTGAATTTATGCAGTTAAACCTAAAATAGGAACAGGAACAGCTTCAGGGAATTGCCTCCTCCAGAAATGTCAGCAAATGCAAAAAGGCTAAGGTTGACGAAGGTTCTCTGTTCCACAGGCTGCTCTCACCTGGACCAAAGGGTACTTCAAGTAACAGAAAGAAAAATAACACTAATTCTTAGCAAAGATGGTTTATGTGCTAAAAACAAGAAGACCACTTAGTTGATGCATAAAATCTCCACCTGGTGGTGAATCCGGCCACAGCAAACTTCCATTTCTAAGAAAAATTCCCCTTCTAACATATAACTAGTTCTTTACCTGTGACCATCCCAAGGCAACAAGTGGGGCAGGACAGCCTTCAGAGAATCAGCACTATTGTATCATCTCCCTGATTTTTCATTATTTTGGAAAGCTGAACAATCCCTTCAATTCTACTGCAGCTGACAGGCAAACAAGTGACCTTCCCCAGCCAAAATCAAACTCAAGAGAGATCATGTCACACTGTGGGTTGGGTGGAAGGTGGGAGGCACTGACTGGTTTTCCAGCTGCAGAACTACTGCTTCCCAAGGGGAAATATCCTCTCCAAAGGCTGGAGATCTGCCCTGTTTCTTGGTTTACATATTGGTTAATTATAATAATTGAAAACTTTAAGCATCATCAGTTATCTTTATCTCCAGGGTCCTCTAAATCATAGCATACAATACCTAGCATCCATACCATTTTAGGGGCGAGTGTCTGGCTGCACACAATTACTTCAGTTCTCCCCTTAATGTTGCCAGTTCTACACTCTAGAAACATTTTCCTATGCACTTTATTAAAACACAATGTCTCACTTGCCTGCTGTTTGCAGTAAAGTCTTATCATGTGACAGCATCCACAAAAGCTTTGTGAGATAGAACAAAGTCAGTGTGAGATGGATATGTGAAATGTATGAAAATGTGTGTAGACCCTTGATCTGTGGTGCTGTGCATACACAGTGCCCGATCCACTGGATAACCAGCATTCCATAATTAATTGATTTGGCTTATGCAGGAACAAAATATCACCTTTTTTACATTTTATAAGACTGAGCAAGACGTGGCTATGGCCACAGCCTCTAGTGGCCCCTGGTTCAGCTGGAAACAGGCTGTTGACAGCCACCCTCTGCTTCAGTGTACGACCTGCTTTGGTGTATGCAGCCTGTGGTTTCCACATGCAAATATATAAAGAAATATTATCTGCCTTCTCTTGATTATGCAGCCCTTTGTGTACCAGTCCTAAAACATCCAGGAAGACCCACTCCTGATGTACACAAATTACTCACTGACCACAAGACACTTTGGGGCCAAAAATAAGATTATGTTTAAATCAGCCTGAATCCACTTTCTGTCCAGTCACTGATTTGCAATTCAAACACCATCAGCCTCACAAGCTATCTTTGTTGAAGCCGCTATGGGTTTTTGGTGTTTAATGCTGACCTCGAGGGCAAAAGTGCAGCTCCACACTGCACGGTTGCACAACCGCATGACATCCTCCAGCTTTCATTGCCATTCCTCACGCAACAGGGACTAAAAATAGTAGCAAACCGTTCTGATTAATAAAAAATAATCCATGACCAAAAGATAAAGCAGTCTCAAAGAAATGAGGGGAAATTTGTTTACAGTGCAACTATACGGTGGGGTATGGGGGTGGG
>WEKY01057230.1:110561-152896 GCA_013390045.1 Picathartes gymnocephalus | reverse complement strand
CTTCACAGCGCGAGTGCTCTGCAGCCGCTGTGGCACCACAGCCCTCCGACCTCCTGCCTAAGGAATTCAATAACCAGCAAAGGGCCAGCCAGCGGAACTCGGCGCTGGCAGGAGCTCGGTGTGTCACAGCGCCGGCGCCGCGCCGTCCCCTCAGCCGCTGACAGGCCGGCCCTCACACCTGCGTCGAGCGGGGCCGGGCCGGGGCGGGCCGGGGCGGGAAGAGAAGAGAAATTCCCCGCTGGGTTCGTGCTTCCGGCCAGTGACTCAGCCAGGCCCCGCTCGGCGCTGCCATAAATACGGGATGCGCGGCAGGGGCCGGCACTTGCAGCTGCCGAGCCAGCCCAGCCCAGCCCCGCCATGCCGCTGCTGCCCCTGGCCCTGCTGGCCGCGCTGCTGGCCGCCGGCCGCGCCGGTGAGTGCGCCCGCGCTCCGGACTAACGCGCGCCTTTGCCTTTCTGGCACTCGTGCTCCTCGCTCTCCTGCCGCTTCCCTGGTGTGTGTGGGTGCCAGACCCGCGCTGGCCCGTGAGGGATGATCTCCCCTTCTCAGCGGGGTTACTGCTGGCAGCAAAGAGGCGAATTCTTGCGCTTTTAGAAGCTGCGCCCTGGTAGCCCAGAGGTTACCGTGGATAGATGGTCGCTGTGATGCCTTCCTGAACTGCGTTAAACTCCAGGGGCATTCTCGTCCGTTGTATAAAGTCCTGGGAAGGTGGGAGTGTATTGCAGAGATGCTAACCCGAGCTCTGGTTCCCCCGCAGCCAACCCTTGCTGCTCGAACCCTTGTCAGAACAGAGGCGTCTGCATGACCGCGGGGCCTGATCGCTACGAGTGTGACTGCACCAGGACAGGCTACTACGGGCAGAACTGCACCACACGTGAGTATCCCACAACCCTCTCCGTGGAAATGAAATGCATGATCCAATTCCAGCATTGCAGGTTACCCTCCATAAGCTAAATAATAATAACCTTCCCATTGTTGCTCGCAGCGGAATTCTTCACGTGGCTGAGGCTAGCACTGAAACCATCACCGAACACTGTCCACTACATCCTCACCCACTTCCAAGGAGTCTGGAATATCATCAACAACATTCCCTTCTTACGGGACGCTATTATGAGATACGTACTAACGTGTAAGTGTGAATGGTCTCTTCCAGTCCTCTTAAAGCTTACTCCAGAATACTGCACTGAATTGATCTGTCTACGAAGCAAGCAGCCTAAATTGCACTAAAGTTAAAACAGCCAAATTTAAGATTTCTGCACGATGCAGGCTTATATGAAATATGCTGAAGTGCAGCTTGGCTCTGCTTTCTGCAAGAGTCCAGGACTTTGCTGACATGAACTTAGTGCCCAGTTGCTTATGTTAACAGTGAGATCCAGCTCATCAGCCAGGATCCAGTCTTGTTATTCAGTAACTGTAATCGTATTTGATATGAGTAGCTGATATGTGTGGAATTTACAACTGCTGCCAAATATATGGAAAAGATCTGGCTTTGTGATTTACTTTTTGAGACTAAAATGTACAGTTAAAAATAACTAAATATTTATTTGTCTTTCAGCAAGATCACACTTGATTGACAGCCCACCAACTTACAATAGTGACTATGGTTACAAAAGCTGGGAAGCTTATTCCAATCTTTCCTACTACACAAGAAGCCTTCCACCAGTAGGACTTGACTGCCCAACACCAATGGGTGTTAAAGGTAAGGAATAAACCAGACACATAATGATTGTTTGGTCTTTTTTAAGAGGAAAAAATAAGTAGAAGTTCCTATGAGACTGGCTTGTCTGTAGCCTTTCTTTCAGTGTAGTTGACTTTAAGAATAACCATGTTTTGGATATATTGTTTAAAGATCTAAAAGGTACTATTCTGGTTCTCGTTATTGAGCTATATGCTAAAAGCAGGGAATTTAGAAATTTCTAATACAATCAAGAAAGTGAGCATAGAAAAGTAGGTAATTCCCCTTGTTTGTTTGCTGCTGTCATTCAATATTCCACTGAAAGTCTGAAGCCTTTTTCTTAGGAATAAACTTCAGTATTGCGTAAAGGGTTGTCTTGAGTATCTCACTGTCTGTTTCTCCCACAGGTAAGAAAGAGCTCCCGGATTCGAAGCTGATTGTGGAGAAGTTTTTGCTGAGGAGAAAGTTTATTCCTGACCCACAAGGCACAAACGTGATGTTCACATTCTTTGCCCAGCACTTCACCCACCAGTTCTTCAAGACAGACCACAAGAGAGGCCCTGCCTTCACCAGAGCGCTTGGCCACGGGGTACGGTCATGGCTGGGGAAATGGCTCGTGCTCTTCTGAAGCTGCTGAGCATCTGGAATGGCCAGAATGGCATCCTGCGGATTGCCAGGGGACACCAACACCTGTGCACCCACTGTGCCACAATCCCGTGGGGTTACCCCTTCTGCAACTGCTCCTCAGGCCAAATTCCAGTGCTCAGCAGCGTCTCTTCCTGGATCAGAACCACATGCTCTGCACAAGTGGTTCTGTTTAAAATACCTGCCCAATGGTGTCTTACTATTCCCACACATCTGCTTTCACCTAAAGCATGTTAGATGTAGTGAGTATCCAAAACTTCTCTGGACTCTGTCAGTTCCAAAGAGCTGTATCAGCACTAAAGTATTGCTTGTGTACTGCTAATATCCTTAGTTGAAAAAGAACTTGGAAAGCAGACTTGAGTTTAGGATCTTTACCTACAAGATAGGCAGCCTTTGGACAAAGAGTTCTTCCCTATAAGTGTCACTTGTATGTCCAAACCGAAGCTACAGATTGTGTGTGTGTATATATAGAAAGCTGTCTGCATAATAGAAAGTTGCTGACACTTTAAACAGAGTCCTTTTAAATTGCCAATGTAACAACCTCCTGTTACACAGAGATTGCTCCAGTTGCCAGGAAATAATTTGGCTTTGTCTTAAATATCGGTGCATGATACTTATAAGGTAGCAGTAATGTAATTAAAAGGTAAACATCAAGGGGGTGAACTCCTATTGGTATCCATAGAATTGGGACTTATCCTAAAATAGCAAAAAATGCAGGTTGGCTTCATATTCCAAATGCTTTTATTTTATAGGTTGACTTGAACCACATTTATGGAGAGACTCTGGAGAGACAACTTAAACTGAGGCTTCGAAAGGATGGAAAGCTAAAATACCAGGTATGTCTTAGCTCAGAATTCCTGCCTTCTTACTGGTTGGCATAGATTTCCTAAATTAGTGCTGTGTGAGTGGTGTAGGTGATCTGAAGTGTGAGTCAGAGCTGAGAGAGTTGACAGAGCTTCACCAAAGTATTGTAGCTCACAGCTCCTGTTGTTTCCCCCTTGCGCAGATGATCGATGGAGAAATGTACCCACCGACGGTGCGGGACACACAGGCAGAGATGCTGTACCCGCCCCACGTGCCCGAGCACCTGCAGTTCTCCGTGGGGCAGGAGGTATTCGGGCTGGTGCCGGGGCTCATGATGTACGCCACGATCTGGCTGCGCGAGCACAACCGCGTCTGCGACGTGCTCAAGCACCAGCACCCCGACTGGGACGACGAGCAGCTCTTCCAGACCACCCGCCTGATACTGATAGGTGAGAGCCCCTGCTGCTGTGTGCAGCGCCGCCTCGGGCCTGCACGGCTGGAGTGAGGGGAAAGCTGTGCCGTAAATTGGGGTCTGAGTGGCCCCTTCATGGCCTGTTGCTGGGGTTGTGCTGAGGTGCAGCTTCCCCCCAGCTCTGCTGAAGACAGAACTGAAGAAAACTCAGGGACATACAATTCCCTTTTCTGAGGGAAGCAGAACTGAAAGCAGTGAAAAGACAGGAAGCTCAGGTTCCTTTCTCAGAGAAAGCCTGTGAGGCTGGATGACGTCAGGCTCCCTGATCTGGGGCTTTGGGTTTTTTCCCCCAAGGGTTGGGTCAGCTCAGGTATGCTTTAAAAGAAAGGCTGTGATTAAGTCTAAAGTTCAGAGGGTTATGTAAAATGTAACTCTGCATAGTTCTGTCTAATTGTATGCCCAGTGGTATTTCATCCATGTGCTCTAAGCTGGAAAAAACCTTGCCCCAACTGAAACCATAAATCAAGACAATTGTATTATGTAGTTCAGAAGCTGAGATTTGCTTTCAGACATCAGCTTTCTTCATTTTCCCCACCCACTGTCCTAGAGATATTGTATAACTGAACACAGTGAAAATACTGGTGTGTGCTGTTCTTCAGAGGGTGCAAGGAATTGTGTCTTGGGAAGGGGAAAACAGGCTGTAGAAAACACCTCACTACCCACAGCCCAGAACCCTTGGGATCTGAAGTACTGTTCCACCCCTTAGTCACATAAAATACGTTAATTGCTTTCTAGGAGAGGTTACAGAAAAGTGTTTGTTGTCCTCATCACTGTAGTTTATTTTGGAGCAGTTCAGAAATGGTGTTTTCCCTGCCACTGAGGAGAAGCAACACTCTCTCCTGTTCCAACATTCCACATTCATGTGCCAACATTCTCTCCTGTTCCTTTGTCCTACAGGAGAAACAATCAAGATCGTTATAGAGGACTATGTGCAGCACCTGAGTGGGTACCACTTCAAGCTGAAGTTTGACCCTGAGCTGCTGTTCAACCAGAGGTTCCAGTACCAGAACCGCATCGCAGCCGAGTTCAACACCCTGTACCACTGGCACCCGCTGCTGCCCGACACCTTCCACATCCACAACCAGGAGTACACCTTCCAGCAGTTCCTCTACAACAATTCCATCATGCTAGAGCACGGCCTCTCCCATATGGTCAAATCTTTCTCCAAGCAAAGTGCTGGCAGGGTAGGTTCTTCCTCAAGTTGATGGTGAACCGGCAGAGGCGTGAGCTGGGAGTGGGACAAGGGAATGGGATAAAGCTATTTAGAACTAATCACTGGAAAGACACAACTTCCTCGTAACTCATATCAGCAGATCTTACAGCTTTTCCTCTTTCATGAACAGGTTGCTGGTGGGAAGAATGTTCCTGCTGCAGTACAGAAAGTGGCAAAGGCCTCCATTGACCAAAGCAGGCAGATGAGGTACCAGTCCTTGAACGAGTACAGGAAACGCTTCATGCTGAAACCGTTCCAATCCTTCGAAGAGCTTACAGGTAACAGTCCTCGCCCTTCCCAGCAAATGAGAGACATTGTCTTAAAATGCCCACAGAGTCCTGCAGTGTCATTCCTGGGCTTGAGCAGGACAGTCTTGCACAGAAAATGGGATTTTTCCACTGACAGTTTTTTCTCGTTGCAGGCGAAAAAGAGATGGCAGCGGAGCTGGAGGAGCTGTACGGGGACATCGATGCCATGGAGCTGTACCCAGGCCTGCTGGTGGAGAAGCCCCGGCCTGGGGCCATTTTTGGCGAGACCATGGTGGAGATAGGGGCGCCCTTCTCCCTGAAGGGGCTGATGGGCAACGCCATCTGCTCCCCCGAGTACTGGAAGCCCAGCACCTTCGGGGGCAAGGTGGGCTTTGACATCGTCAATACAGCCTCCCTGCAGAAGCTCATCTGCAACAACGTGAAGGGCTGTCCCTTTACTGCCTTCCACATCCTGCCTCCCAAGCCCACTGAGGCCACGATTAACGTTAGTACCTCAAAAACTGCCATGGAGGATATCAACCCCACGCTCCTGCTGAAAGAGCGTTCTGCCGAGCTGTAGAAACTCGGCTATCTATCTATTTATTTATTTATTTAACTGTGTTATTTATTCTATTTATGGCTTAGTATTTAAAAAACCAACTTGAGCATCTTCGTTGTGGGGGTTGCCTTAAATTCCTTACTGAGGTAAGGCTTCCATTTACCAAAAGGGATTTTCTGCGTTTCAGCTTGACAGTGGTGAATCCCTTGTTTAAAATCTTCTGTAACAGAACAATGTATTCCAAAGTGGATAAAGGTTCCACCTTCTTTTTACTATTGTTTTAATACTTGATGAAGGGGAGTGGTGGTGATTCTGTCTGGCAGTTTTCATAGGTCACATAACACTACAAAAGGAACTTATTTTCTCAGCATCTTGAAAGCAGCTATTGACCTAAAAGTACAAGAAAAAATCTGACTTAATGAAAACTGCCAGAAGAGATGATGAATTTCATATGAGCACTCAAAAATTAACAAAAAAAAAAAACCAATAAACTTGACACTCACTTCTTTATGTAGGGTCAGAAAATGCATTGCATTTGTTGTTGATACTACCTCTCCCTCGTTGCAGATAGGGCACTTTGTATCATAACTTAATGTCTCTTAGGTACAAATCCACTTCTGGATTTAGATGAAAGTAAATTTTTTTACAACTTTTTAAAAAAATGTTTTTAATGTTTTAAGTATTTAAAGTAATTTTTTTACAACTTATTTTTAAAAATGTTTTTAATGTTTTAAATATTTAAAGAAAATAGTAACTTTTCCTGGATTCTACTTCTTTTTGAAGGAAGCGTGACATGTATTAGTTGTGTAAGGGGGTGAGAATGAGATACTGAGCTTAGCAGTAACCGACTCTCAGGCTGCAATACAATGCTGCTTGCATTTGGATAGGGATGCTTTTATTATGTAACTTTGGGGAGGTCTTAAACTTAGCCCAAGGCACTGGGATTCTTTTCGTAGCTGTCCTTCTCTGGTCTACTTGATAATGTAATTTTAATGTCTGTTAGCTAAGGACAGGAGGACTGTATAGCTGGAGTTAGGGTGTGGCTGTGGCTTTGTGCTCCCAAAACCAGGGGGTCCATAAACTGAGCAGCTCTGTAAATACTCAGAGAACTGAACACAGAAGAGATTCAGCAGCACTTCCAGGCACAGGAGGCAGCTCTGCCTCTGTGCACAAGCTGTACATGGAATTTGTCCTTCTGTTTATGTGGGGGGGAGGACAGATAATGTTTTATTTATAATTTATAAACGGAGGCATTTTAAGTAAGTGGCTTAAGCTTCTTTAAGACTGGCCAGCACAAAATCTCCTAGACATATTTGTCTTGATCCAGCAGTAAAATATCTAGTCTCATCTGGGCACATAGGTTACACAGGACCTTGTACACAGGACTTCAGACTTTGCATGTAAGGGTATCTTTTTTTAATTTCTAGAGAGGAAATGTAGAAGAAGATCTTCCCATAAAAGCAGCTGGGGAACTATAGGGAAAAAGAAAATGTCACTTCAGACTGGAATAGAGCAGCAACCGGGTATTTGGTGCCCCTGCCCAAAATTCCTTGACTACTTGTGGAAAAGGACTTGAGTTTTCTATTTCATCTGAACTCTCAAGCACTTGTAGAGGCTTGTGCATTGTACCAGCTCTGGCAGCAGTGTAGTTGGTCCGTGGCTCCTGTTTCCGTGGATTTGTGTAGAGCCAGCCATGCCCCATGCTGGCTAGGTCGGTAATTGTGGCTATGAGCAGCAGAACCAAGCTCTCCTGGAGCCATGGATACCACTGACTGGTCTGGGGTGGTCCTTGGCATGGATGCTGTGGGAGCAAGAAGGGCATTTGTTTTCCTTTTTCTGTTTGAAGCAGGAGGAAGGGAAAACCTTCTCTCCCCTTGTACAAAGGTGGTCAGTACTGTATGTGCTAAGAAGTGAGCAGTGCTCAGACCCTTGTTCCTCATGCAATTGTCCATCAGATCCAGCTCTGGGCACCCTTCAGAGCACCCTTCTGCCATTAACCCAGGAACAGGGTTTGGCTGAGAGTCAAAGGGAGGCAAGTCTGGACAGATGGAGTTATTTTGGGGTAGGTACAGAAGAATTCCTCCGACCATCTCACTTAGATTGCAGGCTGCTTCAGCAAGGATTCCTGTGCACTCTGCATTTTGTACTCCGCAGCTCCTAAATGTGGATGTTTGAGATTATTTATTTAAAATTCTGTGAATTGTTTTTCACTTTATTTTTGTAGGACAACAATGTTGTTAAAATGCAATTGTTTATATAAATAAATTGAAAACATTACGGGCACCTTTGTTTGTGTTTTCCTTCAGCAGTGTTTAGGACAGAACAGTTCTTTAATTGATTACGTGGAGTACAGGGCATTACCAGCAGCACTAAATTCTCTGATGTGTCAAACCCAAGATGCCTGTAGCTTAAATTGCCCAGATGGAGTAATTTTTTTACCTTTGGCCTCAAGTAGAAAGGGATTTCACTATTCCATCCCTGGAGGAGTCAGCTCCTCTTACCTACAGCAGAGATGCCAGCGCTGCCCTGGCAGCTTCCAAGGGGAAGTACGGTATTGGAGTTGCACAACACCACCTTGGTGTAACTGACTTCCCTTCCTCTCTTCCCTTTTCCCAGGCTAGAACAGCCCAGAGCTGTTTCCTTTCATGCTTGGCATTCTCCAAAAGGGGAAACTGCTTTGGGATGCAAGTGACCACTGGACCAGAGCAGTGCTGTGCTTCCTAAAAGCTGGGGCAGGAGCTTGGACAATGTGTCCCTCTCTTGCAGTAAGCACCTTAAAGGCCACCCAGCCTCTTCCCTACATTTTCACCTCTGGTGAGAAGCACGGAGAAGCTGGGAAGAAGACATCCCAGGGGATCACTGTACTGCCTGTCACTCTCCACCTGCTCCAGCCTCTGGCCGAATGTCACCTCAGTCCCCCTTGATCACCCCGCTGCTGACTGTCCCCAGTACTCCTCCATCCCAGTATTTGTGCCCTCTCCTCTCACAGCCTCTGCCTAGAAAACCAACCCCAGAGCCACAGCGTTTCACCCCGTCACCTTCCTTCCAGCCACACAAACTCATCTTTGATCTAAGCTCATCCCAGTGTCCCACAGGTCAATATTCCCAACAACTGTGCAGCCCTGAGAGTGACAGTTCTGCCTCTGCTTTGGAACTCGTTTCCATCTCCACACATGTGCAGTTCCTTTGCCTTCTTTTTGTACCCAGGCACCCAACACCTGCAGCAACGCTCCTCACCCCTCAGTCCTCATCACTTCAGTGACCACCTTCAGCCCCAAAAATGCAATGTCCTGAGGACCCTTGCAAAAGCATCGCTTCAGTGCCTCTTCAGGCTGTGGGTGAACGGGGGCAGCTGCAGACCACACGTGGAGCTCTTTTCCTTTGACACCCAGTCATTGTCCCCACAGGTGAATTGCCATGTCCCTGTTTTGGGGGGAAGCTGAGCAAGGGAGGGCTGAAGACAAGGCCGATGGTTTCAGTGGGAGAAGACAGGCAGCGACCAGGCAGCTGCAGGATCATCCATGGAGATGCTTTGGGTGACTGCTGCCCTAATTAGGGAAGGCCCAGCCCGGATGGATTTGAGCACCATGGCCAAGACAGTTTGATCAAGGAGGAGCTCCTCCTTCCCTCTGAGCAGGGGCATGTCCCGATGACACAAAAGACAAGAATGTTCCCCAGAGGAAACCTGTCCTGCCAAATTCTTGCTCCCCAGCCTGGGTTGAGGGAGCTGTTTCACCCAAAGCAGTGTGGTAAAGGAGGAGGGCTCAGCAGGAAGTCCATCCAGGCTCACAAGAGCTCTGCTTTGGAAGCAGGTCACCTCTCAGCCCTGCCAAGGGCTTTCCCCAGCGTCACTCACTCTCTGCCCACTGCGCAGGAGTTCCTCACGCCTGCTGAGTCGGAGCCCTGCGGGCACCTGACCAGGTTGGGTTCTGCACCTGAGCTGAGCTGAGCTGAGCTGACCTTTACACTGACCTCCCAAGGCAGCTGCTTGTCCAGATTTCAGGAGACCTTTCTGTAACAAGTGACCACAAGAAAACACTCCTTTGATTTTCAGCATCAATCCAGAAAAGTCAACAGGTGGCTTGGCTGGAGAGAGGGAATGGATCCATCACGTGTGCCCTGCCCGTTCACAGCCAATGAAATAGGTGAACAGCTCTGGAAAGCTTATTCCAAATCTGTGCTGTTTCCTTTGGAAGATCAGGAAGGAAAATACCTAAATGTTGTAGGAATGTATATACAGGGTAGAAAAGAGCAGGCCGTAGCTCTGTGCTCTAAATATGGAAAAGGAGGTGAACTGAGACATCCTACTCCCTTTGCTAAAAGGCATGGAAAGAGCCACACAAGGCAGAAATGCAGCAATACCCCAAAGGAATATCATAGGGAAAAAACTCTCCTTGGGAAGAGCCAATTGCTCCTCTTCCTTTAATCTGGTATTTCAGTTTGCAAATAACATACTGAGGAGCAACAGGATTGGATTCAATTTGTAATTCTTTCCTCTGATCCTTTTGTTTTTTCCAGTTAGCATAAAACCTGTGACTTCTCTGCTTACTTATAGAGTAAGTCCAGATGTTTTCATTATTATTGGCAAGACACTGATCACAACCAAAACCAAACCCAACCATATTTTCTTGTCTGAAAATCCTGAGTCCGCACTGAAAATCTCAGCATTCACTTCCAGCCAAATCTCAAGAAAGCTGAGCCAGAGATGGCCTGGGCAAGCTGGGAGCTGAAAACCTTTGGGAGAGGGAACCTGTTAAAGCTGGTGAGATCTCACCAATTTGCCACTGGGAGAGGGCAGGGTACAGAGCACTCCAAATTTGACTCATGCAGGTTACTTTTCATCCAGCAGGTATTCCCCATTGGAGAGAAAGCAAGGCAGGAAAACCCTAAACCTGGGGGAAGAAGGCAAATAATGTTCAAAGAATCTGCTTTCAAACCAACCCACTGCATACCCACTGAGGATCTCTGGATCATCCCTGGAAGTGTCCGAGGCCAGGCTGGATGGGGCTTGGAGCACCTCGGACACCTGGAAGTGGCAGGGGCATAGAGATGATCTTTCAGGTCCCTTCCAACTCCAGCCAGTCTGGGTTTCTGTGATTCTGTCTAGCCCATAGCAGGGTACATCTACAAAAACTTGAAAATACTTTGCATCTGCTAACCAAGTGCAACCCTAATATATACATATATATAACCAACTGCAACCCTAATATATATATATGTATATATTTTTTTTTTAAATGTTAAATTACTTAGCGCTTACCAGAAGGGCACTGGCAGAACACAAAGTGTCACACAACCAGGAGCATCCTGCTTGCAAGTGCCTCAGATCCTTACTTAATAGAATCACACAATCAGAAAGGTTGGAAAAGACCCCCAAGATCGAAGTAGCAGCTTGTGCTTCTGTCTCAGGACAAACCCCCAAATCCTTCCAAGGCACTGTGGGAGCTGCACTCCTGCTCTGTATTTTATTTTCTCGCAGTAACCAGGTGTAGCCCAGGCTCACTCTGTGTGGATGTAGGTGTGTGCAAGCATCCCTGTCCAAACCTGCCCTGCTGACAGGGAATTTTAACACCCATTCATTTGCCCCAAAAGCACCGTATTTGCGGTCGCCTTTCCTCTGGGAGCACCTGAAACCCTTGAAACACACACACAATGCCCCACAAAATTGCTAAAGGAGTGAAAGCAATGCCCAGGACACTGGGCAGCTGTGGGGAAGGCCTGTTCCCCACAGGGTCTCATCTTCCCTTCCCCTTTAAAAGATCTGCCCAAAGAAATTACTGCATAGACGTTGATCGAGGGAAGACTGTGCAAGCCATACAGGCTTCAGCTAACAGGGATATCCCCAGGTTTATGCTGGCAGGTCGTCAGAGGTGGGAGGTGAAACCAAGACCACAAGAAGCACCAGGACTTTGGGGTAAAAACCCAGCAAAAGGACCTTTGAATATGATTTTAAGCAACAAAACTTTCCAGTGAGCCATGACAGAGCAACAAAACACAGCTGCTCTCCAGTGGCTCCAAAACCCTGCCCTGAGAACTGACACAGCTCAGTGTCCTCGGCAGTTGTGGCTTTCCAGCCTGTTGCCTAGACAAGATTAATTAATCCTGCCTAACAAATAATGGCAGAGTTTCTAAGTAGCAGTGGTAGGTACTCATTAAAGCAAATCCTGGCTGAGTTGGCACAGAGGTGAAATAGCAGCTCTTACACAAGGCAGGGATGTTCCACGTGGTGATGCCATCACATCCAGAGCTATTACGTCCAGAGAGGCAGGGAAGGAGAGACCATTCCAACTAAATCAGGGCTGGGAATTTTATAGCATGAAGAATTTCAGTGAAAGCAGGAAAAAAGAAAAACATTTTAAAATTAGAAATGGACGGAATTTTCTGAGTGTCCAATGAATTGGTAGAATTTCAGGCAAACCCAGGATATGTTCCTGGCAGTAGGACAGTGAACAATCTCTTCACTGCCTCCTAGGTCAAGTGTTTCGGTGTTTGTCATCATAATTGACCCAGGCTGGATGGGGAAAAAAGATTTCCCAACCTGACCATGAAGAGGAAGACCTTTCTATAAATCAAGAAAAGGATTTATCATTCCAAAGGGAAGATGGCATTATTGTATAGTAAGAAAGTCTTCACTCTTTACCAGGAATGGTTTTCATTCTATTATAAATTGAATCTCCAGCTCAGTAGGTGGACATGGATAAAACACTGAACTGAAGCTTCCATGTGTTTTTCCTCAGTCTGAAGAAAGAACAAGGATGCTTATCTCATTTTAAGGAAAATTTGATGGGCATGTGAACACCATCCGTGAAGTTATTGTCTTCCACAACTGCACAACAATTATCAGAACACTCAAGGAGAAATGAGAGTTTTTGAAAAGTGACTCTGCTTCAGCAGAGCCCAGGGGTTTGGTTTCTGCAGCTCCTGGGCACTCCTGAAAGCATCCCTGGAGATTTTCTGTCTGACAGTGAGGTCCACACCTCCCCCAGAGTGCAGGCAGGTTTTCTGGATCACTTAGGAAGGAGGTGCCAAAAGTGTAGGGCTTTTCAGTTAAAATATCCCTTTAAATAGAAGAAAAATTAGGGAAAGCAATGGTTCACAGCAAGCCAAGATCAGCAGTGTTTCACAGCCGTGCTTTTAAACGCAGCAGCAAAAATAATGCCATTTCTCATGTGAATTGAGAATAAAAATCCCAAGGCTCCTAATTTTTTAGGAAGTTGATTTCCTCTTTGAAGTCACTTCCTCATTCACCCTTTGTTGCAAATATTTCTCATAACTCCCTTTAAACCTTCTTTGCAAGTAAGTGGACACTTACCACCATTTTCCTTAATATTTGTTTATTCAACAGCCAGGTCTCCAATGCCTTCAGATGGCACGTTCGAGGTGGCGTTGGTGAAGTTGCACAATTTGCATGACAGAGGGCTGTTGGAAACATCATTTGCACTTCCCACCCTCCTTCTTCAAAGAATGCAATGGCAAGAGAGGTGCAAAGCCCTTTCCCTACGGAATTTGTTATAGACTGAAAATGTGCAGGTGTGATTTGACACAAACCAGCACCTTGGGATGCTCCGTGCTCTGAACCAATCTAAAAAACTCCTCTGCAGCTGTGCATCAAATTTAGAACTGACTTCTGAAAAACTCAAGAGCTTGTCTGCATCTCCTGACATTGCAAAAATGGACAGGGAAGCTCTCTAGAAAAGGTTCCCATGAGATTTCTGTCACTTCTGATTTCAGACAGATACTACAAGGCCAAACTCCAAAATAGAATTTTAATTGTTTTTAAAATTTTTTGTCCTCTTCACTTAGAGACCAGGAACCAAAAGACAGACAGAGGAATGATTTCATAATAGTTTGTCTGAGAAAAAAAAAATGCATTGAGAGAAGGATGTGCTGCTCCCCATCACATTAAATCTGTTTGCTCATTCTCAGTAAATACAAAATTTACTGGGGGAACTGGAAGTCAAGTAAATCATCTTGAGTGACTAATAAAATTTTTATTTATTTGCCTCTAGCTCCATTTTCACAGGAAGATCCTTCCTTTAAAAAAGAAGCTACATTACTCATGAATCACCACCTAAATGGATAGGCAACATGGGAGGTTATGAATAAGGTTCCTTATTATTAAAGGGCCATAAATGCACACATTTTGACAGAGCAATCCATCATTGCCTGACTTGCACAAAGCCAGCCCTACCTTCCAGTTCAGAGCCACACTCAATTCTCCTCAAATCAAGTTCTTCTTACTCCACAGGTGATGTTTAATCAAAAATAATTTCATGACTGCACACTTTGAGTCCCCTAACAAGCCCCCTCCCTGCTTCTCATAACCCTGCCAGGGCACAGACTCCAAGGTGATAAGAAGTAAAGTGCATTTACTTGTAAAACAAGTTCATACAAGGAAATTTTTCCACAAATTTTTCTTTGTAATTTTATTGAGCTAGTTTTCACCAATCTAAAATCTATCTAAAAGCTTGAAAATGTGAAAATTTTGACATGGAGCCCACTTTTTTTTTTTTTTTCCAGACAACACTTTTCCAGTTCTATCCTCAGACCCATCTTTAAAGGAGGAATATGGGAACCATTTCCAGGGGAAAGGGAGAGCTGCTTTGTGCTTATTGCTTTTTAGGTAAGAGCTGGAGTGTGTCTCCAAATCCAATATTAAAAGTTATAATAAACATCTTCCAAGTTTTGATCCTCATAATGTAAAATACTCCTCTGCAGACTATGATAAAGTCTCTTTTAGGCTTCTAGTTTAGTATTTAAACAAGAATGCATGTTTAGTACTTAAGCAATAATATAAGAAAAAGAACATTTTTGATTTAGAATAGAATATAACATAGAGATGTTGCAATGAATAAACATAAAGATTGAAGGAAATACAGACCTATTGAGATAAAGAACTGCATGTCAGGCAATAAAGAGCTTCAGCCCTATTTCACAATGATATCAGAAGTCAGAACAGATGCAATGAAACCAATTTTAAAATACATAAATACATAAATGATAACAGGGGAACACAATAGGAAAAATCCATGGGAGGGCAGTGCTGAGATTCCCCTGGCTGAGTGCAGCATTGAGAAAAGCCATGTGGGATTTTACTCTCAAATTATTTTTTTCTTCTTTGTAAAAAAAATATTTATGATTTCCTTACAATGTCCCTGCACGGCGAGCCAAATTCTTAACCTTCCCATCCCTAAGCACAAAGTCACAGGATCACAGAGTGATTTGGACCTTCTTGTTCCACCCCCCTGCGCTGTTTGCAGACATGAGGATGGAGTTGCTGTGCTCAGATGTCGTGGGCCACGGCCAGCGCTGAGGAAACTCCTTGGGACTCAAGCTGGGCCCTGGACTTTTCCTGATCTCCAACAAAAGCACCTTTCAGGGGAAGTTTATTTTGCTCCATTAACATTATGCATCTCGAGTGGACTCAGGATGAGTAAGGAACAGATGTGTGGAGCTGCATTCACCCAGAGCTGGAATCCCCTGTTGCCCCCAGCCGCCACAGCAACAGGAGTTCATTCCCATCTCCTTTGTGGCCTGGGAAGCCAGGAAACCGTTCAGCTTGAGCCCATGGAAATTTTCTGACAAATCTGTCTTTTGTTGGAACGTAACACTTTGGAGAGCAGCCAGGGTCAACTACAGTGTCCTTGGGAAGTGTTTCCCAGGTCTAGCAAGGAATGTGCTGGTCAAAACACAGCTGAGGCCTTCCCGCTCCCCTCCGTCTGCCAGAGAGAGCAGAGGCTTAACCTCTCTTGGAGGCTCTTGGGCCGGTGCTAGGGATGAGCTTTGGTGATGCCTCAGTCTTCCAGGTAAGTACATTTACTGCCAATAAAACCACAGTTGCAGGGTGACTCTTTCCCCATCAATTCCTTTCTTTCATTTAAAAATCCCACAACTTTAAGTTTCCATTTCTCTTCTGCCATAAGATTGGAACACTTCTGTAGGACAGCAGATCTTCTCCTGCCTACCACTAGTCCTGGAACAGAGTTCTTTATCTCAGTTGGCAGAGAGAGTATCACCTGGACAGTGTATTCCCAGGGCCACGATGCTCTAAAACCAAACAAAAGACCAAAATATGATTGCACCACTTGGATCATATTTATTCAATTATCATAGGAAAAAAAGATGTTTAACATAGTATGTATAAGCTGTTTGGGGTTTGAAAGCCCAAGGAAAATTAAGGTATTTAATGCTGCCCTCAAACGAACTGCAATAAGGGGAAAAGTTTTAAAATTCCCCCTACATGCAAAGTGGAGCCATTCTCAAGCACAAAAAGTCATGCTAGAGCACAGCAAAAGCGCCTCTGGGAAGCAACCCAAATTTATTTGAATTGGGTAGGGAAAACTCTACCTATTTGTTTGTTCTGACTCCGATGCCAGCCTGGGAAAGCTTGTGAGGATAGGGACACCAAGCCGCTCGTACTTTAGAGCCCAGCGTGGCACACCTGGCGCACTCCAGGAGGGCAGGATGTGAGGGCTGTGGGCTCTGCTGTGGCACCACGGCACCCTCCTCCCCTCCTTCCCAGAGCCTGCTGCAGAACAGAGCCCTGGAGCGCTGCGGGGATGCAGCCACAGCCCTGGAGTCACGGAGCAGAGCCCGGGCACAGAGTGGTCACCACACAGGGAACAGGGCAGGCTGTGGTCTGACAGGAAAGGGCCTTTTTTGGTCAGTGGCGTTGCTAAAGGCCAGGGAGTAAAGGCAGACTCGGGCTGCCTGTGGGGTCAGAGAAGATCTCGGAGTTATGAGACACTTGGGAACGTTAACAAAACCCAGCCCTTTGTGTGATGCTGTGGTCCTTGGGGCTCCCAGCACGGGGCTGCGGGTGCTGGGAGCAGCGCAGTGGGAGGGCCACCCCAGCACATGCCAGGCGTGAGGAAACCCCTGGCACCTTCTGTGCACCTCTCAAAGGACACCCCTACGGGACTCCAGGTTGAGCACATCACCCAGGGGGTCACGGACACCAGGGAAGAGGGGGACAAGCACAGATAAGAGCCCTGCTGCTGCCTGAAGTCAGTGGGGCTGACCTTGGGTGTCCTGGCAGCAAGACTGGCAGTTCAACTGCTGTGGAGCTTTAAATTGAATTATCTGGGGTTTGACTGCTGCTCCAAGAGCCTGGACAAGGGACGTACCTCCTGGATGAGGGCAGAAATGCTCCCTGTTCCCTCCTGCCATTTCCAGTGTTTCCTCACTCCCCTCTCGTCTAGCAGAGCTCTCTGCAGGCACAAAGACTTGGAGAAGTTTCCTGGAAAGGCTGTGCAGAGCAGACACACATTTTAATTGCCAGCATTCATTATTTGGCTCAATGCCTTCAGAAGAGCTCCACGGGCTCGCTTGGTTGAATTCAAGACCAATCACCAAAGGGTGGGGATGAACCCCAGAAATGCATCCTCTCAGGCAGGGATGTTCTAGAACAAGGATATGGGAAAGGGCATTGCACTGGCAGCTGCTCTACAACTGCAGGAGGAACATCTCAGCAGCCTTTCCTTCATGGTCTCAAACGTCAGCCCTGTGTCATCAGTTCTTCCACCTCTCCCATGCATGCCATGCTCCATTAATTATCATTATTTATATTCTTGTGCTGCCCATAGGCATCCATGCTCCAGAAACAAAAAGTAGCAACACAGACCCTCATGTGAAGGGCTTTCTTTTCAGAAAGACACAACTTAGCAGAGAAACAAAGCATCCAAAGTGTGGTGCCTTTTCTTGTGTGGGAAAAAAATATATCACAAGGGGACAGAGTCGAAGATGGAGCAAAGGAGGAAGAGGAACAGGAGTGAAGAAGAGGACGCATAGGAAGAAGAGAAAAAAGGAGATGCTGAGAGCAAAGAAAGGAGGGCAGTGGAGGAAGGGGGAGACTGGGCTCGGCAGAGGCATATGAGAGTGGGCAGACAGGCACTGAGCAGAACAGTCAGCAGTGGGCCCCACACCATGTCCACACTCCCAGCTGGGCAGGGTCATCAGGGATGGGGGCAGGAAGGGCTGGCAGATAACGGCGTGCATGTTCAAATGTCCCCCGGGAGCTCCAGCTGCCTCCAAGGACAGCCCCCTTGGGCCGGTCCGCCTGGCACATCTGCAGGGCCACCATGGAGCTTCCCATCCTCCCTTCACCGCCTCTGCTTTCCAGCTTTTCCCTGCTATTTGTTTTCTTTTCCTTTCCCTTTTACAGAAGAGCCCTTGGTTCTGACGGCTCTCCCAAAGAGGTCTGTCTGTCAGGGCTAGCACGGCTCCTTTTGACAAATCCTTGGAATGTTTTCCCCCTGAGGAAGGAGACAAACCCACAGCCCACCTCCTGTCTGATCCTTCTCCGGCTGCTTTGTGAATACAACTCAGCTGTGACTCAGAAGACGAAAAAGGAGCCTTTTCTCCCCAATGTAGTCAGTGGACAGAGCTGTGTACCTGCAGAGGGTGATTCAGACTTGGATGTGTAAAACCTTTCAATTTTTGGAAAATTTTCCGAAATCATCTGAAATCGTAAAGCTCCCTATGGCTGCCTAAATCATCTGTGACTTACACAAAAGCAGAGGAGGGAGAAATATGGACTGCAACTCTTGGTAGTGACAGAATACGATGCAAATGTCATGGTTCCTCCTTACATTGCATCGAATTACTTCAAAGCTGAACTTCTATGAGTCTTTTGGGTCCCTTCCAACTCAGGATATTCTACAATTCTATGATTCTACATAATGTGGAATTGTAATTTTCCTGGCTTTTAGAGAGATGTGAATGTATAGAATAACCAAAAAAAGATAAAGATTATGAAAGCAGAAACTGTTTATGTCTTCTCATGCTGTCACTCACGAAGGAAGAAAGTACCCAGTGTGAAACTTTTTATGGGGAGAATAAAGAAGAATAGTATAATCACCTCATTGCAAGCCAGAAGTACTGAGAAAATCCCAATAAAGTGAAATCGCTCTGTTTTGTAGCCAAAAAGCTACGAGATGAGGGTTGGGAAGAGCTTGTGAAAGGCTTAGAGAGCCAGGAGTTGTATCAGTGCTTGGAAAACTTCTAGCAGCCCCATCCCTCTTTGTCCAGCTTCGGAGGAGTGGCGTAACACCACTCTTGTTCCAGCACTTTGGAACAGCACCAATGATTTCTTTTGTTGCTTTTGTTTTTAATTCCTGAACTCTGACATCGCCTGGCGCTGGTTGGTGGAGAAAGTGTGAGTTCCTGGTAAAGGCAGGGATGCAGATGGATGAGTTTTCCATGTGCTGCTCTGCTCGCTGTGACGCGGTGCTCGCGCAGCACACCCAGACCTGGCTCAGACTCCAAGCAAGGCTTCTTCCTTCCATCCGAGAAAGAGAAAGCCTTTAGTGACCCCAACTTATTGTAGGTGCCTGATAAAATGTGATTTATCTGCTATAATTTACCCATTACCACTCCACCTGAAGTACTCTAAATGAGGAGTGCAGTAACGCTATATATCGTGTAGAGTATGGACATGTTATAAACTCTATTTAAATCCCAACAAAGGACTTCTAACAATGCCACCTGAAAGGTTTCTGAGAGCAGTGGATTATGTGTATAATGTAATTACACATGTAATGTCATCCTCTGCTCCTGACCTGTTTTCATCCAATGGATTTCGTACATCAATAGCCTGAATTAAGAGAAGCTTCACCTTCACAACTGATTTCCCTGCCTGCTGTGAATCATCAACCTCAAATCTTTCTTTGACCAGGAGCAGACAGCAGGGCTGTCCAGCAGACAGCTTAGGTGTGCGTAAGCAAGTTTAGCACAATGAGGTAAGTCTGGATCCAAACCCTGAAACCAATTCAAATATTCCTGCTCTCATTCCTGATGGAAACCTTATTTCACTGGTATTAGTGTGGCATCTGTGTGTTCATCCCACAGGCTGAAATGAAATAATCTGTAACTGCTTCTCCATGAGCGTAAATCCCTACAGGAAATACCAAGGACTGGCTAACTTTTGAGACTGATGATAGCGTGGAAACATTCCTTTCAGGATCACCAGGAGAAGCCATTAGAGACCTGAGGTAATTTGCTCCCAGACACCAGGACACGTGTGCAGTTCTCCAGGTTCCTCGTCTTCATGAGCAGTGTCTACGTGAAGAAGTGCTCTCGGGATGGAACAATCCTTCAGGGCAAAGTTTTGTCAACAGAATTAATTTTTCTAATCAGTTTTGCCTTGCATGCCTGACAGAAATAGGACAAGAACTCATGTTGTCACTTGAAGAGACCCAGTCTCGACTTTGGCTGCTGGACAACCTGCAGAGGTAGGCAAAACACCTGTGTGGAAGACACATGGCAGGGACAAAGTCATGCCAGGACCTGAGACACTTTGGTATATGGATTAGATGAGATTAGATTAGATCAGTTGGTCAGAGCACCAAGGTTTTCGGGTAGATCTATGTACGGCCATTCACTGAAGAGTTGGACTTGTGGGGTCCTTGTGGGTCCCTTCCAACTCAGAATATTTGTGGTAATAAAGTTAGTGGGAAATGTGCCATTCTGTGATTATATTATATATTATATATTATGTTTTTTGGAAGAGAGCTGGTGGGAGAAACTGGCTTCTAGGAAAAACCGAGGTCCCTGGAAGGGACCTGAGGAAGTCCCTGGTCCAACCTGCAGCTCAAAGCAGGTCATCTCTGGGGTCAGCCCAGAGCTTCAGCCGTGACACAGACATGAGCAGGTGGCATTTGGAAGGTGACTGGCACTGGAGTAGTCACTGCTTCTCCTGACCCACCTTGAGGCCTATTCAGCTCACCTGATGCAATTCTAAAACAAAAGGCTGACATTTTCCACACAATTTGTAGAGCTCTACAACATTTTGTTGCAATGGCAAAGCCCAAAGTATAAATAAGTGTAATAACTGGTTGGATTAATGGAAGAAGGGCCATTGATTAGTAACAATAAATAAATGCAAGTCAGTATGGTCACCCTTACGCTACGGGCCTGGGCTCAGGGCACAGGCAAAATCCTGCAAATAAGAATTGCTGTCGAAGGTAGAAGACCAACAAATGTAAGCATCTGCAGCCTCAGCTACTCTGCTTTCCTAAAAGCTTTTTCCAAGGCAGGGATGTGAGCACCGGCACCATCAGCAGACCAGTGCCTTTCAGGGCTTTCCTCCTGCAAGGACATTGGTCTGCTTCTGCCCAAACAGCCCCTCCCTGGGTGAGAACAGCTCCAAGACCGTATTCCAAGGAAATTCCATTTATGCCACCACATTATTGCAGAACCCACATTAGCTCACACAAAACTTTTACAAATCTGTATTTTTAAGGGCTTAGCATGTTCACAAAATTATTGTTCATGGTGGCAGGCTATAAAACTGTGCAATAACCTGCCAAGGGAAATTTCAGAAAATTTCTCATCTGAGTCATCTCCATCAAAGGCATGAAATAGAGAAAACCTTTGAAACAAATTACTGGTTTCTGAGTTGGAAAAATGACCAACACCTCACCACACACACACATACACCAGTGAAGTAAGGTCTTTCACATCACTTGCTTTTGTTTCTCTGTTGTTGTCCACACTACTGACTCATTCCTATTCCATGGCCGAGAAAAAAACCTGTCACACATGGCACGTCAACAGCAATTCTTCCAATTTGCAGGGAATTCCAAAATTTTCAGCATGGATTGGTGGCGATTCAAAGAAAAATAGGCTTTCAAGTGTTCCTGTACAGTAGAAATTCTCTAAAAAGACCTTTCATAAATGCCAGCATCAGGAATAATGAAATAAGGGTGGCTGGGATGGATTTCAGCAGCTGTGGATGGATTTCATCATCTTGCTTTGGCCATGTACCAGTGATGCAGCTCTACAATCTCTCGTAACAAGACTTGTTACAAAAAAAAAGACTTAATTTAAATTCCTATTCTCACTCATGTGCTCACTCAAAAATCAAAGAATCCCAGACTGGCTTGAGTTGGAATGACCTTAAAGCTCTTCTAGTTCCACTCTCTGCCACGGGCAGGGATACCAGGTTGCTCCAAGCCCTGTCCAACCCGGCCACGAACACTTCGGGGGATGGGGCAGCTTCTTAATTTATTAACTAATTCAATTCTCTATATCTGAGAAGCTAATAAATATGTGCCTAGAAGTATATGAAAACATATTAATTATCTGTCCAAGTGCCACACACTCAGTGTAGGAACTAGAACTGCACATCTCTAGGAAGTGCCTCCCTCTAGAGAGGGAAGGTAACAGAGCACAGAAAACTCTTTAATCCTTTAATCTATTCCATGCTTGAGCACCTCCTTCTTGGCCAGGCTTCGTTTCCATACAGTGGAAATCAAACAGTTGGGTACCAAGTAGCAGCACAGGCCTGTTTACTTTAGAAAGGAGCTCTGCAAAGCCATGGCCAATATCTTGTGCTCTCCTCAGGTTTCAGTGTTTTTCACCGGGTGGCTCACACAGTAGGTATGTAAACACGGATTAATCCATTAAACGAGACTGTGTACAAACAAATGACTCTATGTCACTAATTTCCCCTTAAACCTGGCATGTAAATGTCACCATGGTCACAGCAAAAATGTCTGGGGATCTGCCCAGGCCTGCAGAGTATTGACAGCATCATAGATCAAATTCTGCCTTCCACAATAAACACTTTTAAAAATTTTTTTCATGTGTAAGCAAAGTTTCTTAGGCTTCTTCACTTCTATAAACATTCATGGCAGCTCTAAATATTCTCACCTGGCAACTCCTGATTCAGTAGCACCACTTACAAGAGAACAATACCATCTTGATTATTTGACAGGGTAAATAGCCAGATGAGAAGCTGAAGACACGGTGCTACCCCAGTACAGTGAGAAAGCAGAAATTCAAGTGTCACAATGTGCTTTTAGGTCTAAACAGAGAAGGAAATCTCTGCCTTGAGACATTGTCTCTGTTCAAAACTGAAAGCAAGTTCTCACAAAAACAGGAAGTCTGGTCTGGGGATGTGGAAGTTCATGGCAGCCTAATGTACACTGAGGTCCAGAGGAGGGAGCACACAGAGCTGGGAGCAGGGACAGTCTGCAAAGGAAGGAACTGGGACGCATGGCCCAGGCATGCAGCAGGGCCGTCAGGAAGGCCACAGCTCAAGGAACTGGATCAGGGCATCAAGAAGAGTTTCTAAATCCACATGGGCAGTAAAGCTGGACAAAGAAAACATGTCTGAGTGGGGCAGAGGATTTCGTGACTGTGGATGCAGGTGGGAAGGATGGACTCTGTCTGCTTTGCTTCACTGTTCACCAGGTGTCCAGGCTCCAGAGCTTAGGGATGGGGCTCGAGGAGGAGAGGATCCACCAGCGGTGGAAGGGAATAGAGTCAGGGTCTCTCAAGAAACCTTCTTCCATATATTCCATGGGACCTGACGGGTGTCATCCACTGGTGCCCGGATTGTGGGCTGGTGTCCTTGCAAGACCTGTCCATCATCTTTGAAAGGTCATGGAGATGAGGGAAGGGCCCAGGGGATGGACAAGGCAAATGTCACAACAGGGTCTGCTCTCTGCAAAAAGATAAAGGAGGATGGGGAAAGTAAATCCTATCATGGAGTCCCAGGGTGGTTTGGGTGGGAAGGGACCTTATAAAGCTCATGAAGTCCCACCCCTGCCATGGGCAGGGACACCTTCAACCATCCCAGGCTGCTCCAAGCCCCGTCCAGCCTGGCCTGGGACACTGCCAGGGCTCCAGGGGCAGCCACAGCTTCTCTGGGCACCCTGTGCCAGGGCCTCCCCACCCTCACAGGGAACAATTCCTTCCATGTATTGAACCTAAATTTCCCCTTGGTCAGTTTGAACATGTTCAAAGGATTCAAACAGACCTGAAACTTCTCCCACTATTTCACAATTTTCTTAAGCAATGGCAGCAATAAAAAGTTGAAATGAGAAGAATGAATTTTACTTTAATTTCGTTGCCTTCAGGAATTGTGTGTTATGTTGCAATTCATTTCACTCTGTAATGCTTCCTGTTACAGTAGCTGGTGTAAACCACCCCCATTTTGCTTATAATGTGCATAAAAACATTCTTCATACATAACAATTCCACAAGCAGCATTGAAAACAGGTGGATTTAATTTAATCCCTTGACCAGTCACTGACAACAATTAAACCAGCCATAAAAAAAAGTAAATAAAAATACTTTGTCCATCCATGGTTAAAGGAATCTGTTTTCTTTTACATCCTGCCTGGGGGAAGGGGAAAAATATTCAAATCAATGATTTTCCTTCAAGGCTTTAGCAAGGACAATAGGAATTAGGCAATGCAGCCTCTCAATGTGCAGCCTCCTTAAAACAAATTGTGCAGAGTCTTAAAAAGAAAAAGGAGTGTTGTCTCAAGAAGGAAAAGTTCCTATAGTTCTTATTGCCTGGCACTGAAAGAGAAGCCATGTCCACAAAGCAGATCCTGGCACTCTTCTCACCTCAGCTCCCAGCCATCTGCGTGCTCACTGGCGCCTGGCTGAAATTATCTTGGGAGGGTTTCTTGCCATTGCTGTTCAAACACAGAACATTTTAGTGTAGTTTCAGTTGTGTTGGAATCCACTCACTCTGCCTAAGAGACAAGCAGAGCAACAACAGTGGATTTGAGGCCCAGAGCTCAGCTGGGTTTGAGTGTCCCCAGGCTGAGCAGGATTATCAGCTCAGGAATTGATCAGGATCGGGTGTTAGCGGGACCACTTGGACACGGGGGCTGACCCTCACTCCTCACTCCAGGCAGGAGGAGGGTACAATGTGCTCCCAGGGCCAGCTCCATCCGTGGAGGCTCTCAAGACCCAGCTGGTGCCAGCCCTGAGTGACCTGGTGTGACCCAGAGCTGACGTGCTCTGAGGGGCATTGGACAGGGACCTCCCTAGGCCAGCTGCAGGCAGAGTGACCCGGCGATCCCATGGCACAGACAGCGTGCCCCGCGCACCCAGCACTCTCAGTGTGTCACCAATCTTTGACACAACCGACTTCCTGCACTTGTGCAAAGCCATTTCCCTGCAGGATACATGATCCAGGAGCAAGATCCTCGGGCTGCCTACGCCAGCAGCTTCCTCACGCTTACACAACCGGTGACTTACGAGGAGTTACGCACCATCCATCCTTTCAGCTTCCATGAATGAAACACCACTTTTTGTGGATTTACAGCCCTTTCGCATGACCCAACGTAGTCACTGGTTGGATGTGTTAACCTATGCTGCAATACCCAGTGCTGGTCACACAGTTATTAGTGGTCTGTTAATTGTGCATCCATTTTCTGTGCAATTGAGGGAAAAAATTGCTGTATAAAGGTCGGATCCTGCTTTTTAGCTCTGATCCAAACAGTGACCCACATTTCCATTGCTATAACTAGCGTTCTACATGAACAGGATCTGGGAAACCCTTAAAGCCCCTTAAAGCCCATGGAGAAAAAGAAATGCTGATATTGCAATCCAAAAACTTCCTCCGGTCTCCAAGAGCAGCAGGAGCAGCCCCATGTTGACCATTTCCAAAGGTCCCTTGGCAGGGACATTACCTGGTCTCACCATGTCCAATGATAACTTCCAGGGTGCTCTGCTCCTTTAGCCCTCATGATTTGCTGATAGGCATTGGCTTTGCAATAGAGAAAAGTAAATATTCTGGTTCAATGCTCGAGGAATCCAGATTTTCTGCACACCATGCTAAACTCTGGCACCTGTATGTAGATCCTTGACAGCAGCAGCACGAGAGGGAAGGAATTGCAGTCACTGGATTCCTGCAGCAACGTCTGTGTGGAAAGTTCATGGGATCCCCCTCAGCAGCCAACAGCAGAGGCATTTCTGACCAACAGAAGCAAAAGCCTGGAGAAATGTGTCCCAAAGAGCGACATGGGTGTCTGAGACATCAGGTTGGCTCCAGCAGGTGTTGGCAAAGAGTTTGCGCTCACTGAGCTCCATCACCTGCTGCAGATACATTTTGTGAGAGGCTGCCCACACTACACCCACAAGTATCACAGAGGCCAGAAACTCTTGAATCCTCTTTCTTTGCTAGGAAAAACTCCCTTGATTGAGGTTGTAGTCTCAGGACAGACCAGAAGAACTTGATGAAACTTGATTCCAGCCCCACTGTGGCTCACGGGCCCTCAGTATCAGGCCCACATGGGGTTGTTATCAAGCTCAAGTTAGCCAAGAGAACAAGCTATTCACTGAACTGGTTTGTATCACACCCCTCACTCTGCCTTTGCTCTCAGATCCTTTCTGTAAAGTGCTGGAAGTGTTTCCATGTTGATGAACACGTTGTTCTGAACCTGGCAATTGCACTTACTTGGCTTTTCTGAGACTTTGATAAGATACAGGGAAGGGTTTCATAACCCCCAAATCTCTCCCGTCATATGATTCAGTAAGGTCAGTGGATAAGGTGGTTCCTAGAGGCATTAAAGGCTCTCCCTCCCTAATATCTGCATTTCAATCAAGTTATTCATATCACCAAGTGCTGAACTTGCACAGCGAGTTCTACACACCAGTAAAAGTACAATAAACCATTTCCCCTGGCTCTGTCCTTAACCAGAGCAGACAGTGTAGGGAAATGCAAGTGATTTGGACCTTTCGAGCAGTTTTTGTACCCGTTTGTTTGCTGGTGCTTGACAAGTACATTAATGTTTGACCAAGGCTGTGTCACTTCAGTTTTCCAAATGCTTTATAGAGAAAAAATCGGAATTGGCTGGTTTGATTATGAAAATCTTCGCTATTTCTTAATGCAAGTTAGGACCAGTTTTTAAATATCCTCCACTGTGAATCTCGACATAAAGGAGCCAACCAGCCCTCTGAAAGGAAATTGCTGGATGGCCAGCAGGGTTTGAAGTCCCCCAGCCCTCACACTGTGTTTTATACCATGGCTTGCCATTGCACAGAGTTAACATATTCTCTTCATCCGGCAGGTTATGGGAAGCAACAGCAAATACCTGACCATTTCCTGTGTCTGGGACTGTGGGACAGGCAAGGGAAAGTTTCCCAAAATCACCCAGCTCATGCAGATTTTAGTGGGATTTTAGAAGAAGAGTGGAAGGTCCATTCATCATCCCTGCGCTCTTCAAATGGGAGTTAAAGGTAGTATTTTTAATATTTCGGGGAAATATAAACAGTTCCTGAACAGACTGACTGCATGCGAGCAGTGACTGGGAAAAAGGGGAACCCCTGAATTTCCTGGAGAGGGTTTTTTAGACAGCCAAGGGGCTGATGCAAGATGCCTGAACTTTGCACACACTGCCAGTGCATGATGACAGCTATGCCAAGCGCTGTGCTGTGCCTGCACACCCACAGGGGCACTTCCCAGGCTGCCTGGCTGTTCCAAGCCTTCCTGACTGCCAGTGAGGAGAGAAAACAGCTGTTCTCACTCACCCTTTAACCTGCTGTGTGGGGAGAGGGGTCAGGAGCGTGGGGGCTGTCAGCTCTGCTGGCCGGGGAGCACCGCGGTGAGACAGAGGGAAGAGTACTGGCACCAGCACCAGCCAGCCTGGAGAGAGGAGATAGGGCTGAGCTCCCCGGGGGCTGCAGCTCCTCCCGAGGGACAGCTCCCATCTCTGCTCCCTGGGACAGGGACAGCACCCAGGGAAGGGCTGGAGCTGGGCCAGGGCAGGCTCAGGCTGGAGCTCAGGGAAAGGTTCTTCCCCCAGAGGGTGCTGGGCACTGCCCAGGCTCCCCAGGGAATGGGCACAGCCCCGAGGCTGCCAGAGCTCCAGGAGGGTTTGGACACCCGGGGATGCCCAGGGTGGGATTGTTGGGGTGTCGGTGCAGGGCCAGGAGCTGGATCCATGATCCTGGTGGGTCCCTTTCCTCTCAGGATATTCTGTTGTTCTGTGACTCTGTGAATTGTACTTATATAGGGTCTGTGTTACAGCATTCTTGTCTAACAAACAGAGAGGCCTCCAGGAGCACATCCTACATGCATCCTGGCAAGAAAGGCACAGACTAACATGAGGCATTGGGAGACTCACCTGGAGAGGCTGTTTTTGACACAAAGCCACAGATCAATCTTGTACAGGACCCTTAAAGTTGAAATTACCACATATTTCCTGGAAAAGTGAACACCAATACATGTTACAAAAGTTATTTGGTGGGTGAGACTTCCCAGAAGAATGTCCCTGTTTGAGAGATCAGCCAGGTAAAGCATGTTCCAAGGAGAAGCCTGCTGGACAGCTCTGGCGTGGCTGAGCCTGTCTCCCAGACACTCAGCCTATGGCCCAGCTGGTCACAGCAGGAGCTGCCGTGCTGAGACCCGGGATGCACCATGGAAGTGTTCCGTGCCTCAGAGAACCGTCCCCCGAAGGCTGATGCAGCTGAAGAGGTGCTTTTTGTGCATCAATCAACACGAAGCCTTTGTCACTGGCTCAGTGGAAGCGACCAAGAGGAGATGTGCTGATCTCCTTCCTCTCCCACTGGGAACGGGAACCTCCATAGTGCTCATCTCCTTGTACAGGCAGCACAGGAACAGTCCTTGCTGGGAACATGAAGTTCCGCCCTTTTCTCCCTAATTTGCAAAGACTTTTCACAGGAGAAAAATTCTTGTGCATGACTGTCACCACAAAACCTCATGTAGGATACTGATGTCACAATCCTTGAGTTTAACCCCAAACTCCTCGAAGTTTGCCCTAAATATCATGGTGGGGATGTGGATACACCTTGGCTGACATGTTGCCAAGGAGAAGGGGAAAACCACTGTCTGCAAGTGGCAGAAAATTGTTAGGAACTGCTGCAGTTCATACAAATCTTTCCCAATAAGAAGAAGGTTCCTTTAGTAGAAAGGCCTTTAAAAACCTTCACTGAGACTGAACTCTGAAACAGAAGTTATCATGCGGTGTGGTATTTGGGCTGCTACCCTCGTGGTAACATTCAAATTAAAAACTAGATTGAGAACTTTTCAAAATCAGGATATGATCTGAGGGCTGGAGCCCCTCTGCTCTGGAGCCAGGCTGGGAGAACTGGGGGTGTCCAGTCTGAAGAAGAGAAGGCTCCAGGGGGACCTCAGTGACAGGACAAGGGGAATGGCTTCCCAGTGCCAGAGGGCAGGGATAGATGGGATTTTGGGAAGGAATTGTTCCCTGGGAGGGTGGGCAGGCCCTGGCACAGGGTGCCCAGAGAAGCTGTGGCTGCCCCTGGATCCCTGGCAGTGCCCAAGGCCAGGCTGGACAGGGCTTGGAGCAACCTGGGACAGTGGGAAATGTCCCTGCCCATGGCAGGGGGTGGCACTGGATGAGTTTTTAGATCCTTCTCAACTCAAACTAGTCTGGATTCTATAATATGTTGAATCATTGTGGGTTTTTACACTAGAGGTTTTTTGGCTGTGATCTCTGACAGAGAGATTTTGGTTACTTGGATTTTAACCTCCAATCTGGGCACGGAGTGCACTCAAATACACACACACACATCAACAGGTGACAATTCATTAAACACATTAATGAAGGGTTTGGCTCAAAAATTTACAGCCAAATATGGATTTCAAGTGTCAACAGCTCCCCATTCCTGACGCTACATTGACTGGGGAAGGAAGTTATTAAACAAATGAATGATCTTTTTGTTTCCTCTTCAGTTTGAAACAGTTTGAAGTAGGGAGCTTGAAGGCAAAGTTAGAGAATACAAACCAAGCAAAGCAAAAGAGCATTTACATATTTATGAGGCACAACATGGAAAGAAATTTGTACTTCCAGCTCAGGAATGGGATCGCTGCATGGCCAGCCCTCCACAACAAGTGCAGCAGAGGTTTTCACACCTCCTGGGCCAGACATGCACCTTCCTTCCAGGACTGGAAGCATGGGCGGAAGAAAGTCACCTTTTCCTGACTTTTACTTTCCAAATCCAACAGCAATCTGGGTTGTCTGCTTTCATCACTGCACATCTGAAACAGCCTCAGCTCCTCAAACAGATGCTCTCACAGGTCAAACCGACTTCTTCTCATTTTTACCCTCTCAGAGAAGAGAAGAAAATTTATCTTTTTAGTGCTTCTACAACCAGCAGCTACCAATGAATTTATCCTTCATTGCAATTATTTTTAGAGCTAAGATTTTTATGCACAAAGGTCTACCTGACTGTTAGTAATTATTTAAACAGAATCCTTCACTGTAAAGGTCAAACATGAAAGCATTGAGATATATGGAAATCCCAAAGCCACATAGAAAAACCCCAATATTTATAGTAAAATTATTTGCAGACCTAAACTGCTCTGAGTGGAATTCACTGTCAAAAATTTTTCTCAATGAGACTGAGCAGCTGAAGTCCTGAACTCCCTCTCACAGTGTTGGTTTCAGGGTAGAATGATCAGCTGTAGGGACCACACCCACCCTTGAGATTTATCCTGCAATTCCCATCCTCCAGCTGCAGATACCAACGTCTCCCATTGTGCTGGAAGAGACAGTATAAATATCAGGAGAATGGCCAAACTTCCCAGTGGCCACAGCAACGGAACCCTGCAGACCTGCCTGGTTATGTGACTTGATTCACGTACTCCAGGAGCTGTATGTGCTGGGGGAAAAGCTCCAGTGCTTCTGAGACATCCAACCATCACCCGGCTGTAAATCCAGACAGGATTGTCCAGCTGTCCCAACAGCACCTCCTCAGCCCGGCATTGTTCAGCCTGTCCTGGATTTAACAGTGACTCAAAGTGTAGCCAGTGGCTTCTGGGATGCTGAAAATGCAAACGGAGAAATGCCAAAAGATCCCACCCCTGAGTGCTCCTTCCAGGCTCAGCCTGGAAAAGCCTCAAATCCGCAAGGTCGTTTGGGTGGGCAAAGCACGGAAAAGGCTCGTGGGACACGAAGCACCTGTTGCACCTACACGGACACTGACTGACACTGATGCTGACCTTCATTGTCCAAATCCACACAAGCTCCCTGCACCAAAACTCCAGGGGCTCCCTGATCCCTGGCCTTGGAAAGCCATAGGTGGCAACAAGACCACACAATTATTTTCAGGCACCACCACGAGCTCTGTTTTGGCAGCTGGACACCCTGAGCAGCCCAGTTCTGGCTCTCATCCAAGAACTGGGCACTCTGACTTGTCCACTTCTGGCACTCTTCTGAGAACTGCACACTCAGCTGGTCAGACTGGAAGGTAGGATGGTTCCCAACCTCCCAGGCATCACCAACCCAGCTTTCCCAAAACCTGCTCTGGTCACTGGGATTGCCAGTGGCTCCCTCTCCCAAGGGCAAGAAACCAGGCAGGTTCATACCAAAACCCTGGCTGCCTTAGCCAGGAGTCCCTCAGAAGTTACATATTTTGCTGAATTCTTTTGAGTGTGGGGAGCTCAACATCATGTCTCCCTTCTCCATTATGGATTTCTTCGGTTGAGATCATCCTGGATGACCTTCTTCCTTCAATGGCAGCCTTCAAAATTTTTCTAGCTTTTCTTCCAAAATCTCAGAGTGAAGACACCGCTTCTGAAGATCCAGATAAAAGCGCTCGTTTCCACAACTGCCTTGTGCTGAATGCAAACCAAAGTCAGAGAGGGGGCAGCTGCATGCCCTGCAATGGGAAATCTGTGTTGAACAGCTCTGCCGAATCCAAAAAGCAGCTGGGAACAGCCCAACTTGTATTTCTGATGGATAAGAAAGAAGAGAAACCAGGATGTGGTTTCTTTCCAAATCCTCTCAGAAGACACAAACTTTTTAAAACATAACCCAGAACTCTGACACTAAGGAAAACGTACAAAAGCCTCAGGAAATCTAAAGAAAACCCCAAGGAAACAAACACACAAAAGATGAACCTGTTTCTTAATGAAACAATTGATTAGCAAGTTGTGTGTGACATTCCTGCTGTATCTGACTGCACCTGACTCACAGGCACTGAACTTCACCGAGCATTAAGATCTGCCTGCCCTCAGAGAACTGAAACAGAGATGTTTGCTTCACTGTTCATGTATTTGAATAAAAAACACAGTGGAATAACCCTAGATGCCAGCAGGTGCTAAAATGCCCTTTAATATTACCTCAAATCTGTCATGGGAAAGCAGCAAATAAATGTGAACTCTAATCTCTTTTATTTACCTCTCACTTTCCCTGTAACTCAGGGCAGGGTTAAGCTTCTCACCTGTGTTTATTTAGCAAGCTGAATGGATGCAAATCTGACCAAGAATTGATGTAACCCAGGTCAAAAAATATTTGTACTGATAGATGATTTTACATTTTACACCCATAAGCATAATTTCAATCCAGTACAGCTAAACCACACCAAAAGCCAACATCCAAACCCAGTTTTGCAGCCTGGTCAGTGCTGTATCTCTACTTTCCTCTTCCCAGGATTTTAGAGAACTGTGGAAACAAGTAATTATAAAATTATGTACAAATTATTTAAGATGCCTCATGCAACTTCAAAGTGATAATAAAAATAGAGCAGAGAGGCAAATTACAGGTCAACTCCTTCTGGAAATTTTCCATTGCAAGTAACAGTTTTAGGATTGTCTTGTTGCAAAACAGAAGTTTGGGGTTTTTTTAATGAAACCATCTTTTTCTACCATAGTGCTGGCATGTTCTGTTTCCTGAGAGTGATTTTGCCAATTAAACCAAGGGGCAAAATGATGGGGGATAGAGGAGCAAGACAGATGCTGAAACAGGCACAAGGAACATGAGAAATTTCCAATTATTTCAAATAATTGGAAGAGGATTTTAAAAATCCGCAATTTCTCGTTAAATATTTCCAGCTAGTCTAATAATAATTTCAGACAAATAAATCAACTTCCTCTTCTAGAAAAATCTGAGGTCAAGAACATTTGCCATTTAATATTTTGCTGACAACCCTAACTTTTCACAGAAGAGTTCAGAAAAAAGAAACACAAAAGTTCATGAGCTATGCAGCACAAGAAGGAGGAAACGATTTTTCAATGCTCATCAAATTAAATACCTTAATAACATACACAGAAGAGGAAATTTGGGAGCTCAAAACGCACTTTCGTGTTTCAAACGGTTATACTTTAAGTTTCTGTTTCACTTGAGGGATTCTATTCCCCCTCCAGCTGAAGGTAGAAGTTATGGAGTCTGCTTTATTTGTGGTTTTGGGTTAATTTTAAAGTGAGTACTTAAATATAATTACATACCAAAACAAGATGGTGCAAGAGGAGCTGATCTGGGTAGACCCAGAAATAGATTTTAATTTTATTTTCTGTAGCTACCAGGACAGAAGAATCCAACCCACTCAACCTGACTTTAAAAAGCACACAAAGGAAAAGAAAAAAAAAAATCAAAAACTTTAAGCTCTTGAGGCTGCCTCCATGTGATCTAGAGCAGGGCTGTAGAAACCAGCTGTTCTCCTTGTACAGGTGCAGAAATTTTGGGGTCTGAGCACACAGGAAAACCTGTCCAAACCCTATAAAAAATACAATCACTATAGAGACCCAGGCTGTAGCTATCTTACAAAGTTCAGATTTACTTATTTGATGGTAATTCAAAGGCTTTTCTTCCCAGCTACCAGTGGAACACGTGGTTTGCAGATCCACATGAGACAGTCCCTGCATCCCTGTCAGGTTGCAAAAGGACCTTCCCTCACTCCCACAGCCCCACCAAAAGTACCTGAAACTTCATCTTTTTCCCCATAAAAACTCATCCCATTTTTATTCCTAGCCTGTGGTTGCAGACACCACCTACAAGACACATGCAGGGAGCTGCCAGGGGTGTGAGCCACGTGCTGGGAGTGCAGAGCCGTGGGATGGGACAGAGGCGGTGGCATGAGCTGCATGTGAGCTTTCCCTGCAGTATCCCACAGGAGCAGCATCCCAGAGTGGTGGAGGGACACTCTCCACTGGCCACAGCTGGCATGAGGAGGGGTCAGGGCAGCAGGAAAACATTAAAGAGCTATTAATTCATTATTAATAATTAATAATGAATTTATGTGCCTGCACTAGAAACCATTAAACACAAAGCACCTTGGGCTAGCTGTGTGCCTCGAGCAGTGTTTCCTGATGAGAAAGTTAATTAAAAAGCAGTTTAAGTGGTGGGGAGAAGAGGGAGTTCATTTTAACACACCACAGAGTCACCCTGAGCCCCCAGGAAAGGAGGAGCTCAAGAGTCAGAGGTTGAGCCTGACTCTGGAGTTGCAGCCCACATGTTAAATGAGAAAAGTCTGTGTCCCTGTTTCCCAGACACATGGTCAGTGCATTCCCAGCATCTCCCTGGATATTCAACGCGTGCTTTTCCTACTGTCCCTTTCTCCTCTCTTCCCGCAGTTTCAAACAGAAGCATCCCCAGCCAGCTGCTTTCCTGCACGTCCCTGGGCCTAAGAGGCAAAAAGCACAAGGTTTCCACCAGTCTGGAATTAAAAGCACCAAGCTCCTCGCCCAGAGGAGCCTCACAGACAAGGAGGGGGATTTCTGTGGGGAGAGAGAGGAGAAGTTCAATCCCTGGTCAAAACAGACCTTTTTGTTCCATGAGCCAAGTTTAGTTATTCCAGGCTACCTTAAATCAATAAAAGTGCAGCTCCGTAACCACTGCCTGAGAGAGGCTTTGCAGAGACCTCAGATCAACTCGCTGGCAGCAGAAGTGGCACCTGGAGATACCAAACACCTGGAAGAAATGCACTCAGCAGAAGCGTGAGTGTGAGTCAGCTCCCCAGACTCACCAGTGCCAAAGTTCACCAGTTTGGTCAGCCCGGCTCCATCCCTGGCTGTAGATAAGGAATGGATGTGCTCCAGGTGAGTCACCCCACACGCTGGCAGATGTTCTTGATGTGTGGTACCAGCCCCATTTAGACTTTCAGACAGCTATATTTAGACCAAATTCATTCTCTCCAACTGTGATCTCACCCCAAACCTGTGAAGTCTTGCCCCTCTTAAGGCTGCAGATGTGCTGATGTGCCGGTGTTGACATTCCAGCATCACTGAATAACCTGTTCAAAATCCAGGGTTAATTCCATTTGTGCCACGTGCTGGTTACCAGTGGTGGATTAATCATCCCCAAGATTTCTGAGGAAAATACCAAATTCCCCTTTTCTATACCAGTATGCACAAGCTGTGGTTTATTTCCAACAATATTGACCCTCTTAATGACCCCAGATTAAGATCTCTAGGAAGCATAACATTTACTCAATTCTGCAAATATCACATGTGTTAAAATCACCAAAATATGCAAGCTGGGCCAACCAGGACCCACTATCGCCTTCCTCTGATAAAAAACTGCTGGAGGAGCAGATCCTTTTCAAGACCAAGGCTGGTTGAATAATTTCATCTAAATTCCTGGTCCAGTCAATGGTGATAAGGGTTCAGCATTCTCCTCATTATCTCAGTAATCAAAGTATCCTATTTTGAATCCAACTGAAAATGGTAAATTTCAGTGAACTGCTCCAAAGCCCAGCACAGGGCTCTGAGGCCCCACAAATGAGCACCCCCTTCAGAATGAAAAAGAAGAGGAGCAACTTGGGGCGGGAAGAAATTTTATTATTTCCTAGTCTGTGTTTGAAAATAATCTATTTTCTAAAGGGCTCAAGGTTTGCATGGAAGAGAATGGCCGAGTTTCTCATCTCATGGACACTTGGATGCGCAAGTGGACGAGGAGCTCCAGCTCCTCCTGCAGCCACTGCTTGAGAGGATGTCAGGGATCACTACATTATAAAATTGAGTTTCTTCACTGCAATGGATTTAACAGAGCACCAAGAAGACACCAGAGTTTGTTTTTTGTTTTAGACACTGCCTGCTTTAGATGAGGCCTCCGAGGAGATGAAAGCAAGTCTCCAGTGAGAAGTGACCAGAGTTCTTTCTTGTTACGATAGGGTGATTCAAATCTATACAGAGGTCTCAGCCAACCATGTCATGCCAAACATGCAGGAGTCTCACTGGTCCATAAGGCTGAGTGGCACTGGAAACCAGCCTGTGACCGATGTTGAACCGGGAGATTGGAATCCCCCATAAGAGGGGCTGAGAACAGTAAACCAGAAGGCTGTTTCTGCATGAACACGAGGTGTGTGTGTGTGTGTGTGTGTGTGTCCTGTCTCCTACCAAATCCACAGTGAGTAACCAGCAGTACAACGGAACACTTTATTTCAGTTTCTTTGGGCCCCACTGCCAAGTTTCATGGTTGTGGCAGGAAATGCTGCTGCTGAGGAGAGTGGGGACTGTTGAGCAGAGGCTCCTGCGCACTGACACAAAAGGAGGGTGGATTTTGCCCTATTAAAGCCTAATTCCTGGCAGCGAGGGGATAAACTGCAGTGCAGCACAAAGAAAACCAGGATTAAAGCTCTTCTTGCATGGCTTACATCTATCCCTGCCTTCTCACGCTGTTTGGCAGGATGTCTGGATGTGAAGACACCTGCGTCACCTGGGAGCACCAGCTGAGAGCTGAATCCAGGCCACAACACCGAGAAAGGTAGAGCCATGCACGGGACCCAGGATGGATCGTGCTGGGTATCACAGAGCAAGCACCGGCAGCTCCCACCCCTCCCTGGGTGCAGCTGGGACAAACACACAGCTCCACATGCAGATCAAACCCACTGTGCTCGGTTTTGTCTGCATTTAGCACATCAGCCCCCAAAGGGCTGCTGACTCAGGTGCTCAGGCCACGCCAGCTTGAATCTGCCCAGTGGCCAAGGCTGACATTTCACATCTGGGCACGTACAAAGCTCTGGCTGGTAACTGGGGCATTGTGTCAGTGAACAGACAGCAAAGTCATGTTCTAATTTTGCTCTGAATAATTAACTAAAACGGTTAATTGTATAAAATTAATTGCCAGTGCTTGATTCATTGCAATCCATGTTGGGATCATCAGTTCAGCTAAGAGCTGTATTGTATTTCACAGTCTTTCACTGCGTTCCTCTCCAGGGGACGAAAGGAAAATTAAGTGTGATATAAGCAGCCAAAAAAGAGAAATTATCTATGGCCAGAAAAACTCAATTCTAGCACTGTTTGGAAGGGAAGTCAGCTGAGGAAAGCTTGTCTTGGGTCCACTTTGACAATAAGAATAAGCAGTCACAGGAAGGTGCTGCTCTTCCAAACTTCAGGGTTAGTCCAACTTTCCCAGCTGTGTTCCTTGTTCAAATTACAGCCCTGATGAAAGCAAAGCACACTGGTGTCAATGCTTCCATCTGTACTTCTTCAGAGCAATTTATTTCCTTCTCCTTTTTCTTTTATTTTTCCACAGACTCGAGCTCCAAGAGACACACTTTCATTTCTGGCTTTCCCACACTCCCTTTCCTTTTTAGACTTTTTACCCCTTAAAAGAATGCATGCAGACCTAAAAATGGGTTTTCTAGGATGGAGAGCCCAGCCTTTCTGCTGAGGACTGGATGCTGCCAGCTTTAGCCGAAGTTTCTCCTACTCATTTTGCCCACAGATGTTCACATGTGACTCGATGACCAAAGCACCCTCAGCCAGAGGAATCCAGGGGAGAACCCCTCTTTTATTACCTCCCTCGTCAACACAACCAACCCAAAGAGTCATGGATGAGCTGTAGGGTGGAACTGGCCAGCCCCAGCTGCTTCCCCCACCAGCCCAGAGCTGCTGCAGTCACAGGGTACCTGTGCTGCACAGGCAGCAGCTCAGGTATGACATTCCTGTTCTGCCTTCCCCAAACCATCCCTGCTCTGCCTTACTCAAACCAAAGGGATGACAGCTTTCTCTTAGGTACATTTTCCCTTAAGAGAACAGTTTTCTGCTAAGCTGAGGGTGCTCAGATCGATGAACCTCACATGAGCATCCAGGTATTTGCTAATTCCCTCTATGCAGATGGGGCCCCCAGGCTGGGGGCTCTGAAGTTCCCTGCCTCTTCTGTTCTCACAGAGATCCTTAGAGCTTGCCTAGGGCGAGGGAGTCACGGAAACATAAACCCATTAATGTTGGAAAAGCCCTCCAGACCACTGAGTCCAAGCTGTGCCCGATGTCCACCTTGTCCGCAGCCCAGAGCTCTCAGTGCCATCTCCAGCCCTTCCTGGGATACCTCCAGGGATGGGCACTCCAACACCTCCCTGGGCAGCCCCTTCCAAGGCCTGGCCACCCTTTCCATGGAAAATTTCCTCCTGATGTCGAACCTGACCATCACCTGGCGCTGTTTGAGGTCCTTTCCTCTCATCCTGTCCCTGTTCCCTAGGAGCAGATCCTGGCCCCCATTTGGCTGCCCCCTCCTGCCAGGGAGTTGTGGAGCACAAGTTCTCTGTAAACTCCACGCCCCATGAATTCCCATGATCTGATTCAAGTGTTTAAAAATCTCATTGTGCACTTTAAAATTAAAAAAAAAAAAAAATTGCATTTAGAAGCCAGGGGCTATATCCTATTGCAGCCATAATCATAGGGAAATGTCCTATCGTAGGGCCTGTCGTTGCTAATAAAAGGGTTTCTGATGAAGGGCGAGGACAGATGAAACAAAATACTCAAAATGGGTGGGATCTGCCAAATTTTTATGCGTGGAGGAGAGCAAGGAGCTGGCAAGAGCTGTCCTAGTTGGAAGTGAGGAGAAGATGCCCACGGAAAGGGAATGGTGCTTATTCCCTCAGTGACGCTCAGCTCCAAGAAGTCTCAACGTGCTCCCTCCCACAACCCCAAGCCATGATCAAATTTGACCCAAATAATTTGACAGATGCTGGTCCAACCTATTCTTACAAACCTCAGGGATACCACACCCTCAGGCCCATGCTTCGCTTCTATCAGAGACAGGCACTGGAGTTTCCCATAGGAAATTAAACCCACGGCTTCTCGCTCTGTTGCCTGTGGCCAGGAAGGAACAGCTCATTCCCTTAATCCCTCCCAGAGACCTTTCCCAACTAGAGGACGTGCTTCTTTCCTCCAGGATCCAGAAGCCTGTCCCCCATAAAACACAACTTAAAACTAAGGCTACGGAGCAAAATCTATAAAATATAGTGTAGAGAAACAGGACTATAGTTACAGGACTCAGGATCTTCCACATCCATTGAAAACATGCTTGGTTCAAAAAACTTTAAAAGCTGTGTATAAACTAACCTGTTTTTTGATTTTTCGTTGGTCATCAGAGTTCTCCAGACGTTACTCATTCCTGCCAACTTCCTCTCCACTTTAACTGAGCCAGAGCTCATTAGGATGCCTCAGCCACTGCGTTCTGAGCACCCCAAACACAAGGAGCATTATCCACCAGCCAACCCCCACTGCAGCACAAGGAATCTGCCTCGGAACCACTTTGGGAGCAACGCAGGAAATCAACCAGCAGTCCCAGAGAAGGGTTTTGACAGTGCCAAAACTGGGCTTCCTAATCCTTCTTTTTCTCCAACCACTTCCCAGAAACCCATGAATCTTTGGGTCTCAATCAATTGGCTTCCCTGGGATCAAACTCAAACTGGGCTTGGAGCTCCATGGATGAGCCTAAATTGTGGCCAGGGGCCATAGACTGGGGTGAGGAAGCCCCAGCTGAGGCCACCCCGTGCTCCCTGTGAACACATTTATTAGCTCTTAAATTCACCTTTTAAAGTATTTCCATCCCTTTCAGTATCCGGGGTTTATTAACTTAAATATCTGTCTGTGTTATTTATCACAGCACCCTATAAAATCTTTCTTTTCCTGAAAGTATTGGTTGCACCCACAAACATACTTTAAATTTTATTTGATCTATTAAAATTCATCAATGTTGATATGCCTAAATCATAAAATAGCAAAGAGCTGAACTTCAGCCGAGACAAAACTTCCAGGAGACAAAATGTTTCCATTTAAGAAATGTTTAAAAAAAGAGTGCCAGGAACAGCAAAGTTAATAATATGCTTTGCTGCAGGATTATTTACTGTGCCTTAGTCTCACAGGCAGTTTTACCAGGTGACTTGTCTTCAGAGCCTGAACTCACCCTGCACTTCTAATGGGCTCATAAAAGTTCAAGGCAGCAGGTTCATATTCCATAAAAATCAAACCGCCTTTGAAACACTGCAGGAGTGTGTCTTCCTTATCCTTCACCTGCTCACGTCCCACGCTGGCAGCTGCCATCCTGGGCATCCTGCTGGAACACATACTCCAAAAACTCCTCTTGATAAATGGGATAAATGGAGGGCTGCAGCTCTGGCAGGAACATCAATAAATCCCATGTATGCAGAGGCTTTCCCCGGAGGAAGCATCCAAAGCCGTGATCAGGGTTGTTCTTCTCGACTACGGAGGCACAAAGTGATATCCATGGGAACATCAAGGCTGGTGGGACCTCCCGAATGAGAAGGAGGCCTCAGTGGGCCCCAGTGGGATGTTTCTGAACACCCCAGAGCTGGGTCAGGCTGTTGAGAGCCTTTCCAGGGAAGCTTTGACGCCTCCACATGAGGAGGGTGTGTAGTCACCAGTGCTGGACTGCTTCCCTACGAATTCCTATTCCCTGCTCCACTGGGTGCCCGCTGCCTTTTCCTGAGGGCAGCGAGGAGCTTGTCCAAACACCTTCTTTGCCATGGCCCTCTGCAACCCCAAGACTCCTCCTGCTCACACATGGATGAGGGTCCAGCCACAGCAAAGGTCCAGGAGAAAAGTGACCAAGACAAGTGGAAATGTGCTGAGCTGCACTGGAACAGACACTGGCAGCTCCTGCCATGACCAGACAAAGGAGGAATATTTTCCAAAGTTTTCCTCTATGTGTCATCTTTCTCCTCTGGCCAGCCAGGGTGTTTTCCTGCTCTTCTGCACCATCAGAATATTCTGTGATCTGATCTGATCCATGGAGTTGGTGTCCCCACGCACATGCCTGACTCTGGCCACATCTTCCCCTGCCTTTATACCTATTTTTTTTTACCTTCCTTGGGCTCTTCTGATCTTCACCCAGGAAATCTCTCCAAAGCATCCAGAAGCTTGCTAAGAATTGCAGGTTCAAAGCTGTGGCCTCACACCTTTGAGTGTGAAAAGGCAGGTCTGTCTCCCATCTGAATCAAGATTTTGGCTTATGAAGCTGACAAGAAGATTTTAGTGTCAGTTATTTTCTGCATCCTGCAGAGAGAACAGGACTGGGCTGACAGAATTTGCAGTAAAGGAGAGTCCAGTGCATGTGCAGTACTTGCCCGACAGTGTTTGGCCTTGAATCCACCAAACAATCACATTTGTCTTCTTTAAAGATTCATTTCAAGCAAACAAAAATAAAAAAAAAACAACCACCAAAACACATCAGCTCGAAAATAAATTCTCTTTTGAACAAAAAAAAATAGTCTTTCACTTATACTTTCACTATTTCAGCAACTATTTTTTAAAAATCAAATGCAAAACCACTCTGAAGCTCAAGATTTTTTCAGCTTCATGAAACAGCTGAGGGAACCTCTTTAAACCTGCAAGGCAGCACTGGGCAGAACACTCATCTTTAAATATTTACTGTCTTACTTACCTAAACACTTGAATACTTTAAAAAATTGATTCAAATTGTGCTTCATAAGGAGAATCAGACAGGTCAACCTGGAATATCAAATGATTCTTTAGCAATTTAGTAAATATTTTAGTTTTCGTTACTTCAGTGTTAGATTCAGCTACATTCAAGAAAAATATTTTGGAGCACTGATGACCCCTGAAATCAGGGAAACAAACAGAATGCTGGAAAATTCTGGTAGCTGGTTGTGTGGGGGCCAAGAAAAAAAACTGGCCTTAAAAAAAAAAGAGGTCTTTGTAAGACAGCATGATCCAGCATTTGGATTAGGTAGGCTTCAGAAAAGAGAGGGGAAATGATGATTTCCAATTAAATCACTGTGTCAATTAGAGAGTGCCAGTCCTTTACCTAAACCAGCACTGTGTGCTAAGGGCAGGCCAAGGAGAGCAAGCTCAGGGACCCTGGATTGCCCCCAGAGAAACAGCTTCTGGACAAGAGCAAAGCTGGAGCACAGGGATTCTGTGTCTGGGAACAATGCGGGGTTTGGATGCTCTCCATGGACATCCCTGCATGTGTCCAGATGCCTGCCCCGCCCTGGGGGCTGGGGAGCCGCCCCCAAAAGGGCAGCACGTTCACAACAGTGGCATGTCCATGCTGAGATGCTCCAGGGGCTTACTGGGAGGTCACTCTGCCTTTTCACTTGGAACAGGGCTAAGAATCTTTGTCTCTTCTCTTCGATGCACCAAGGGAAGTAAAGGCACCTTCCAGTTGCTGGCAATTGCATATTGTTGAAAAATAGGGGGTTTTTTTTTCTATTTCTATGTGAACTTTCCACATGCACCAGCCTGGAGGATCCCTGAGGAGCCATGCCGGCTCCTCCCTGCCCAGGCACACATTTCCTCTTGGAAAAAAGCTTCCCCATCCTCTCCCAGGGGCTGCTCCCAGAGAAGGATGGTGGGATGGTGCACATTCCCTGGGAGCAGGGCTGGATCTCACCTGCAGAGTTACTGTCCCCCACCCCCCCAGGTGTGACCACAGGGTTCTTCAACTTTTAAGGCGCTTTCTGAGGATGTTTTTCAGGACATATTTACAAGAGCTGAGCATCACTGCAAAAAGTTTGCCCCAGTTTCTGTTCTCCATAAGCCAAGTGCTGCCACTTAGCTCATGAGGACATGGACAAAGACTCAGGCAAAAGACGAAGAAAGACAAAACTCTCCAGCCTGCTTGAGATGAGCACAGAGATCGTGTGGAAAAGGTGAATTTCCTGACCAATGGAAAAGTCTTAATGCCTAAGTTCTGAGAAGGGTTTCTCAGAGAGATTTCCAGAGCAGGTGAACCTTCTGGAGAAGCCAGGGGCAGTTCCATGGTACGTGACAAGATTTGTGCTACAAAACCTCCACAAAGCCCCAAAAGCCAGGATTGCTTTCCTGGCGTTACAACTGCTCTGCAAACCCCCCTTGCTCTCTATTCCTCAAGCCCCAAGCTGTGGCATGGAATGACACCAGACCCAGAGGGACCTACACACAAGCTCTATCCTGGGACACCACAGAAAGATGCATGGATGGATGGATGGATGGATGGATGGATGGATGGGTGGATGGA
>WEKY01057230.1:40284-110209 GCA_013390045.1 Picathartes gymnocephalus | reverse complement strand
GGATGGATGGATGGATGGATGGATGGATGGATGGATGGATGGATGGATGGACGGGTGGACGGGGGGACGGATGGATGGATGGATGGATGGACAGATGGACGGGTGGATGGATGGATGGATGGATGGATGGATGGATGGATGGATGGATGGATGGATGGATGGATGGAGGGATGGATGGGTGGATGGATGGAGGGATGGATGGATGGATGGATGGATGGATGGATGGAGGGATGGATGGATGGATGGATGGATGGATGGATGGATGGATGGATGGATGGACGGATGGATGGATGGATGGAGGGATGGATGGATGGATGGATGGATGGATGGATGGATGGATGGATGGATGGAAATAACTTGCATTTTCGCTGGACCATGCCAATGTTACACCACTTTGGAGATCTTAGGAGGTGAGATAAAACTCAAAAAAAATCTGTTTTCCACACAAAACTCCTTTGGAGTTGTTGTCCTATTGTGAAAATATCAGGGTTAAATAAAGGTTAAACAAAGAGAAGCTCAACATACCTTCCACAGCGAGAGCTCTTTCAGAAGAGCTTAATTCAGGGTTTTTTCCCCTCAAAATCCTCCATCTGAAGCACAGCTGATCTGTCACAGCTTTATTCTACTTTGTCAGCCCCTTCTCCCAGAGGGAATAGCACAGGATATTGCTCTGATTAAACCCATTCCATTTGCTATGAGACTCTGGAGGCTATAGCTGAAGGGATAACTGTCAGCTGTACTTTCAGCCTTCTGACTGAAAGCTGTTCCACAGATTTATTTAACTTAAGTCAGTTCCACAGATTTATTTAATGTAAGTCTGGTTTTAACTAGAGTTTACATGATTTTCTCCATGTTCCACATCGGCACCTCCACTGTGATGTTGCCCAATCTCTCCATTACTTACACCAGTTATGCTGATCAGAGGAACACACATTATATATGAAAAGGGATTTTAATTAGCAGAATTAAAATTCTGAAAGTCAGATTGCAGAGTTACTCTTCATCCTGATAGAATGATGACACCTCTCATCCCATGCTGCCTCTCCTCTGCTGGAATCACGGGATAACCACTCATTTCTTCCAGAAAAAACATGTTGTTTTGCTCTCTCCAATTCAGAATAACGAAGAGACCCAATAAATACAGGCACTATGTGGTTTAATGTGCTCTGTGTTTCAATATCTTACTATTTTTACCTCAGTGATCCATCCTGAGCAGTGTGTGATGGGCCAGACCAGCCAAAGAGACAAAGAAAAGCTCTTCGGGCAGCAAAGATGCTCCAGTCTGTGCAATCAGCTGCCTTTCTTTGCAAAACCCAATCAGTGAGAAAATACATGGTCATAATAATGAGAAAAATAAAATTTAATTGCTGTTACCGACACATCATACAGAAAATAAAACATGTGAACCTGGAGGATTAATGAATTGAAGCTGACATTTTCAGTCTTACATGGGAGTTATCTACAATCTCTTTTTCCTTTGCAGAGATTCTCCCCAAAGAAAAATTGCCCCAAAATTGCAATTTCATGGGGAAAAAAGAAAAAAAAAAGTAAAAAATTAATCAAGGCAGCTTTGCAGACAAGTGTGAGGCCAAACACAGTTGTAAGTAAGCTTCTTAAGTTCACCTTTGTGTTGCTTGTGGCTCCCCGGTGTTGTTACACCTCCTGGACCTGACAGGGCAGGGGGATGCACCAAAAGGTATTTGGATGTGCAGCAAAAGGACAATGCCAGACTTTGAGAAACAGATGTCTGAGCTGGGCTTTGGTGTTTCCTAAGCTCATCTGAAGGAGTAGGAGGGGGGAAAAGGCATCTGTCACCACATTTTGGTCATAAATGGCTCTTTTCTGGAAAGGGATGGCAGAAGAGTGGAACAGGTTTGTGAAAACTGGTACAGTTTCTTCACTTTCTTCTACACATCAAAGATGTTTTATGCATTGCCCTATTTTGGCCTATTTCTAGTTCCTCTCTGAGCCTTCACAGTTCTTCCTTGTCAACCTGAACAAATCAGGAAATCCTGTTCAGAAATACCTACCCCCTGCCAGGGCTCAGCATTTCCCATGTTTGGTGGACAAACATCATCCTGCCCAGGTGCTCCAGCAACAACAGACCCGGGAAAATGCAAATAAGGCCATCAGGAAAGATATTTTGGTTTCAGATCATGTTCAGGGTGAAGTTTGCCATTTAAATATATCCCATTTCTTTCTCTTTTATGTGCAGATATTTGCCAATGATTAATGTGCAATCATTTGTACAGCAGACATGAATCACACTTAGAGGAGATGCTTTTAGCAATGAAAATGAGACAGAAGCAGAAGAGAAGGTATCCATAAGGAAAAAAAGAAACGTCTCAGTGGTTATTTTCAGGGTTGAGATGGTTTCATTCCAGCCCAAGTGGGCACAGGGTGTGGGAAATTCAGCATGAGAAATAAAGACTCCACTGTGATTGCTGTGCCCCCCTGACACCACTGGTACCACCCCTGTGCCCAGCACACCATCATCCCCCAGGAAGGCACTTTTCCCGGGATCCCTGCGGCCACACCTCACTTTGGGAAAGTGGGAACAGGCAGGACAGACGGACGTGCTGTGGTGCCCCTGGACTGGGTGCCCGTGGGTTTCTCTGCATGGGGCAGTGGCTGTTCCCTCAAACCACGGGCTGGACTCTGAGGGGACAGCTGGGAAAACATTCTGCCATCTGCAGCTCTGCCCTGGGCAGGAGTAGCCCACATTACAGAATACCAAGCTGGTAAGGAAAACCCACATTTTCTCATTCTTAGCAGGGAAACTGTATTTTCCAAACAGCCCGTTCCCCCTGGCACTCGAGGCTCAGACAATAATTCCTGGGATGGTTTACCTCATCCCACCCAGATGGTTTTGACCTCAGGTTGCCTGCAGAACACAGAAGGACCGAGGCAAGCAGACAAACCGGCAGCTGCCATACGTTAACCAGTCTAGAGACCCGGAAAGGCTGGCAGTGGGATGAGAAGTTTTCTACTTTATTTTTTGTTAACTTCTCTGTAGGGCCATTCGCACTCTGCGAAGTGGCACAAATTGATCAGAGGAGACAGAAACTTCAAGCCAGTTTCCTAGAAATCAGGTGAAGGTGGATCCTTTTCATGCAGTGGATACAGAAGAGAAGCCGTGTAGACAGCTTTTTAGGGAAAAAAATGCCTCAGACTGCACCAGCCCCATAAGGCTTTGGAGAGAGACTGGACAGGTGTATTTTTCCAGAGACACTACCTAATTCTGGCAGTGATGTTCCACCTGCCCTCTCTTCTTCCTTCTTGTCCATACTTCAGAAACCATCACCTCCACCTCATCTCCTGCCTTCCTCTCACTGGGACACACCAGCTCTTGAATTGTCTCGTATCTTCCCCCTGTGCAGCCTGAACACACATCCATGAAACCAAGAAAACCAGCCCTGGAACAGACAAGGAAGCTTCAGAAATGCCTGTTTCTAGAATGATTCTAGAATCTGTAGCAAAAGAGGGGACTTGCTGTTATGGTGACCTAATTCTGCGTTTGCTCTTCCTGTGCCTGTGGAACAGATTTCCAGGACCAGCTCCACGTAGGTGCTGGAAGTCCACCTGGGCAGGAAATATGGATCAAAGAAGATCCACGTGTCTCACAGACCTGTGTAGAAGGTAACTATGCCTCAGAGTCCAGCTGATTCCTCCCTGTGGCACTGTTCATGTTCCCAAATAAACAGGAAAGCACACACAAATACTTTCTGTTTAGAGCTTTCTCTGCTTTCCCTCCTCTCTCTCAAAAGTGTCTCTGCAGAATCTGGGATCTATTTCCTTGTAAGGCAGGAAGTCTTTCACTTAGAGCCTCCCAACACTCTGACTGTCAAACACCAGAATGCCACTAATGAATCACTCTGGATGAGGCAAAACAATCTCTTGCATAAATTAAAAAAGTCCAGAGCGAGCGCTAGCGTGAGTAGAGAGTAAACTTCCTCGCTGTGCAGCTTGCCAAACTCTAGAAAGAAAACCTTTGAAAAACCAACAGAATGATCCTATTTCCTGTTGATTTACTCTCTTCAGCCGCAGAAGGGATGATGGTGACACAGACCACTCTGGCTTGCAGAGCAGCTCTAAGGAATGGCCATGGCTGGATCGTGTCACCACCAGAGGCACTTCATACATGCACTCAGTCACATACAGCCGTGGCAACACCAGTTTACTGTGCCACCGTTTCACAGCCTTCTCTTCCCTCTGCACAGGTAATGGAATAACTGAACTTATTTTTATCTCGAGCAGGGTGCATTGCTCGCACACTTCTCCACAAGCCCTGCAGCAGATCCCCTCTCCAGGGCAGCATCACTGCAGGGAGTGTGGGTGAGGAGGGAAAGTCTCTTTCCAAAGTCCACTGAGTGCCAGGGCAGAGCCTGCACCCCCACAAAAGTGCCAAAACCAGACCATGAGCACAGGGTGAGGGGTTATTCTCACAGTGCAGGATCTGTGAGGGGCAGGGCTGGAGAGAGCCTGTCCTGCTCCCCAGGTGCTGCCTGTGCAGGGCCTGGGAGCCTCTCCCTGCCTCTGCTGAGTTCCCAGCAGTACATTCAGCCTCTAATTTGGGAAAGGAAAAACCCAGTCTGGCCCTGCGCCACCCCAGAAATCCAGCCCACCTCTCTCCTGTACCAAAACTGGTGTTCACAGCTTCCCTCAGACAAGGCCAGTGGGTTCTCCCAGCCCTGCACAGCGCGGGATGTGCATGCACAGGGGATGCTAGAGCACTCACTGAGCTCTGTGCGCAGGAACTCCATTTCTGCACCTCACAAAACCTTGTCTGAAGCTGTGGATTTCCTCCTTCTCCCATCAGGCAACCACAGGAGAAGCCAAGCACATCTGCTGGGATGTCCTCTACAACCCAGCTACCCTACTGCACCCCTCACAGCAAAGCCAAATAAAACCCTGGTGATGGAGTGACTGAAAACTCTACCCTAAGAGGGAATTTTCTAGCACCACTTCAAGAGGAAAACACCTTCCCTTGGTATTTCAGTACTGCACAACCACAGCTGGAAAAACATGCATTGCAGGCTACAGGCATGGCCTCCTGAGCTAGCTGAAAAAGAGGGTTAATATGAAAAACTTAAAATTTAAAATTGGAAAATTATTAAAAATTATCTGTAAGGGGTGAAAATGGCACCAGTACTTTGCTAAACCATTCAAAATTTCAATTTGGAAAATGTAATTTGCCCTTTAGAGATACTTCTCTTTAAGGCTTTAATCACTGTGCAAAATATTCATCATTATCAGCTTCACTTTTCTCCTGCAGCAAGTCAAGACATAAAGTTAAGACACAGAGTTCCCCTCCAGCCAGAGAGCCCAGAAAGGGCTTCCCCATTCAAATCTTTGGTCCAAGCCCTTGAAGTGCTCGGAAGTGAAGTTGTACCTCAGAGTGTTTTTTCTTGTCCACACACTGCATAAGAACGGGCCTCGGACCAGAGAACAGGAGTGGGGATAGGACCCCCCTCCCTCCCTGCAACATCTGGGCTTTGTTGGGATCGTGGCGGAGCTCAGCCTCACATTCCTGAACTCTTACGGGGACAGAAATTACAAGGTCTGTCTGTGCTGAAGTTTTGCAGGCGTTCCCCAGCTCCTGCAGAGCTTCTCCCCCTCCTGCCCACCCTGGGCCTTGTGTCCAGCCCTGCAAGGCTCATTTCCATTTCAGCTTGCTCAGGGTCCCTTCTCACTGGATGCTGGGGGGCTTTGTTCAGCCCCTGGCACCCATCAGACCCTTCTACTCTGAGAGAGGAGGCCCAGGGAGGAGACAGGTTCCCAGGCACACCTCCGCATTTCTGACCATGGTTCACTGTTTTCTGGACTCCTCAGTGCCTCTGGCAGAAAAACACTGTAATTAAGTGTTAACAGTTTGATGAGGAAACCTTTCCTACACTGGAGGCTTCACCAGCCTCTTTTTGACAATGCACAGAAGTCGCAAAATAAAAAGCCTTGGAATTTTCCAAGATTTCTCTTTCCTTTAAAGCTTAAAAAAGAACTTTTCAGGGGGGAAAAAAAAAAAACAACAACAAAAAACAACAACAACAAAAACCCACAACACCAAATTCAGTCTTCAGAGATGGAAAACACAGCTGAAGGAAAAATTTTTACAACTTTCCCCTCCCATGAGCAGCTGGTGTCAATGGCATTTTTGAAGGAGCACAGACAATCGAAGAGATATTAATTGAAATTAAATAAATATGGGGTGTTGGAACACAGGAAGGCCAGCCTTACGTTGCTCCTGTTTATCACCCTTCTTTAGGCCACTGAAGAGTACACCTCCTACAGCCTCTGACACCTCTGCTATTCTACGCAACTTCAGCCAGAATCTTCCTATGAACTGGAAGGTCCAACAAAAATTCATAAATCTGCACATGTAAATAACTGGGATGTTTTTAAAATTTCCCAGCAGTTCCATTAGAAAAGCAACTTATCAAAAGCAGCCTTTTCACTAAAATGTGTGAATCCTGGAAACAAAAAAAACCCAAACAGTTCTAAGTTAGTATTTATGGTTAAAATAACTTGCCCACAGAGTTATTGCTCCCAGCACCAGCTGGCTCCCAGGTATTCTCCTGGCAGACTATTCCAAGTTTACTGTAGGAGCTGTTCCAAAATGTTGCAATAATTAAGCATTCTGTGAAGCAAGAATTTATACTTGCTATATAAATTGTAAATGTAAGGACATAAATTGTCCATATAAGAACTGTAACCAAAGGACCACTCACCCAGGTTTTCTCTTACCCTTCTCCCCCTGCACAGGCAGAGCCACATTAAAAGCAGGAATGACTTAAAATCTAGAGGACATGCTTAGGACACAGATTTGACATTCAATCCCACAGAACACAGGAAAACTCCAAAAACGTTTGTTGCATCCTTAAATGGAATATGAAACTTTTCACGCGCAAAAATTTGCAAGAGACTGGGCACAAGGAAGCCTCCCTGCTGTATTTTTATGACCTTTTATTTATAAAGGCTTGGTCACATCCTGCATCTGAAATACAACACACACAAGAGAGAACAAAACCTGAGTGTTCCCACCCTCAGGTCAGAGCTCAAATTGCAAATTAGCACCATGGCCGTGCCCAGGGATTCTCCCCACACGACAGCCTTTCCTGAGGGATAAGTTATCCCATAGGAGTGGCAGTTTCTTTAAGGGCCTTATTTTACTGTGAAATATCTTGTGCCTTTATTTGTGTGCTGATGGCAGATTGGGCTGTAATTAATAGCCAGGCAAATATTTGGGTTTGGTGCAAGGCATTCAGCTCCCAGCCCCATCGATTTTTGTGGGAGAGGTGGCTTATGTGACATATATGATCTTTCATAAAAGGCGGAGAATATGAATGAATATGAGAAATGAGTTCTGAGAATGGAATTACTCATTAGGAAGGAACATATGATCAGCTCTGCAACTGTCTCCATAATTCCCCCAATGGAGCAGAATGTTGCCATCCAATAAAATCTAGAGAACTGTGGTATGGTTTGGGGGAGAACAGAGAGGAAAGGAAGCTTTTTGCCTGGGTGTTCATGGCCAAAGAAGATGCTCCCAAGCCAGCATCTGTCCCAAATTATAAATCTCCAGGTTTTAGCTGTAAAGGGAAAGAGATTAGAGAAAGTGGGCCCAGAGACCTTCACAGGAAGCAGAAAGGAGGCACCAGGCTGAGCAGAACCAGCTCCTGCAGGAAACAAAAGGAAAATAAACAGAAAAATTTTATCTGGCTCTTCAGCAGCTGAAATCAAGAAGCAGCTTCAGTGGAGGTTTTTATAAGAAGCCAAATGTAACACTGAGATGCCTTGAAGTGTTGTTTGCCTGTTTGGATTTTTTTTATTTTTGAAGTGGAACAGAAACTTTAATGAATGTATGGAAAAGAAACTTTTGAAAAAGGTGCACCCCAACACCTTTTACAACTGTAAATTCAAAGTTTCTCATGAGCCGATATTTTATTCCTGTTTTATAAAGGTGGAGAACAAGGAACAGAAGCACAAGAGGCATTTTAAGATTTTCCTGAAGTCCAAAAGTGACAAAACAGAGGCGTTAAGACAACTAAGTAGAAATTGTAAAAGTCCATTGAAATAAATTTGTTCTGTGGAAGGTCTTTCATTGCATTTATCCTCTGAACATCCGCCTGGAAGCAGCAATTCTGCCCTCAACTGACTTAATTCCATTCACTTTAGTGTTGTATTTCCAAAGCAGCAGTTCACCCCAATGGAACTTAAAAGTTCTTCAGGGGAAAGTCCTGAAAGCAACTTCTCCTTTGCAAAAGGACCTGCCCAAGATTTAATCTTCCCCTGAACAATTACTTCTGTTTGATGAGGAAAAAACCCTCATAAAATTGTTGTAATTGATGTCAGCTCAAACCACACATGAACTAAGAAATGAAGGAATATCTCTATTAATACTGCTTTTGTAATGCAGTCTCCCAAAATGAAATGCAAGCACCTAAAAATAGCCACAAAAAACCTTTGGGGCAATATTACGTCTGAAGAATAAACAGTTCCAGAATTTTATCCAGCACACAAAAATCCTCTGCTCCAAACCCCTCCTGTTCACAGGCAAGGAGCCAATAAAAAATAGATTTGCAATTAAAATCCCTGGAATTTGTGCAGTCAAGCTCTTTATTAACATTATAATTTTGCTGGCATAAGGACACCACTGTTTAAGATTTATCACTGCATGTTTTGATTTTTCTTTCTACATTTAGCTCTTCCAACCATCTCCAAATTTCTAAGCTAACCAGTGTTGTTTTATTAGTGGAGAATTAAGATGCCCACACAAATACTTTTTCTTAAAAGAGTCTAAATTTTTTCCTGCTTCTGAAGCATTTCTTCTTTTCCTTCTCCCTTTCTCTTCTGTGTGGCAATTACACAATTGCCTGTTCAGTTTATTGTTTTCTTTCTCTTGGAATTCTCCTATAAACGCCAGCCTTTCTCAGTAATGGCTCTACTTTACTTTTCCTTTTCAAGAGATTTCCAGCCAATTTGGATTTAATACATCAACATATTTTTAAAAAAGAAGAACCTGTTTCCAGCTGCCAACAGTAGCTGGGAAGGCACACCAGGAATGTAGCTCTGCACAAATGAAAAGAGAAAGTCATCAAATGTAAAACTTCTCGCATCGGGTGAAAATTACGTTGAAAGGGAGTTAAAGCTGATATCCCAAAACCATAACTTTGTGGGAGAGATCCTAGGCCAAAAGTAAGCAACATAAAATAAATATAAAGTAAATAAATAAACTAAATATGTAACATAATTTTATTTATTTTAAATGAATAAATTTAAAGTTCATTTTAACAAAAACTGAACACCCAATAAGGTATAAAAAAAAGAATATATGAAGCCAGCAATTGTACTACTGTCTGTGTCTGAGGCACAAAAGTTCAGTGTCAAATCTCACAGACATGGACAAAGTATTTTTCCGCATCTTCTCCTTTTACAGCGTCCTCCCAAGGCAGCTTTGGATTGTTTCGGTGTTCAGACTTCCCTGCCTGGGAACCAGACATGAAGAAGAGAAGTTCTCTGAGAGTTTCACAGAGCACAGGGAACAGCTGTTGGTTTATAAAGAATCAAGGCTAGAAAAGCATAATTTTAAATCCATTTTTAAGCTAAAGTTAGGAAAAGTAGTGCCATACATTGAACGTGAAATTTGTATCTTTATTACTCCACAAAAAAAAAACTTGGCCTGGTATCAGGAACTGAATTTCACAAAGAACTTTCTTTTTGGTAAGTTGAACAGAGAAAAATGGCCTTTGCTCTGAAAATGTGGCAACCTGAATAAACTGTGAAAGAAGAAGTCTGTAATTTTGATCACAATACTCCCTCTCCCTTAGTGAAAAATGAGTTTTTCTCATCCCTGAGCAGAACCAGCATGACCCCAGCACTTGGTCAGGATTAACCTCCTCTGATGAGTAAGGTCAGTGTGAGTCCATCCAAAATACTTAAGCAACTAAACGCAAAATACAACATGAAAATGAAGAGATAATATCAGTTTCTGCTGAGTGATGAGCACAGTCCGGCCTGAGTGCGTGGATGCATTCTCAGAGTGTGAATTCACACGTAGTCAGCTCAGTGGGATCCCACCAGGGAAAACTTGCCAGATGCTTGAGTCAAGAGGAAAGATTTTCAATTAGCACAGTTAAATACCATTCTCTTCCCTTTCTGGGTAAAACAATGAAATGAAGGGCTTCTTTCAGCAGATTGTGCTAAGAAATGTCAAAATGAATCACATCAAGAATCCTTCAGACAATTTTAGAACAATTATTGCTAAAGGAAGTTGATTCTTAATTTCCTCCTTTAAAACCTTCCAGCCTCAGTCTAATAATGAAGCACTAATAACCACTCAGCCTTCAAGTGTATTTTTCCAACAAAATTCCAGCTGTCTCAATGAAGATGACAAGAACTGTGCTACCAAAGAAGCAAATTTGAAAGTTCCACTTGGTAAATGCTCAAGATGTTATTGATACCCTACACAGACACCCTACAGTGATGGAAGAAACTCATTAAAAAAGGACAAAAACCTAATATTAAAAACGTTCCACAATTTAAGACAGCCACAACCGCATCAGCAGCAGTTGCATCAAAATTGGATCCCAGTTCTCTCTGCTTTCCAAAGGAAGGACACGTGGCATGAAAGGGCTCACACTGAACCCAAGCAGCTGCAGGGGAACTGCTGCTCTCTGCTCCCAGGGACAGCCCTGGGGTGGGGGCTTGACAGGAAAATCATCTCATTGCTCTCTAGACTTCTTCAAAACCAATTTCCGCACGTCCTAGGGAGGACATGAATAATCTTCCTCTGGAATTTTATCAGGAGATTATACAAACAAACGGGAAATCATCAAAACAAGCGGGATGTTGTTGTCTCCATGGTGCCTCCAAGCAAAGTAAAGATGCTCGAGATGGCCTCAGCAGCAGCTGCTTCTGGGCTGGGAGGTCATTACAAGGGCTGTAAAGATGGAAAAAAGTCCTGGAGCAACAACTAATGGAATACAGAGCAGCCAGGTTCATTTTAAGTTACATTGCCAGGAAACGGAGACAGGATTAATTATATCTGGATTATGATGGGAGAAGGTTCCTGCTCAGGAGAATTGGTATCTACAGGTCATCAGACCTTAAGGATATGGCAGATTTGCTGCTTTCCGAGAGGTATCTGTCAGGAATAGGTGTCTCAAATACCTAGAAAATAAACAAATACCCACTCTGAGGAGCAGCAGACACAGGACAGCGGCTCTCTTCACAAGTGGAAAAAAAAAAAAATTGTGACCACAATATTAAATATCTGTAGTAAGATATTAGTACAGATAAATATCTGTAGTATTACAGATAAATATCTGTAGTAAAATATTTGGGGCAGCAAGTCTGCAGCCAGAGCAGCATAAATGCACTTTGCAACTTTTCCTCACCGAAGGAAAAAAAAGGAGTTATTTGGTCTCATTCTAAAACGGGATTTGCTGCATTTCAGGGAAGAGATTACAGTATAAACCCTTCTAACGCACAGACAGGAACATTGAATTCCTCACATGCTGTATTCATGTCTTCTCCTGCATTCCCTCTTTCAAGTCCTTCTAATTTGAGTTTCAGATTCAAATAGCTGCAATTATGGAACAATTCAACCACAGGGTAAGGGAAAGGAAAAATAAAATCCTCACCAGAGCGCGGTTTGGCAGGGTATGTTCTGCTTTAAACAAAGATTAAAATTACAAGGATTGTTCAAAATCAAGTAAATTAGTGCAAATTCCTAGAATATTGGATTATTTCTCTTTATTACTCCTCAGCTGCAACAGGTTAGTCAGAACAGGAATTTTCCTCTCTGTGGGTGTTGTTCAAAGCTTCTGTGCAGACACCTAGAAAATTCACCAGTTACCAAAGCTGTGTTGGGATTTTAAGAACAATTAAAGCTAAATTTGCTATGCTGGCTGAAGAGCTGAGAATGAATGTGACACCCAGCAAGAAGCCTCTTTTACCAGTTCCCTTCTGCAAAGCTGAGCAGAGATCAGAAGGACCTCAAGACACGAAATCTGATGCAGACTGAAATTATTGGAAGAAGCAAATTTATCTTCATCTTAAAGTCAAAATAGCAAGCAGCCCCTTGGCTGATGCTCCAGACTATTCAACCCCTACTCTGTTGTAAGGAATTTGAGACACACTCTGGAAAACTGTGATTAAATGCAGGTTTCTCGTGCGAGTAGAACCCACTCCACCAGCACAGGCATTTCCAGGCATGGCCCACTCAGTGCAGAAACACTTCCCACTGGATTACTCACCTCGGGGAAAATGTCAGGGGGCCAATATGATGTGGAGAGCCCATGCAGAGCTTGCTACCTGCAGGAGATCCCCGGAGATGCCCCCAGCAGAGTCCCTGCAGGCAGGGAGCGGCAGCAAGGCCTTTACACATCACCCACGTACTGACAGCGAGGCAAAGCGACGGGTCGTGCCATTTAGGGATCTTCCAGCCTCAGAACAGAAAACTGGAAACTAAAAGAGGGTCATTGCTACACCTGTGTCATATTTTCTGAGTCAGGCACAGACACCCCAGGAGCAATGAAGAATTACCATTTTGTTTAGTTTCAGATGTACTGCCTTTGATGAAGGGTCGTCAAAGGTTAGTTTGGGCAGTTAACTGTTTGGAAGCTGACTGTCAAATTAGTGTCAATTTTTTCAAGCAGGTTAAACTCAAAATGCCTAAAATGCATCAATACAGAACAGGCAGTGGGTGACAAAAGGGAACCCAGAACTCTGAAGTTTGTGTTTTCTTTTGCTGATGGTGTTCCTGAAAGAGTGACTGAGGTAGGGTTTTGGGTGAGGAACATGGTGCTGCAAAAGAACCTGCATTATGTCTGTGACCCTCCTGGTCACAGCTGTGCTGTCCAAAATCGAAACAAATAAATAACCTAAGTTTTAAATCCAGTTTTATTAGGGTGTAGCTCACTGAGCTGTGCTTAAAGCCAAGACAAAAGTTGGACATGGAAATCCTAAGGGACCTCGACCTGTCACTAAGATTTCCATTGTAAAGCCAGAAAGGGATTGAGCCACAGGAGACAACCAGAAAGCGAAGACATCCCTTTAGGACTAAGAAGTGTGAAACACCTCTTGAGGCAGTTAGCTGACCATGAAAATGTTAAAAGTAGTTGCATTAACATTTCACAAGAGATTTTCCCCTGCCTCTCCCTCTGTTACCCTTCTGCTACCAGATATTTAGAAATATTTTTTTGTAATCACATCACTTGCCAGCTGATTTATAAAGCAGAATGAGAAACAGCCAAACATTTATTAGAACTGTTGCTGAGCAGGGAACAAATTACCTGCTGTACCACAGTAGGACAAACGAGCAGGGCTGAGAGGTCCATACATAAACATTCATGATCTCATTAACTCAATCCACTTTATTAACCACTACCAAAGTAAAGGCCACACTTCTACCCTCTTCTGTCCCTGGATACATTGCTCTCAAATCAATTAGTTCAAAGTCATCCTCTTAAAACCTATCCATGGTCGTCACCACCTGGCTTGCTCACACAGAACCCTTGTGAAAATGTGGAGAGGTACTTTGCATATTCCCCTACTTATTCCAAGAATTCAAATAAGTCCCCATTCTCTGAAAGTGAGTCATTAGTTTTGAGTCCACCATCATCGTTTCCAGTCAAAACATCTCAAAAAGGAAATTACAGCAGCCAAGAAAATCAAGCATTGGGGGAGATATTTTGACACCTTAGATCTTACCACGGAAATTTGCTCAGAAATTTCAATGAATCAGTAACCTGGAAAAATAACAAAATGAGTAAAACAAAAACTACAATAGGTCGTGATTCATTTTTTTTCACTGTTAAGGGGCCGTGTGCACTCACCCCGTGTTGAAGGACATGCTGGAGGAGGAGCAGGGCAGGGAGGGAGGAGGAGAAACCCAAGGCAGCATCTGCACCAGCAAACATCTGTGACACATCCCACGTTCCAGGGCTCCATGGCTGAAGGGGTACTTTGACACCGGAATGATGAATCCAGTTGGAAAATAAGTGGACAAAAGAAGAGAGCTCAGCTGATGGAGTCATCTCTTCACTGCAGGGATCTCTTCCGAGGCATTGGGCAACGTGTTTTGCTCTTCATGGTGATGTTGAATGTTGAATATTAAACCCAGTGAGTAACAGGCTCTGGAGTCATTGCCAGCCCCAGCTGGCATTGGAAGGGCTGAATCCTTTCCTTCCAAGCCTGGAACAGAGGCCAGGTGGGTGCTGATTTATCACTGAGGGGAAACCTTTTGGTTTTATTTATTGATTATTTCTGCTTGGCTGGGGAAAGGAGTTAGAAACCTTCTGGACATTTTTAACGGAAAATTTTCACTTTAAACACAGCAAAATCTTTAAAAACTGGTTAAAGTTAAAATCAAAAGGTTACCCAAAGGCATCGGTGATTTCAAGATTCAATAATACATCTCCAAGAAGTAAAAAGTTAAGTCAAAATCACTTTTTAATGTTTTTATTTCAATAAAAAAGCATTGAAGATGTTATTTTGACTCAAAAAAAAGCCCTTTTTTCAGGTTTCAATTACCTTGCTGAGCCACGTCTCTCTTCTGCTCAGCTCTAACCTGTAAAGTCTATTCAGCACATAAACTTGGCAAATAACAGCAAGCATGTATGTCCTGGTTTGACAGTGGCCAAACACCAGGTAACCAAGAAAGTCGTTCGTTCAGCCTCCTCCACTACAGCTGGGCAGGGGAGAGGGAAAAAAATTAACAAAGGGATCATGAGTTGAGAAAAGGATTGGGAGAAAAAAAACTCCAAGGGCAAAACAGGCTCAAATCTAAAGGTATAAAGTAAATTTATTATTAACAGATTCAGGGGAGAATAACAAGAAGTAAAATAAGCCTTTAAAACACCTTTTTTCCCCCCATCCCATGCCTCTTTCCCACCAACAGCACACGGAGACAGGACAGGGGGGTTTTGGTCAGTTTGTCCTCAAGATCTTTTTCCGTTCACTCAGGGAAAGGAGTCTTTTCTCTGCTATGTCGTGGGATCCCTCCCAGGGGCAAACAGTTATCCCAAAACTGCTGTGGCGTGGGTCACTCGTCAATGGGGTGCAGTCCTCTAAGGATAGGCTGCTCTAGTTTGGAAGCAGGGGCCCTCTCTCTCTATCTCTGGAAGCAGGGGCCCTCTCTTTCCATTCGGGTCTCCTACTGGATCATAGCTTTCTCCAGCATCCACCTGCTCCAGTGTGAGCACTTTTCTGCCCCATGGAACTCATGGATTACAGGGGGACAACCTGCTTTACCGTAGTCCTCACCACAGCCTGCAGAGGAATCTTGGCTCAGGTGCTTGAAGCATCTCCTCTCCTTCTTTTTCCACTGCCCTTGGTATCACCATGTTGTTTTTCCTCACATGTCCCCACTTCCTCTTCCCGCTTGTAGGTACCACTGCCAACAGGTTCCGCTGTTTCAAAGATTTCTGCAGGATCCCGCAGTGCCAAGAGGTCGATCTCGTCCACGTTCCGCGTTGGGGAATCGCTCCTCACGCTGCCGCCGCCGCCATCCTGGTGCGGGCAGCGGCAGCCGCCATGGCACTGGCACCATTTAATGCCTCTCCCCGTGCGGGGCCCGGGAAGGAGGAGCCGCCGCTGCTGCCCTCCTGCCCGCGGCACGGCTGGCTGGGGTGGCCAGGCAGGCCAGGCCTGCCCTGGGCACGCTGAGATGGCAGCAGCCACGGCGCATTGCCGCAGGGAGCGCCAGCGATGGCCCCCCCAGCAGAGCCTCGCCACCTCTGGAGAAAGACACTGCCCATGTGCTGCTTGGATTTTCTTCTCAAATATGTCAGCACAGAGGCGTTCCCAACCTCTCTAACGGGCCAGCAGCATGTCCATCTCCAGAGCCATCAGAGACTGGCTCTGTCAGACATGGTGGAAGCTTCCAGCAGCTTCTCACAGAAGCTACTTCTGTGGCACTCCTCTGCTACCAAAAACCAGGCTGTGCCAAATCCACACAATGGATCAGATTAGGGTGCTCCAGCAGGAAAAAAAGGTATTTTTTTCAGTTCAGAAGTTCACAACTGGCCTAATAAAAGGGGAGAGGAAAGAAAATTAAATCTGCTTACTTTAAAGAATTCTGTGTACATACCATGTCTTCAGGAATACATCTAGCACGCCAGACAGATCCATGGCTGGGACAGCTGCAGTGAATTTTCTGAAGATAATTTTATCTACACTCAGGTAACCTCAGAGAATAAAGTACTTTTTCTTCAAAAAGAAAACAAAAACAAAAGATGTCTTCAGAGCACAAGCATTTCTTTTATTTCAGAGACTGAAGTCATAGCAAGTCAATGAGAAGAAAAACAAAACCAGAAGTAGCCATTTTTCCTTGCACTGGATCCCTAAACCCCTGTGCCAAGGCCTCTTGAGCTAGGAAAGCAGAAAGTTTCTTTGGCTGTAAGTATTAAATCATAGACTCCTTATGGTTGGAGACCATTTAAAATAAATAAAGTTACGTCACCGTCCTTTATTGATCACTAGCAATATCTGCTCCAGTGTGTGAACAGGGATTACAGGACTGTTTCTAATTTTTTCGGGAAGCAGCTTTGAAAGGCAGCTTTTGCCCACAGCGTTTGCAATAGGTTCAGACACTTTTAATCGTGGGGAGATGCTGCTGCTGATTCCGTGGTGCTCCTGCCCAGCACGGGCTCTGTCCCCAGCCCATGCTGTGCTCCAAGGGACTCCTCCCACACGTGTGCATGGCTGCAGGGGCTCGGGACATGTGAGAACTGCTCTGGTGTTTTGAGAAGTGGGATGGAAGGAGAGAGGTTTGATGGCTTTCCTCCCAGCTCCCCGCAGTCTGACACCAAGCCTGTTTTCCTGCTGTCTGGAGACCAGGGTGGGAGTGCCAGGCTGGGTTGTGATTTTGCCTAGCAATTGTGTCCCATCTTTTGGTAACATGCTCTACCCTCCTCCTTTGCAGTCAAGAGCAGTCCTGACACAGACCTTCTCTGGAAGTGGCTCTGGAGCTGCTCTCCACTTCAGTTGGGGGTTTCTGTTACTTTTTTTCAAATATTTATATTGGAGCAACCCACTGAAATATTCAAATGTATACAGAAAGAATCCCAAAGCAAGAGGAGACAGCCAGCCCTACCTCCTTCATCTCCTTATTTTCTTGCTGCAGCAGAGAGAAGCCAAAATACACGTCTGGAAGGGGTCAACACTTAAACCATTGGAACATGGGAATGAGGTTTTCCCATTACTAGGTAGAGATTTGTCTAGCACTTTGGAAAAGATTCTCAAACCTTACCAGTGAGAGATTAGGGGAAAGTCAGCAAAAATGAGAAAATGTCTCCTTCCAACAGCTCCTGCTTCACTTTTCATTTTATGAAACTATACAACAAGCCCTAAAGGCAGAAAAAATATAGGAGAAGATAACGACCACAACCTTTGGCAACAGCTGTGGGATGTATTTAACTTGGAGAGGGGTTACAACATCGAGGAAGCTTTAAGCCATCTTTGTGGTCCCTCAAGCCCAGGCCAGATGCGTCTGCTCAGCCATGGAACATAAATTACAGCATCCTGCTGGAATTCAAGCCAGTTATCCATGACCCCAGGGGCTGCTGAAACAGTGTGAGCAGCAAGTGCTCCTTGCAGGATCATTCTCTTCACCTGCTGCCAAGGAGGGAAAGGAAGAAGATGATATCTTTTTAATGTCTTTAGTCTATTTCCAATTGCTTGTAAAACTTCTTTATTACACCTGGAAAGAGAAAGATACATTCATTTCACCTTAAGCTTTCACTTCCCTCATCCTCCTTTCAGGTACTTGCATCATCCACACAGTGTTTCCTCATCACCTGCCTGTCACTGATACTTAGAAGTCCCATTACTTCTACAGGGCTATATCTCAGCAGCACAGTTCAGTGGTATTTGTCTTGAGATAAAAATGAACTCTATGCCATAAAACCCAAACATTTACACACACAGTTTTCTCTCTCTCTGCAGTTCCTCCAGTAAATCATTTGCAGGCTCAGCATACCCAGTCCGAGGTGGTGCTGACACTGCTGTGCAGGCTCTTCAGAAGTCCTCTGATTGTAACTATGAAATCTCACTTGACTCCTTCCTCTTGCTCCTCTTACAAGGGCAATAGAGGAAAGGTGTGACATTAACCCCACACACACCTCCATGGATTTCTCCACTGGGAACACCCCAGCACAGCTGTACAGTGTTTCACATGGAATCCCAAAATGGTTTGCGTTGGAAGGCATCACAGAGCTGATAGTGTTCCACCCCTGCTATGCTCAGGGACACCTTCCAGTAGCCCAGGTTGCTCCAAGCCCCATCCAACATGGCCTTGAACACTTCCAGGGATCCAGGGGCAGCCACAGCTTCTCTGGGCATCCTGTGCCAGGGCCTCCCCACCCTCATACTCAGCTTCTTCTTCACATGCCAAAATTCACGTGTGTGTCCTGGTGAGACTTCCCTGGATGGATATACTTTACTCAGGACACCCTGGAGTTCAGCTACTCTTCATGAATCAGTGCTGACAGTGAGAGATGGTGCTGTGATGCATCGACCACGTTCCTCTCTCAACCGACAGCTGACGACGGTGAAGTTTTAATCCCTCCCCTCCTCCTGCCCCGGATTACATGGCCTAGGATTTCTCAGAGGAGGCTAAGGGGTTAGATGGCAAGACCAGGGGGTTTCAGAGGGCACTCAGCCGCAATATTACACACACATCCTATATCCGCTGGTATGTCCTGACCAGATGCTGGTTTACAAGCAAATTCCTATTGCTCATGTCATAGGCTTTGGGCTCCTGACTTATAAACAACACGGGACAGCTGCAGGGATCACACACAGCACAGGAGTTTCAAAAGGCCACTCCTTCTAATATCTAAATCTCAAAGTAGGCAGGGCTCCAAGTTTTCCTGGGCGAGTTGGTATCAGATGAAAGATTGCCAAAGAGACAATATCATCACACTGGAGGATCCTACTCCAAGCCAAATGAGAGTCTTGATCATGGATGTCCTTCTGCCTTTCCATTTTTATATTAAACTCTTTGGCAAAAGATCTGGTGAGCTCATCCAACCTGGCAGTATCAGATCCACAGAAAGATAAGAAAAAATACGTAAGTACATGTGAAAACTAAAGCCCTGCAGACCTTTTCCTCCTGCTCAACAGTGAGCATCTTCTTACATGGAAAAGAACTGGAGGTTGAAATACTCACAGTGATTAGCCAGGCAACCATTACTGATAAAATAATAACGACCAAGCAATAATTGTCAGTATTTCCCTGGATGCTTTATGATGCAGTTGGTAAAGGAAGAAATAGTGCCAAGACGGATTCCAATGTGCATTTCTACAACCTCTTCAGCAGCTGAGTTAGAAGGGCCTCCATTAGATATTGACAGATCCATTTATAATAATCTGTAAAAGATTCTTTGTTCAGCCTTTATAAATACCATATTTTGATGTATTCTGCAGTTGCACATTTCTGAGCAGAGGAACATGCCAATCCCAGCATTCCCACTGCTTAGGAAATAAAATTTGTGAGAGATGTTCACAAACATTAATTCTCACATCTAAAATCTAACTGCCACAGATTTCCTCAGCCAGTCAAAATAAAGTAGCTGCTTATTAGTTATTTTACAGAAGTTTTTAGAACTGCAAGATTTTAAGACATGATTTTGGTTAGGCTGCAGTGCTGATAAAGAGAAGATCCAAACCCTTGAGGCTTATGGAAAAATAAAAAAGCCTTCAGCACAGACATGTTAACACATAAATCAGGCAAGAATGGGAGCCAACATAAGCGTGATTTAAGAAATGCATTAATTTAAATAACAGAGAAGGTAAAAGCCGCAGGAAACGGAGAAAACAATCTTTCTCCCTTAAAATATGGGATCTTCCAGATTATAGAGCTGTTGTGCACGGTTCCATTAACACTGTGCCAGACAAGGCAGGAATCCTCCTCCTCAGACAGTGACTGGCAGGTTCCATAAAGCAACTCTTTGAAAAGCCACATGAGGCAACAGAAATGCCCAAGGAAAGCAGAAAAGGCTGAGGCCTATTTATAGTCTGTTCCTATCTTTTTGAGTTTGGGAATCTGACATGCCAGTGAGCCAAAGGAAGCCAATTAGCCCGTTATTGTAGTGATACCTGAGCAAAGGCAAAGACTTGAAAGAGAGCTAAAGAGTACGAAAGTAGGAATATCCATGAAAAGGATCGGTAAAGAAAGATTCAAGAGCCTTGTGAAGGGTAAAAGCTACCCAGAAAACAGTCACTATGTGAGGAACAGCTCACCCTGAGAAGTAGTTTCCAGTCAGAGAAGAGCAGAGCCACAATGCAGCAACCAGGACGTGAAAAGGATTTAGTGTGCTGCAACAAAGAGAGCACAAAGTGGCTGGAGATGCAAAGGGGTGACGGGGTACCAAACCCAGGCAGAGAGTGAGACCAGACCGAGAACTGGGGAACTGCACCATGCTAACACCAAACTGGGTCCTCAAAACAGGCTCTAAGCCCGTGGTGTTCAGCCAAGTCCCTCCTCCATCTCTGGCTCTGTCCTTACACTAAAATTTCATAGACGCCAAGAGCTCCCTTGGGTGTGATAAGAATGGAAATTTGGACACCAATGTTCTACAAGAAGGGACAACAGAACATAAATGAAGGAAACATTTCAAGCTGAAGTTTATAACATGGAACCTCAGGATCTGTCCTTGTCCCTTGAAAAGTAGAGTTGGCACATCATCCCACTGCAGATTTTTACTGAATCACATGCATGAAAAAGAAATTTGATTCTCAAATACTCAAGGCAAAGAGTTCACAAAGGACCTAAAATCTCAAAAATTCATTACAAACTTTATCTAGGACCACACATGAATAAGACACAGTCTGTTTGGATAACTCGCTGCACTAAAAGGGCAATTCTTGATTGGAAAAGTAATTTTCAATTAATTGAACAACTGTAATTTTCAGTTCCTCCAAAGAAGCAGAAGCAACTCAAGAAGCCACACTCTGCCAGGTCTAAATGTGTGTGGAACAGGTGGCACATACACACACACACATATATACATGTAGATGGTTTATTTTTTTCTATGTATAGGACAACATAAACCAGCCCATGCATCTGAGCCCCAGATTCTTTAGCGAAAACTCAGACAAAAAAAGCCCCAAATTTCAGCTCCCAGGGAACATTTTCCATGATTTCTGCTTGGAAAACAAAATTACAAGTTTAATTCTCCACTGAAAACACTGGGGCAGAAATTCCTGGGAAGCAGTAACCATGGAGCCCAAGTTATCCCATTTTTTACTGTCACTTCCCAGAGTTCAACAGCGCTACACCGCAGTCCTTTTGTTTGTGAGAGCTGGACAGTGCAGGAGCTGCCAAGAAACCTCTTCCCTGGCCGTAATGGCCCCTTGGCCTCCCTCGCTGGAGGGGGGCTTGGCACAGTTAAACTCTTCCATGACGCAAGGGACTGGGCCCGATGACCAACAGAGGGCTCCTTCCAAAGATCTCTCTGTGGTTCTGTGCTGATTAAATACCTGCGTGTATTGCTGCCTTATGTCCTCATTTTGTTCCAAATTCATCGGGCTTGGCCCTGCATCACTTCATGACGTGCAGTGTTATATCAGGACCTATGAATAACAGTTGCTCTCCCTTCTGTGTCTACCCCGGGAAATTCTGCCCTATTTTTTTGTCCATCCCCTGGTTTTATAATAACTTTTTCTCATGTTGTAACCACAGCCCTCATACAGGCCTCCCACCAGACCCTGCATGCAGAGAACCAGCACAAGCAGCCTGACATTCCCGTGGTGGATTCTCTGAAGAGAGATGCCCTTGATAAACTGCACAAACCCCACAACACTAGCACAGGCAATCAGAGTTTCATTGCTGCCCACGGCTTTCAACTTTAAATAAACTTTGGAGGAGCAGCTGGATACTGAAGAGAAATCTGAGAAGGAGCTTAAGGATACCAGCAAGGCCTGGACCCTGTTAGGGGAAAATTTCCAATTTGCTTTTAGAACCTTCACTGAACGATGTGTGGAGCTCTGGTTAATCGTGGGAACAAAAACAAACACGTGAAAGCTGTCCCCACTTGACTGTGAAAGCTTTTGAATAATGGGGTGACTGATGGGTCCATTTACTCTGTTCAGCTTTGAACCTGATGCTTTTCTCTGTGAAAATATTTTCATTTTGTTGCACATGTTTACAAGGGTTTTCCGCAATGCATCTTTGACGCCTCGCCCATGGCAGTGAGGTGCCACATTGCTGACATCCTAGGCGACATTGTCTGCACGATACCAGACTGAGACTGCCTGAAGTTCAACAATGCTGAGTGCAGAGTTCTGCAGATGGGGCAGGGCAACCCCCAGCACAGACTGTGGGATGAAAAGGTTGAGAGCAGCCCTGCACAGAAGGATTTGGGGATACTGGTGGGGTGGCAAATTGGACATCCCTGGCCATGAGTCCTGATACACAGAAAGCCGAAGGTGTCCCAGACTGCATTGCCGGAGCGTGGGCAGCAGGAGAGGGGCGATTCTGCCCCTCTGCCCCACGCAGGGGAGACCTCACCTACAGAGCTGCCCCCAGGCATGAGGCCCAGCACAGCAGGACGCAGACCCGTTACAGCTGGTCCAGAGGGACCGCAAAAACGGTCACAGGGCTGGAGCACCTCTGCCATAAAGAACGCTTGAGAGAGTTGGGTTTGTTCAGCCTGGAGAAGAAAAGGCGCTGGGGGGACATTACTGCAGCCTTTCAGTGCCAAAAGGAGTCTTAGAAGAAAGGTGGAGAGAGGTTTTTACTATAGTCTGTAGCGACAGGACAAGGGGTAGTGGATTTAGGATGAAAGGAAAGATTTAGGTTAGATTTGAGGAGGAAATTCTTCACTATGAAGGTGGGGAGGCCCTGGGACATAGAAGCTGTGGCTGCCCCTGGATCCCTGGCAGTGCCCAAGGCCAGGCTGGACGGGGCTTGGAGCAACCTGGGATAGTGGAAGGTGTCCCTGCCCATGGCAGGGGTGGGACTGGATGAGTTTTAAGGTCTCTTCCAACACAGAGAACCCTATGATCATATGGAGGAGTGGTAAAATGAAGGTCATACATCACTCTTGTGGAAACACATACATGGGAAATCCCTACAAGCAGACAAAGGGAGAATTGCTTCATTTCACTCCCAGCTACCATTCAATGTTAGCAAGCAAAGGCCACCAGCAGTAATGAAAGAGGCACCAAAGTCTCATTACATGGCAACAAATCAGTATAGAAACTGCATCATTTAACAGCTCCCAGCCTCACCCTTTACCCACTGTTCTGAATGGTGAAAAAATTTGCTTCCTAAACACACCAAGTCAGCAGAACCCGAGGGGTAAGAGGAACATTTCAGTGCCTTAGGTAACAGTGCTCACTTTCAGCTGCAGATTCCAAAGAAAATCTAAAAAAGAGCGATCTTCATTTGCCTAGATGTAAATCGAGAAAGTCATACCTCATGCTATCCTATGCACTTAATAAAAAAAAAGATAAAAAGAATTAAAAAGGGCTAAAAAAATAGGATTGGGAAGCCAATTTAATAAAACGTTAGGGGGAACACACCTGGGTGCAAACAGGACTTCAACCCTCAGAATCCCTCAGCCATTGCCAAGATGCTTTAGGAGGAGATAACACCTTTAAGGAGGGAAAAAGAATATTAGAAATTATGTATAAGCTCTTTTAGCTGAAGATTTCCACAAATACATTTCCAAAAGCACTGGGTGCCCCACACTTTCTACAATCATTTCATTGATAACCTATCCTCCATATAAACTTCCCAATGAATGGAGTCCCAAGAACTATCCAATTAAATCAATTAGTTTGATTTTTGTAGAATAATGGTCACTCTTCAAAGAGGGATTAGGCCAATTTAATTACAGGAACACACAGAACTATTGATTAAAATACTATTAATTCTCACCTCGCTTTCCATGGGAAAGCACACAGAAACTAATTTAAAATAACACATTTAAATGTGTTTAGAAACATTACCTGTAGTTCATGTAAAGAACTATTGAGGAGACAGTCCTTACAAAACACAACCTGGTTGTTGAGTGATGGTTTTTATACTTTTCCTCACTCAAAACCACTCCACAGACTTTATTTCCCCAAATATCTTCCATCATCGCAGGCAGCAGTTGGTTTAATTGCTCTCATGCTGTTCCTACTCCTGATAAATCAAGGGGAGTGGGTGTCAGGATAAAGAGGGAGCACTTCGTTCCACAAGCACATCACTGGAAACATTTCAGGTACTTGGCCAGCAAATGACTGCATAAAATATATGTAAGATGATAATTACAGACACGGTTATTACTCTGAATTATCCTCTACTCCTCTTCAAGATATGCAAATATTTTACAAAATGTCAAGTTCTTGGGAAATTTTTCAAATACCATGTTCGATCTTCTAAAATCTGTTAAAGATAGCAATGCCTTATAGTGTAGCAATATACACACCAGCACCTTCCTTCTCAGGTGCATCTTTAGAAGCTCAGAAGAGATGAATGTAACGTTTTTATCCCAGAGAAGGTGGGTGGAAGCACCTCTGAAGTAAAGAGGAGGTAAGGACAGAAGCTGCGGTGCTCCAGGCACCCGGCTCTGCTTTCCCAGGCAAACACCGACCTCTACGGGCAACACGGAATGGTGCAAAATAAAGGACTGAAGAAAGGCCAAACGTTCGAGATAAAAGGGAAAATCAAAAAGCTTGGTGAACCTCTCTGGAAGACAAAGTCATGGTACTGAAGTAGGATATGGATAAGGATCGTCCCTCTGGATGCAACGATGGGCTCCAGAAGCAATTACAGCCCTCACGAACGCTTCCAGCAGTTTTGTGTTGACTCCTACTGGAAGAGATTTTGTTGGCAAACAGACTCAACTCAATGTAGAAAGCACTCCTAAAAGCAAGGGAATGACGCCCTGAAGGAAGCCTGTTGCTCCCAGTGTGGAGCACCTCAGGTGTTCCTGAGCCTGGGAGGGAAGGCGGATGTCTCCTCTGCACAGCAACACTTGAGCGCAGCCCTGCCAAGGCTGTCCAGGCCTGGCACCGCTCGGGGCACGCAGGCTAGGCGGCCAGGATGAAGCAGCACAAGTCCCGTTCCAGAGGATGGCCAGTTGGGAATATGGCTTCTCCTCAACCCTCCTCAAAGGTGTGAAGGACACTGCCGGCAGGCACGGAGCCATCATCCGGGGTGACGGAGACTGGCTTGCAGTGGGAGGAAAGCTACCACACCCATTATGGCACAAACGGCAGAAATGCACATGGCACTGGATGGCTGGGCAGGGGGAAGGTGGGACCAGTCTCTCCCTGACAGAAGAAGGCTGCTCTGACCTCCTCAGTGGAAAAGCAATTTTAAGCCTTGTTTTCCCTCGGACCTGCAACAGGGCAGGATGCTGCAGCTCCGTGACAAACTGGGCATGGGAAACACATTGCTCCTCTTGCTGCTCTGCATTTTAATCTTCCTTCGCTTAATGACAAGGATGCAAACAAATGGAGTTTTCCTAATTGGTTTACAATCACTTTCCACGTCAAGATTTAATCCATCTTTTTGCAGCAAAGAGCCTATTTGAGCCAGTGATGAACAACTGTACTTTTGTAGATATTTTTGCAAGTGAAAATTCTTCATCATTAGATATAAAACTATCACAAAATAACACCAGTAATAAATTTTTTTGACAGATATTTTGTCTGAAATTGTGGCAAGTACAGTGCAGTTGCTAGCAGAGAAAATGTAATCTAAATTAAAAACATTAAGGGCATGTTTTAAGCTAAAGTTGTAGAAGTGATATCACATCAGAAGCAAGGAGGAAAATAATAATAATAATAATAATAATAATAATAATAATAATAATAATAATAGTATGAGAGACAGAAAAACGGGAAAACCCTAACAATTTAAGAAAGCTTACCAGTTGCAGAAGACTAAATTGTTTCAAAATGTCATTTTTAGGCCTGACAAAACTTTTTTGGCCATGCTAATTTAAAAGGTTTCCCCCACAGGCACATTGGAAATTTTTAATGTTTTTTTGTGTTCCTGTGACTTGCAGCAGGGAGAACCTAGAGGGTGGTGGAGTTAAATCATATCCAGTCCTTACACCAAAATAAGAGGACATCTCACAGTTGTAAAAACAGAAAAAAAAGACAAAAGTAGAAGGTTCAACATTTCGAAACAATGATATTCAAAATCCTGCTCAGATATAAAGCAGTCTCCAATGGAATGTCAGCTTAAATCTTCAAAGAACTGGAAGTTGGTAAGTTTATATTCAGGAATTCCCTGCCTGGCCCCTTTCCCCTGTGTGTGTCCTCCTGTGGGGCCCTGGAAAACTCCATCAGCTACTTCACTGCTAAACTGAATTCTGCCTACACAATGCTATGATTTTATATATTTTCACAGGGAATTAAATTGCTTGGTTTGCCCTTTGGAAGCGAGCTTCTCAATTTAATTGGCTCTTCCATTAAAAATTAACAACTATCTCATAAAAGACATTTAGATAGTCCATAAGGAAGTGAAAGGAATGAAGAACCTGCAATCTCTGGCAGCTCGTGCATGTCAGGCAGGAAATAACTCCGGGCAGGTTTAGCAAAGAGAGACACACAGTCCTGAAATCCCATAGCGGGTTGGGTTGGAAGGGACCTTAATGCTCACCTCGTTCCAGCTCCCTGCCTCAGACAGGGACACCTTCCACTAGGTCAAACAGGAGGCAAAACCAGGCAAACAAGCACAAAGCAACTGTCTATAAAATTCTACATAAATGCTGGAAAAAATGTCACTGAACTGGAATGTCTCCTTTTAAAAGCAACTGTTGCCATTTGAGCTTCTCAAAATTATGTGGTTTTTTTTTAAAACTGGGGCTCCAGTCCAAGCCCCTGCTCAAGCAGAGCCAGCTAGACCGGGCTGCCAAGGACTCACCAGCTGGGTTTGAGAAACTCCAAGGACAGAGGCTCCCTAGTTCCTCCTTTGCCACCTTCATGGTAAAAAAGCATTTTCTTCTATTCACAGGAATTGTGTGTGTTTCAGTCTGTGCCTGCTGCTGCTAGCCCTGTCCCTGGGCACCACTGCCCAGAGCCTCTCTCTTTTCCTCATCCCCACGCACTGGATACCCACAGACACGGCTGAGATCCCCTTGAGCCCTCTGCTCTCCAAGCTGAGCACACTCAGCTCTTCTCAGTCTCTCCTCATACAACACATGCTCCAATCCCTCCATCATCCCTGTGGCCCTTCGTTGGACTCGGTCCCATGAGTCCAGCCCACACCAGTCCTATACTGGGGACCCCCTGACTGGACACAGCTGTGCCTCTCCAGGGCCCAGACAAGGCCAGTGGCCCCGACTGACCTGGGCCAGCCCTCTCAGCCCTCCCGGGCACACACTATTCACATGGGGCAGTAACCCTCGAGATTGCACCTGTGAAGGATGTTCTCTACATAAGTTTTTTTTTAAACTGGTTCAAGTTTGCTGATTTTGGTTAAATAAAGAGTGATAGGACATGGGGAATGTCTTTAAACTAAAAGATGAGACATTAAAATTAAATGTTAGGAAGAAATTTTTCCCTGTCAGAGTAGTTACGCCCTGGCCCTGGGTACCCAGAGAAGCTGTGGCTGCCCCTGGATCCCTGGAAGTGCCCAGGGCCAGGTTGGACAGGGCTTGGAGCCACCTGGGATAGTGGGAGGTGTCCCTGCCCATGGCAGGGGGTGGCACTGGATGGGCTGTAAGGTCCCTTCCAATCCAAATCATTCTGGGATTCTGTGATATTCTTGATTGCAGAGCATCCAACTACACGTCACAGCCACAGACGCAGGTGTTTAAATGCAAGCCTTCAATTTAAAACTGCTTAGAATTTAATGTTCCTTAATGCCACACAAGACATTTATAGTCTTCCACAGAACAAAACTCTCCCTCACCCTTTTTTCATTTGTGCTTTGTCAGTGCTTAATGAGTAATTGGGTATGACTGGGTGATTTAATTAAATGTAAGCATAAATTCTGTAAATACTTTTATCCTTTTTATAAACTGGAGTTCCACCACAACTCAGAAATACTGAAAAGGCCATTAGGCTTATAAGGGCAGCTTTCCTGCATCCAGTAATGGGTTCTTACATCTTTCCTATAAACCATCGGCACATCTCCAGCATTTTTAATACATCTGGCTCTGCAATAGCAAGGTGCCATTTGTGGTGGCTCTTGGGGCCCAGTTGCTTTTCTCCCTGCCCAATTATATTTATGCACCAAATCCTTTAAACCTCTCTCCAGTCTGCAGCTTCATTGGCTCAAACTAATGAACAGAATTTCCTAATTCCCTCCTGATAATCCTATTACCTGTCCAAAGCTATTTCTGCAAGGGTAATCATTCCAGAGGGATGTAAATCTGGGGCCAGGTCTCGCTGTGGTCAGTTGTAATCCAGCTCCTCTCCTGGAAACTCCAAGGACATTGCTCAGCACCTGGGAACAGTGGAGCTGAGGGACTGAGCCTCTCAGGTACAGTGATTTGTATATCCAAACCTTGCCTTTCAAGTTAGATTTCAGTAGGGGAAAAAATATGGTGTTTTGAAGGTGTATTAGTGGTGTATGGAAAGTTCTAATAAAGAAATGTGAGTGATGAGGTCTCTCAAAAAAGCCTCACTTTTGGCAGCATGTGTGAAATGGGGCTGGTGACATAACAACTACTGCCAGGCTCCCAGCTGCGAATTTGGCAGGCTGCTTTCAGTAAGCTGAGAACAACGAGCTGCCAGAGCTGTCATTATTTGTGCTTTAAATGAATGCATAGGCAGCGAGTGGTGCTTCACTCCAGCTGGGCTCATTCGGGAGAAATGGAGATATATTATAAATCAGACCCTGGATCTGCTGACAATGTGTGCCCAGACTATTGGAAGTGACACCTGTATCTAATTTAACAGGGCTTTTATATTCCTTGCGTGGAATCCTGTCTCTCTCTATTTCATTTTGGCATTGATTTGATTCAAAAATGGGATTTCTACTCTTTTGTAATCTACCTGTGAATACTAACCTGTATATAAGGATCTGCAAGAGAATATAAAGACACCAGTCCTTCTGCCAGTGCTGGGATGGAGTTGTGTGCTCTGGGGAAGGGTGAGTAAAGGACTCACATCTCAGGGAAAATCTCCAGAAAATGGAAAATCTCTGTGCCCATTTTGGAGTCTCTGAGGAACACTAAGTGCTAACTTTAGAATTAATCCTTCTTATCCAGGTATCTAATCTTAGCTTGGTTTTGAAAGAAATGCTTTCCTGCAAAAGCATGTTTTGGTGAGCACAAATATCGGTGTGAAAGAATAATAACCCAACTGTACCATGGACAAGACAATTCCCTCTGTAGCTGCTGTGACAGCACTAGTTTTAGGCAGGTGACAGGTATGTAACTAAAGGTATAAATGATGTGTTACATTAAAAGGTGGAGAAAAACCCTATTTTTTGACACTGAGAGATTGCTTGGGACAGCTGAGATCCCCGGAAGGTGAGCATGTTGTGAATATGACAGCCTGAGGGTCAAGAAACCTTGGGGCAAAATTACACCTTGGATTCTTGCTCCTGCTCCCTTACATAAAGAGTATCACCTACACAATCAATGACTTTAGAGGTTTCCTGCAAGTATTTGACATCTTTTTGACAGGAGGGAATAATTTCAACCTAACCCATTCTTCTGAAGCTGATCTGTACCAGATTGCTAGAATTATATGGAATTGCTTCATCCTGTTTCAGAACGGGATTTTAAGCTGATCTTTGTTATAAATATTAAAGTCTAATCCTAGCAATTATAATTACAGCACAGCTAAAATAAGGGGAAATGCATTAGGGCATGACAGATAATCACAACTTGAGAGCAAATAACATAGCTAAAGATGATTACTATACACCAGGATGTGCAACTGCTGGTTTCCAGTGATAAGGGGAATTCCTCTTTAGCAGCAGTGGGTCTCAAAGCCATCACAGGGTTCCCATGTTCCTCATTTACAAAGTTCAAAAACCCTACAGGTATTTCACACCTTCAAAATACTCATGGTGTCATCTGTCATACTCCCAGTTCAACTGCAAAGGCTTGCCTGGGTGCATCACAGCACCAAAGGGCCTTTCCTGCCCCCTTCCAGCCCTCCAAAGCAAAAACCAGAGCCTGACCAATGCCATCAGTGCAGAAATAATTCTCCATAAATATTGCACTGGATTCCGGGGATTAGGAGCTCAGTGGGGTAATTTCCTGCAGCTCTGGGATGTTGTGAGTCTCACTCAGCACCAGCTCTGCAACTTCAGAAGTCTTAATTGTAGAACTGCACGAACTTAGGAAAAATTCACATCATCCTTAGCTTCCCACCCCATCTTTTAGATCTATTGTCTTCTTTCACACAGCCAGGGATATGACATCAGATTAACAACCCCACAAGGCATCTGGGATTTGCACTTTCTGAGGGAAAGAACAAAAGCCAAACCAAAACAAAAAAAACCCATCCCTTCGAAATTCAAGTGAAAGGCTTGGTGAATTCATGTCACCTCATGTAATAGTTCTTTTTTTTTCTTTTGGTTAAATTAAACATTTCCATTTTTTACTGGCATTTTCGTTATGGACTGACATGGAAAATGAAGGCAACAACATGCAGAGGAATAATGATGAGCCTGAAAAATAGCTCCATATATTTGCCTGGCAAAACAAGGAGCTCTTTTTTGATGACCCAGAACCCTTTCCAATCTATCAGCCAGAGATCAGACAAATAAAAAAAATGCAGGAAATTGCACTGAGCAAATGCCATATAGTTTTTCTCCCCGCATTCCATCAGGGGAAGAGATGGCAGGAGCAGTGATTCCTGCAGACGGAGCTGATCTTCCACAAAAGCAATCTCTTTGTTTTGAAAACATTAAAAGAATGCATTCAAATGGCATCTGGAAATGACATTTGTTTCTATTTGCATATCCTTGCCATTTTAGCAGTGTAAATCACTCATAATGTGACATAATTACAATATTCTTGAATTATTCCATTTGTGCAATATCTTACAGGGTTGCTTTGCATGGAATTAAAGACTTTACATCCTAATTTGAGATGTAAACGTGTTATAATAAAGGCTTGGCATTTTGGCACAAAGTACCAAATAAAACAACTGGGGTGCTGATTTCTGTCCTTCCAAATTGCTGGAATCCCATGAAAACAGCTGCCTCCAGCAGACCCCAAGGATAACCATTGCTTCCCGTTCCTCCCGGGAGCAGGGACGCTGTCCAGGCTTACAGCAGTGACAGCACAGCAATCCCATAAGGAAGGCCTTAAAGCAAATGGAGGGTGTTTTAAGGGAAGTTATGAGATAAATCCTTGAACTTCACCTCTCTGCAAGCACGCAATGATGAACCACCTTCCCTGGCACCTCCAAGTTAAATCCAGGTCCATGATCACTGTTAGCCACTGGTTCAGAGGTGGGTCCTGTAAACACTCAATGTCGTGCACAATCAGTCACGGGGAGGCCTCTGTTCTGTCCTGAGATCCCACAAAGCAGCACCTGCCACCTGCTCACCTTTGCCCCTTTCCATGCTGGATGTGGCCAGGTTTATTTAGTGACGCTCCACATTTGGTCACAGGCAAGAGGCATGTTTGGAAATACGGCCTAGCTAAAAATAGCCTGGCTAAGCGTTAAGCCAAACAGGATGAAGTAAGTGCTCAGAAAGAGTTAGGAGAAGTCAGGCTCTGCCAGAGGAGGAAACAAGCCAGACATGGATGGTCTGAGATCTAAATACAGTGCCTTCAGACCCTGGAGGCTTCCTCAGCACCCACACCACAGCCAACTCCAGCCTTGGGCTTCCGGGAGCCATCTCTGCCAAGGAGAGCGAATTTTGGTCCCCATTATCCATGCCTGCATCCTCTCAAGATGAGTCAAGTTCTGTAGCTCATCCAAAAAGAGTTTCAGGCCACTGAACCAAATTGTCTCAGTAACGTCAGCAACCCAGAGCCCGTGGCAAACCACACACCAAGATGTGCTCATCCCCATCTGCCTTACGGGACCAGTGGAAGGTGTCCCTGCCCATGCCAGGGGGTTGGAACAAGGTGCCCTTTAGCATCTCTTCCAACCCAAGCCATTCTCTGATTTCATGACTCAATTAATTTGAGAAAGAGGCTGTTTATGTAAAACAGACTAAAAATCATTTTAGGACTTTAAAATTTGATTATATCCCTCTGTTCAGTATGAATATTGATGCATTACCCAAGACTTTCTTACAGTGTTTAAAGTAAAGTGATTAATATAGATTTGCTGCCATATAGCCTAATCTGGTGCTGTTAAACAGTTAAATTAATTGTGATTTGATTTTTTTTTTTAAAGACCTTGTTGGAACACATCAATAAATGAGGCTCTTACAAACTGATTCATATTTGAGCTGTTCTATTGGGACAGCTAATGCTGCAACAGTCACTTAGCAAGAAAATCCAAATCTTTGACATCATGGCAATCTGAAATAGCATGCATTTTCTCTGATGCATGATACTCTCTGGGTTTGTATCTGAGCCTGATTGTCTTTCAAAGGGAAAGGGAATTCTCTTGCTTGCATTCACATCTTATTCTTTAGCACTGGGGAATCCACAAATAGTGCCCTGTTTAGTGATGAAACCACAGCAAAAAGCTTTTGGGTGCCAAAATCATTAGAAAACAAATCCTAGGAAAAAAATCAGATTTCATTACTTCTAATGCTCATGTAATTGCTGTCCTTTCCCAAGCACAGCACACTGCTAGGGCTGCACCTCCATCCATTTCCCACATCTGCCACAGCCTTCACAGCTGGAGTCAGGCTTGGGCTTAAGCAAACATCACACCCTGTTCCACAAACAAATGTGCAGGGAGGAGAAAACCCACCATCAGAGCACCTCCAGGATCTCGTGTCCTGACTCCTGTTGATCCCATGGCCACCTGCTGCAAACAGAAGGGGTCAGGACCTGGCTTATCTTATCACGTCAGCCCCAAAGGCAGCAGAGCTGGGGCTGCTCTGGGCTGCTGCAGAAGATACCTAAATCCAGGAACATCATGTTCAGGCACCTATGTTGAGCATATTTTCCATTCACCCTCAAGGTTATCACAGGAACCCAAGGAATTGGGGTGCTTTGCCCTCACCCAGAGCTGCAGTATCAGCGATTCCTTGGGTTTGGCAGGAGCACGTTCCCAGCAGGTGATTGGAATGCTGCCCATGGGCTCAGCTCCAAATCCCATCCCTGGGAGGGGTAAATTGGCATTGGGGTGCTACTGTGCAAACATGAAGTGGATGAAATGAATCAGAGGGGTTTAAAGCAAGGTCTTTTCCAACCAGATCATTTTGTTCCCTTTATTTTCCCTCTTCCTTCTTTTCCTCTGAAACAAGCGCCTGGTGTCTCCTCCTGCTTGTTACAACAAGCTTTGCTGCTGATGCCCTTGCACTCAGCAAATGTCAGAAGCCTCCAAGAGCACTGTCAGATGGCTTCTCAGGAGGTGTTACAACTACAGCCTAAGCATGGGGAAAGCTACAATATTTGGAATTAATTTTCAGACAGAGCCATGGCAGTCCCTGTGAAGAAGTCTCAGAAACAACCAAGTGTGCACAGAGACACTGACCCAGCATTTGTGCTCTGGTTTCTACATAAAGAAAAGCAAATTCCTGGGAAAGAATTTGCTCTGCTGTTTATGTGAGCTGTGCTTTGGAGCAGGAGAGGGAACACGTGTGTTTGAAGCCATCAGCCTGTGCTTCAAATCATGACATTTATTTACAACTTAGGTACATGCCTCAGATAACTGCAATCTCAGTTTGCCTCGCTTGGGTCTGGAAAAGAAGAAAACTAATTCTAACTTTGTGCAGTTTTACAAGCCACATGTAAAGATATTTAGAAATTAGCTGATGAAAGCTCACCATTTATAATCACAAGTCAATCACAAGATCCAAAGAAAAACATGAGGCCTCTGGAAAGACACGAATGAAAGCTCTCTGCAGGAAAGGGGTAAACTTTTCTGTGCGGGTGTCTGAGCACTGGAACAGGCTGCCCAGAGAGGCTGTGCAGTCTCCTCCTCTGGAGATATGCAAACCCACCTGGATGAGACCCATCTGCTTTAGCAGGGGGTTGGACTGGATGATCTCCAGCTCCCTTCTAACCCCAGCCAGGACCAGCATGTGATTCTGGGATATCTTCAGGGAAGTTACAAACCTGATGTAAACACTCCAGGGCTGCCAGTGGCCACACAGTCCTGTCTGCTTTGGCTTTGATCTTCTGATTAATAAAGGTAATAAGAGGAATACATTCCTGTTATCACTGACTTCATGCAATCATAGTTGCCACAGGGATGTCAGGATCATTCATTGGAGACAATGTTACTTCTGGTATTGCAAGCAAATGAGCAGCTGGTTGGAGCAGGACCTGGGCATCCAGCAGTTAATCAATTACATAGTAACTCCATTTTTTGGTAAATGGTCAAGCAAAAAAAAAAAAAACAAAACAAAAACAAAACAACATCCAGCTGGCCACAGCCAGTTCAATAGTTCAACATAGTTCAATAGAGGAAATTTTTTCTTCTCTTTTGGATATACTGAACCCAACTCCAGACTGGCAGGGTCCTGCTGACAGCATCTCCACTGCCTTTGACAAATACAGATAGACCACTTTTACCTCTGGATCTTCCCATTTAAATGAGGAAATTAACCTGTCAGCTCTTCTAAGACATGGAGCTGCAGTCAGAATACTTGAGCAGAAGAATAAAAAAGGGAATAGAGGAAGAGGAAGCACTTGGCAGCCACAGGTGAGCACTACTGCTTGGCTCTGCTGGTCCTACAGAAAGAGTTCCAAGGCAGCAGGCTGGAAAACACAAGAAATTCTTGAGAGCACAAGCTGAATCACAGCATTTAGGTTGGAAAGATCTCCAAGATAACTGAATCCAACCATTTACCCAACATTGCCAAGGCCAAAACACATCCCCAAGTGTCACATCCAGGGGCAGCCATTGTTGAATCCCTGCAGGGATGGGGACTCCACCACTGCCTGACCACCCAAGGTCACCTGTCCCTTTCCCTCCTATAGCAAAATCTTCCCCTGCTGTGACTTACTTTACACCTGAATCAGCACCACAAGATGTGTAAATCTAATTAAACTGCCACAAAGTCAATAAATATCCCTGGTAAAGGGTATTTGCCCAGTGCCCAAAGCAGCAGATGATTCACCCTTCTCCCTTCACACAGGGACTTTCTCTGGAAAGAGGAGGCCCAGCTGCAGAGAAAAGCAGTAATTCAGTGTGAGAGGGTCAGAATTACAAGATAATATAAACTTTTAATGATGGGAAAGCAGCAAATGAGATCCTCACACATCTCAGAGGATGGATGTTAATGCTCAGAGAAAGCCAGGAATGAAGAATACATGAATATGAAAAGCTGTTGTGAAGAATTTCTTTTTTTTTAATTGCTTAGCTCTCAAGTTTGAGATAAGGACTGTTTAAACCCTGCTTTAGAGGAAGCCTGTTGGCTGAGCCAAGCCTGGTTTTTCCAAATGATGGTATCAAAGTGTAGATATGAAAAAAGTAAAACCAAATATTCCTACTGATTTATAGTTACAAACACACATTTGAAAAGACCATCAACCAGCTAAGGAGAAAAAAAAGCCAGAAAAAAAACCCACCAGAAATAAATGTTATCATTCCAAAACTATTTTCTTAACTAGTTTTTGTGGGAAATTTTTAGCATGTCCAGAGCCTTAGGAGGCATTCCTGGTCAAATCCATCCCAAAAGAGACAGCGGATGCTCTTCCAGCTTCACAAGGGTTGATTCCTCTCAGCCCTGACCCACAGGCACCTTTTAGTTTTTGATGGAAAGGAGCAGTAGGAGTTGCTCAAAGTCCTCACAGGGTAACTACTTCTCGACCTTTAATTAATCTCACAGCAAACTCAAGTTTCTTCCCTTTTCCATAAAACTCCAACCATCAACCTCTCCAAGTGCCTGTCTCCAGTCACTGCCAGAGTCACAGCTCTGAGACAAGAGATTTTTGACAAATTATAGAGATTATACACATGGCAAACATCTGCTCATCTTGGGAGAAAAATATGCACGATCTCTCCCCTAGGCTTCTGCCATCCATCATGACTTTGCTAAATATAGCAATAAACTCCAACCACGGCTCTGAAGGACATGTCAACTTCAGCAAACATGAACGTGGAGTTCAGAAAGAAACACACAGTTAAATACCAACTGAAAATTCTGCCAAGACTCCCAGAGCACTGTGGTGAACTGTCCAATCCATCTGACAAATCGGACCAGGCATTGAGGTTAAACACGGATTGAGGTTCGTGCCCTTAAATAATCTGCATTTGAAAACGTTGGCTGTTTCCTCTCACTTCAAATAGGCATTTTCTCAGTATCCAGCCACCCTCCTCTTCCACCCTGCCTCGTACAGCCAAGTTTGTTTAAAAACAAGATAAATCAATAATAGGTCTTCTGGCAGAATAATTAAAAAAAAAAAATTAATTCATCACAGTAGTAACAACGATGGACCTGCTCCAACAAATATGCAACCTGCCCCAAAATTTGAACACCAAGTTTCAAAATATATTCACCACTTCATAAGTAAAATTAAGCTTTTCCAAATAAAATTTTTTGGTTAATGATAATTGAAATTTGACATGGCAACTACTGGCAATACTAATACTATTGCCATACTAGTGGCAACTATTATTTTTCCTCAAAAAATAGAACAAGCCTTAAAATACCTGCATTCTACCTACCCAGACAAAACTCTGGTACTCTGGGAGAAGTGAATCATAGAACCACAAAATTGCTTGGGAATGGCTTGGGAATGGCCCATCCAGTAACACCCCTGCCATGGGCAGGGACACCTTCCATTGTCCCAGGTGGTTCCAAGACCTGTCCAACCTGGCCTTGGACACTTCCAGGGATCCAGGGGCAGCCAAAGGTTCTCTGGGTACCCTGTGTCAAGGCCCCCCCACCCTCACAGGGGAGAATTGCTCCCCACTGTCTAATCTACAGCTACTCCCCAACAGTTTGGAGCCATTTCCTCTTGTCCTATCATCAACTGCTGTGAAGGCATTGAGCTAATTTCCTGTTTCTGAGTGATATCCAGAAACAAATGTGCAATCCAGAAAAGATTAATAATTCCTGGTGCATAATTATAGGCCAAATTTTGAAACAGTAAAATAAAGAGGAAGAGAAAGGGATATTTATTTAATCCTATGATCTTGCAGCCCAACACAACGCTGAAGCCAGGGGTAGTCACATAAGGAATTTCCTAACTGGCAAAGCCTTAAGGATAAATGAAACATCGGGCTCATCTATTTAAAATGTTTTGACCTTACAAATAAAGAACAGTATAACTCTGCTAAAGCGGATAGAGGGAATAATCCAATCCCATAACCCTCTCATCAGTCCCAGTGACGTGCAGCGGAGCTGGCACATCCCTGCATAGCCCAGCCTGCTTTATGTTTTATTCCCATCATATGACATCTTCTCTAGCAAATCAAGTCCTGGCCCGGTGTTTTGAAATTATGTTTTTTCCCAACCACAGTGACCGGACCACTTCATGATACACTACATTTTTTCCTTGAGGTGAGCCCAGGATGTTTCCATTTTGCCACACAATCAGCCTCAGGATGACACAAGCAGTCAAAGCAGGTTGGCTCTTAATCCTGTCTTCAGCCACTTTCCTGTAAGGGATCTGATTGCCTGTGATGCAAGGGCAGCTGCAGGTGCTCCACATTTGCTGCTCCCTGCTGCAGGGTCTTGGGCAAAGGGCTGGAACTCCAGCCCTGGCATTGATCTTGATTACATAACGCTGCTAATGCCTCCTGTGAACCTCAGCACATCCATGACCAAGGATTCGTGGAAACCTGTCCCTGCTGCAGGTACAGGAGGATGCAGGCCCTCCCAAGGGTACATACAGAGCAGAGGACTCACTCCATTCCACTGCCCAGGCAGGGGGAATGATGCTTTCTCCAGTTCCATGTTATTTCACCCAATTCCCCCAAATTTCAGGAACCTGAACATTCAAATCCACGGCTGCTCCTTCCCTTGTCTTGCTTGCTTCAGAAGCTGCCCCTCTGCCAGTACCTGTGACTATTACTCACCATTTGAGAGAGAGGACAGGAGCAGTTAGGGAGGGAATTCTGCAAATGGGAAGCAGGGGAAATGGGCACAGAAGCAAGATTCAAATTAGCCCTTGGGAGAGGGAAGTGCTGCTCAATTTCAAACATTCTTCCTAAGAGCCAGAGGAACACTCGGAGCACATCCCACCTGAGCGCCCACCCACACAGAGCTCGACACAGAGATGTGCAAGCACAGCTCACTGCCAAGCACCCTTCAGTTTTCACTCTCCCCCTCCAAGGGCCCCCAAAATGCCACTCTCCCCAGCTCATCAGCAATGTTCCACCAGCCACTGGCCACTCGCAGCCTGCTGCTGATCTGCTTACCTAAACCTGGACACAAACAGCATTTTCAGCAGGATTTGCATAGATGGAAAGCAGCAATTTTGTGCCTAGAACATGTTTATATTTTAAGAAAAATATTACTCATGTTTACTTACTGGACTAGAGGCAAAAACTCTTATATTGGAAAGCAAGTTTTATTTATTGGCTTTGTCCTTTGCAGAATGCATCTTGCCTTTTACAGTTTGTTTAGGGATATTTTTCTTTTCATTTTCTTCTTTTCTGTAACTATAACTCACAACTAAAAGGCACTATTTTTGTATTTACAGCTGCAATCTTTTACAAGGTTTAAATAAGTCTTCATTACAAGTACACTGCTATGGTGCTTTCTTCCTGAGCTACCTCAGAAGTTCGATATGAGCAAGGGAAAATAGTAAAATTGTAATTTTGGGTAAACAGAGACATCTCTATGAAGGCCAAAGGCATAAAATTATGCCCCATCCCTGGAAGTGTTCAAGGCCAGGTTGGACGGGACTTGGAACAACCTGGGACAGTGGAAGGTGTCCCTGTCCACGGCAGGGGGTGGCACTGGATGGGCTCTAAGGTCCCTTCCATCCCAAACCATTCCATGATTCTGTGCTTTGTCACAAAGCAGAAAACCTTCTTCCATCTTGGATAAAAAGGAACTACTTCATTAAATGGTTATTTCTACCCTGTAGTAAGGCTGGCCCATCTAATTTAATGACACCAGAGGAATGAGCAGCAGCAACAGGAATTCTGCTTCTGACCTACAACTGATTCAAACGTCACAGGAATTAAATGGCAGCATCAGGCCTATACTTTGCATTTGGGTTTGGTTTTTTTGTTTTTGTTTTATTGTTGTTGTTGTTGTTTTGTTTGGGGGGGTTTTGTTGGTTTTTTTTGGTGTGGGTTTTTTTGTTTTGTTTTGTTTTATTTTTGGTTTTTTTTCTGAAGAAGTTTTCTGGACACAAAAATCTTCCCCATGAAGAAATTGTTATCTTTTCTTTTTTCACTCAGAAAACCTGAGAGAAAGGAAAGTAAAGAACTTATAGAATGATCAGTCTCTTAAATACATATGTAAAGCCACCATATGCATGACAAAATGGGGCCTAGTGCATTGATGACCCACAGACCTAATAAGGAGAAGTTGTCACATGCATTTGAACTTTTCAGGAGCCATTTTCAGTCACCAAAACCAATAAGAAAAGCTAATAAAAATACAAAAGATCTTCTAAATTAGCAGTTTTCCCCTCCCCAGAGACTGCTGTTCATCTGGAATGTCAGAATGGTACAAAGGGGAAGCTTGGAATCAGTACCAGCTGCAGCTAATGGGCTGGAAGGTCCATGGGTGTTTCCTTAGAACTAGGAGACATAACTAACTCCAGTGATGACATTAATCATCATGTCGCCATCACTGCACATCTTCCTGCTGTGTGATATAACAGCCTCTCAGGGGACTCTGTGCTCCTACCCTGAGCCAGTTATGTATTGGGATTGAGAGACTGCACAGTTACATGATTAAAAAAAAAAACCTATAATAATCAGCTGTAAAGTAAGGAATCTGTAAGAGGAGGTTGGGATGGCCAGGGATGGTCATTCTCCAGGACACAAGGCCATTCCTGCTTAATCCAACCATCCCCATGCAGTGAATCGCTGCCTCTGAGTCCTGGGCCTAACAGTCTCAGGCTGACTCAGGTTGAAGTTGGTGACCTTAGTCAGGTGACCTTAAAGGAATTTCTAAAAGACAGCACCATCAGTCACCAAATTATGACCCACTTGCGCCCCACATGAGCCTCTCCATGGGGTTTCTGCTCTTGCAAGAGCTGCCTTGTGATGCAGCAGAGGGTTCCAGCTGTCCCCATGCTGGGCACACCAGGTCCCAGCACACCTGTAGAGGCAAGCAGGTGGAACCTTTTCATCTGAGACACTCGTGATGGGCCATCCTGACCTACTCTGTGACACTCTTTGCTGTGCTGACTCCTCACAAAGGCACTTGTGTAACAACAGCCTCCACAGCTGGCAGCACCCACACTTCCCCATTTATTGGGAAGCTCATTTTTAACTTTGGAAAATGCTGCTTGCCTGGCACATAAAAGAACACCTCCTCACCACCCAAAAAAAACCCCCAACCAGCCACACAACAGCTCCACCTCAACCCTTGACAAGGATGTGGGAGAGTTCCCTGCCCAGGTGATTGCCCGACTTTGCCCACACACGACATGCAAGAGCTTCCGCTGCGCTTTCCTCGAGGAGAGCCAGCTCAGCCCGAACACCCTCCCACGGACCACCCTGTCCATGTGCCTTGTCCTCAGCTGCCTGGTTGGGAAACGCCTGGCTGGGCCAGCCCCATTCCTCCAGGGCCAAGATAAGAATGACAAGGATTTACAGTCCCACTGCGCTGAAAGGAGAACGGTTTGCATGCCTGGCTCCCAGCTCACAGCCCGACTCAGTCACAGGGACAGGATTAAGCTTTAGGAGTTCCCACTCCCAGTCCATGGTCAGCCTCCCAGCCTGTGCACCACACTACACAAGAATGGTGAAACACAGCCTTTACGCTGTTATGATTCATCTAATCTTCACAGATTTATGGGACACAATAGATCAGTAACATAAATTTTACAGAGACCTTTCATTTGTTAAGCAATCTGTTCCCACCTTTGGGAAGAGAGGTGTTTCACCCAAAGCCCAGTCAAGTTTTCCGGTTTGAGCCTGCAACAGAGCGCTTGAGTTTTATACCCTGTGCTTTTAGTGTTTTTCAGGGCTCAAAGCACTGGAACAGCAAAGCACACAGAGAATCAAACCCTCTTGTTCCCCCCAGAACAAAGAAAATCCGCAGCAGCAGCAGCAGACAGAAGAGTTTATTGTAGATGTCTGTGTCAGCCAAGAGAATGACTTCAGGCTTTGACCCAGCATATGTAACTGCTCATCCCTGACATGGCAGAGATTCTTAGTTTTGCCTAGTGAGAATGGATTAGCTTCAGATTTCTATTTCGGAGCTGAGGGAATAGCAATTGATCCGGTAATCTGGATCTATGCAGCGACAACAACCTACCTATAGAGCAACCTAGAGAATTTATACTAATGAAGCTGAATTCATTACCTGCTCTTCTTCCAAACTTACTTGTAATGTTTCCCACAAAGTTTGATTGTCATGAGTACATGCACGGAACAACTTATTTGCACATTTGCTAATCAGCTTTAGTCCCAATACACACAAGAATCAGATACCTTGTGTCCTGCTCAGCCATTATTCCATATTATCCCTTGATGCCACTATGGAAAAATGAAGGCACATACATCACTATTTATCACTTCAGTGTAACACCCCCAGCAGCCTTTTAATAAGATACTCATAGCATGAGAACATCTTTGCTATTGTGAAGTCAAACAAAGTTTAACTTAGCACCTGAACAGCTGAAACTAGTCTAGACTTGACAGGAACACTCAAATCACCTGCCTTAAGACTTCTTGCTGCTCTGTAGTGCTCTGGCACCACCAGTCTGGGGTCATGTCGTCAGTGGGAACACTCAAAACAAATGTGGTTCTACTTTGAAAACTCCACTGGAAGAGACAAAAGGGGTGTTGGTGAATCACAGTTCCCTGAGAGTGGACCCTGGCTCCTTGGGTTGCCTGGTTTATGGAAAAGGTGGAACAAGAAAGTGATTTTGATTTATAATCACCATCAGTTTGCTATTTTGCAACAAACATCGCCCAACCAGCTCCAGGATGTTCAGAGGTCTCTTGCCCAACAGGTCCAAGTATTTAGCTCCATTTTCTGTATGTGAAATGAGTAGTTTGGGCAACCCTTAAAAATAAACACTTACAGCACTTGGAAAATTAATAGTGTTCCAAATCGAAGAGGGATTTAAAATTTTTTTTAAAAAGTAAGAAAATACTCAGTACCCATTTCCACTGCAGGAAGTTTCACATCCACTATTTCCCATGACCATGTCCTTGATATTCTCTAGCAACTGGGAAGGAACAGCATAATGAAGGAACCCTCACCTGAGAATCTGGCCAGACACCTTTTTAAGGAGACTGACATATATCCCAATTGCTTTCTGTGGATCAATGACAAGCTCCATAATTACCATGTGTATTTTGATCTTCGCTGATACTCACCAGCTGCAGGAAATTACACACTGTGCTGTACCTGCTGCAAGCTTATCCTTTTGCTATCCTGTTATTAACTATTCTCCCTTTGGAACTTGCAGCATCTCCTATTCCAGCCACTGAAATGGAAGAAAATGCCAACACCAGCTTGGAAGAAGACTTTGAAGGACAAGCAACACACACAGGCAAGGAAACTAACTGGGGTTTTTTTCCTAAAAATAAGTTAAACCATCAGTGTTCACTGGGGAAGCCCAGAATTCCAGTAGTTCCAATGGACTGGCCAAACCCCTTGCACAAAAACACAGGTTCCAAAGGCAATGAGAAGGTATTTTGGGGCAAGTGACAGTCCCCATGGAGGGCAGGTAACAGCAAACGTTGTGCTGCATCTGAAGCAAAGGGCAAACGCAGGGGCCACTTGACAAAGCCAACAAGAGCCATGGCCAACGTGCCTCCTGTTGGTTTATTGCCTCATTCCTGTGGTTTATTGCTTCACTTTTTTCTCCAGGGAGGGGAGGAGAGAAGACAACAAAGGAGCAACAAAACCCACACTTCCACACTAGAATTAGGTGATAATGTTTCACTAGAAAGGCAAAAATGACTTTTTGGTACTAAAAATGCCCCTTGTGGCAAATACAGCACAGCATTTAGAAGCTTTAAAAGAGGCGTCACTCAAAACTATCATTCTTTTTAATCCAGTGCTCAATCACCAGGATTTTTGTAAGTACTGACATTGTGTTCAGCTCTACAGCCAAGGATCATCTCCTCCACCCCACTGCCAGGTAAAAGGATGCCAATCATTCCCTCCCTGTGCTCCGAGGGCTTCTTTTCCTTGGAGCTATAATAAATGCAGCTCTTGTAATAACTCTGAAGCTCTTTCCCAACCAGCCTTGCTGCTGTTGGCCAAGATTATGATATATACACAGGTTGGATGGGGCTCTGAGCAGCAGAACTAGTGGAAGGTGTCCCTGCTCACGGCAGGGGGTGGAATGAGATAAGCTTTAAGGTCCATTCCAACCCAAACCATTCCATGAAAAATACATACATATATATATATATGTATATGTGTATATATATATATATATACACACATATGTATATGTGGGTATATATATATATATACACACACAAACACACATCTCACTTCCATCACATCTTTCTACCTGGCCTTTTCCAAGTTTTCCATAGGAAACTTCACCTCTGAAAACACTGAAATATTCTGTTTTGCTTCATAATCTAAGATGCAGATTAGATGTTTTCATTTTGAAAAAGACCACTGGAATTTAGAAATTTTTTTTTTCCCAATTTCAAAATTTAAGCAGTTTAAATCAAACAGCTCCAAAGACCAAGATCTTCACTACAATCAGAACTATCATTTGCCTTGTGTGTTACTCTTCCAGTACAACAGGTATTGTTTGGTGTTTTTAAAAATAATCTCAAATATCCTCCATTATTAGTTTTACTCTGACTCCTTATGCACATTTAATATTTAAATTTTATTAAAAATTTAAATTAATACTTAAATACCCTGTTTATAAAGAAATCAAGTATTTGCCTACAAAACACCACCTTGCCCAACATGGCAGTTTTAACAGGTTTCAACATCCTCATCCACGTTAACTGCTCATGTAGTTCACCAAAATTGTTCCAAAGGATCCTGATGGGAACCACATCACCGAAGTGATCCACTAGAAAAACCCTCTTTCTTTCTTTCTTTTTGGGACACATTGATCCCAAAGCTCTGGTTCTCAGCACTACTGGAGAGTGCTCTGGAAGAAGGAGGGACAGATAAACCGAGGCACAGAAGGACAAACCAGCAAAGAACAGAAACTTCTCAAGAAGTTCCTTGTTGCAGCCACGTTCTGCTGCGGCGTGGAGGGGGGTGGACAGTGGGCCCCAGAACCCCCCACAAGGCATCTCCACTCAGGAAGCCGCTCGAATGGGCTCACAGACAGTCCCTCTCGTCCACACACACACACCGCGGAGAGCTCAGCGAATAGAAGGCAGGAAGGGTCTTCTGTATGAAATTCCAGCGAAGGTTCATTGCTCCATACGCTGAGGGAATCAGGGACAGAAGACAGACAATCAGGGTGGTGCACAGGTTTCAGTGTGGGGGGTCATAGGCCAATAACCTGCGGGCACAGAGATGGTGTGAAGGGAGGGCAGAGTGTACTGACCTACTGGGGACTTGAGAGTGGATGGTGAGAGTATCACAACAAATAAGAAAACAAGGAAAGAAGAAATCTCTAGAGCTAATATGAACAACTAGAGGTAGGCAGTGCCCACGCCAATGGAAGTAGAGCACCATGGGGAAAGGCCTTTCTCTCACTGTAACTGAAAAAGCATTCCCAAAGGCTATGATAGATTCTTCCAGGGCATTGCCCTGGGAGTTCTCTTTTTAGGCTCACAGGCCTCCACAACTTTCTCACCCAACTTCATCTCTCTTAGGGCCCAAAGGTGTGATCAATGACTGGAGGAAGTTCAAATTAGAGAGCGAAGATGGAGACTCCTTACCCCTGAGCAAGAAAGAAATGCTTAGACAAATGTCTTCACCACACAGATCTTTCAGCAGAGATGATAAAGACACCAGAGAGAGATTCTGCCGTAAGGTGAGAGAAGCAAAAGGAATTGATTTTGGCTCTATATAAAACATGCCTGTTATAAGGTAGAAAATCTTTAATTTTCCACACAATTTCTGTGTAACTTATCAGAACTCTCACAACGCAGACAGAACACGTGCAAAACAACAGAGCTGGGGAGGGGGCTGGAGCATCAGGAGGGGCTGAGGGAGCTGAGGGGGCTCAGCCTGAAGAAAAGGAGGCTCAGAGGGGGCCCTCTGGCTCTGCACAACTCCCTGCCAGGAGGGGACAGCCACGGTTTGGGCTCTGCTCCCAGGGAACGAGGGACAGGATGAGAAGCAACAGCCTCAAATTGTGCCAGGGTAGGCTTAGACTGGATATCAGGAATATTTCTTCCCCGTAAGAGTGGTCAAACATTGGAAGGGGCTGCCCAGGCATTGATGGCATCACCATTCCTGAAAGCATCCAAAAAAATAGGAATGTGGTGCTCAGCAACACGGGTTAGAGGTGGATTTGGCAGTGCTGAGTTAACTGTTGGACTTGATCTTAGAGGGAACTTTTCCAACATTAATTAGTGGTTCTATGATTCCTTCTATCCAGTCCTCTCTCAAGCAAAGCGTAACTTCAGCAAAACAAGCAGTATATTTCACATCTATCGCAGCACAGCTTGACCTTTCTTCCTCCCTTCCCTGCCATAATGCTCTATCCCTGGTTAACACAAGGGAAAATTTTTAGCACATTTAAAAATCTATTAGTCAGGATAGAGCTCTGAACCTGAACATCACTCATGACCATTTACTAATTCTGAAACAGGGGGAACCAAACCCCCAGTAACACAGGAATTAAACCTGTTCCACTACTGGCAAAATTTCCACCAACTCTGAGAGATCCATAAATTTTTGCCAAATGTGGGCACTGCCTTCAGTACCATCATGTTGACAGGCAAGCGTTGAGACAGGATCTTCACCTGTCTCTTGACAAGACCTCCTGAAGTCACTATAGGGGGTGATGGTTCTTCTGGCTCAGCTTTCGGTGTTCTCCAGACAGTAGGTGGGCCTGTCCCCATTCCAGCTCCAAGGGTTTCCCAGTCACTAACAGCACTCTCTGGTTATTCACAGATGAGCATGCAGGAGTACGAGTTGATTCATGCCGCACAAGAGGACGAAAGCTGCCTACAGCAGTACCGCAAGCGCTGCATGCAGGACATGCACCAGCGGCTCAGCTTTGGGCCCAAGTTCGGCTTTCTGTGCGAGCTGCAGAACGGGGAACAGTTCCTGGAGGCTGTGGAGAAAGAGCACAAAACCACCACGGTCATCGTGCACATTTACGAGGACGGCGTCAAGGGCTGCGAGGCCCTCAACAGCAGCCTGACCTGCCTGGCGGCCGAGTACCCCACCGTCAAGTTCTGCAAGATCAAGGCCTCCAGCACGGGCGCCGGGGACCGCTTCTCCAGTGAGGTGCTCCCCTCCCTACTGGTCTACAAGGCCGGGGAGCTCCTGAGCAATTTCATTAGTGTTTCTGAACAGTTCAATGAGGAGTTTTTTGCTGTGGATGTGGAGGCTTTCCTAAATGAGTATGGGCTGCTACCTGAGAGGGAGCTTCCAGCGCTGGGAAACAGCACGGATGAGCCAGATGTTGAATAATTAGAGCCAGAGTTCTCACTGCCTCCCTTTCCCCTTCAGTCAGCTGTAAATCAATGTCAGTAACACCCGTCCCACTTAGAGAAGGCTGTCTTTGCTGACTTACTTGTAACATATAAAGATATCAAAATTGTTTAACTGTATGTGAATTCTACTTAAAACACATACAGCTGGCAGTCCTGTACATGTTTCTATGCCAGGCACAAGTAATAGAAGAACAGCAGTGATATTTAAGAAATATAGGAAAAACAAATTAAAAATTGAGGGCCCATGCCTGTCTTCACAAAGCATGAGTCCTTTATCTCAGTGGGGACAGGACTGGTCCATCCCTCTGTACACACAAAATGCCATCTCAATGCTCTGGAGTCACAGCAAGTCCTGGCTCCTGATTCACTTCTACCAACTTCGGCAGGAAGAAGCAGTTTTAAGGACAGACAAATAGCCCAAAGTCCTTGCATTCCTAAATGGCTCGAGTATCTAGGTCATTATTTTATTCCACATTTAATATTCAATACTGATGCAAAGAGAGGTTAGCTTGGTGCTTCTGTAAATTTTTCACCCAAACAGCTGACACAGACACAACATCAGCTGATTTCAGTTCATTGGTGCTCCCTATGCTGAGCAGCAGTATTTAAAATACCTGTGAGTTTCTGGAAAAGTATGTTATGCATATGTAATAACTCTGAATAAAGCTTATCAGCTCCCAAAACCTGCCATTGGAAGTGTGAAATATATCGGTAGTACATAACCTTACCCTTAAAAACATGTGAAATATTAGTAAATACTCACTAGATATTTACTAAACTCAAAGTTTTAGGTTTTGCTAAAGGGAAGCTGCTGAGAACTACAATTTAACAATCCAACAGAGAGGAAGACATGGGGTAAACTCACTATAAACATTCCTCTCTCTGATACAACACAACAAAGCATTAGAAACACTTCAATGACTTTTGCACACTGGCAAAGCTAAAGGCTGGATTTGACTGGGATTGGAAGTATCTGTTTCTTACTAAAGATCTGTAATGGTTTTAGTTTGCCATCCTCACATGGGGCAGCAATTTAATGTAGCGGGTTGTGCATTCTGGTCGACCACCAGTGCACCCACTGAATTTATTTACTCATTTTCTGCTGTGAGATAAGGAATAGGAGAAAAGTTTGTAGGCTCAAAACCTTAAAAGGTATAAAGAAAACTTTTTTAACAGAACCAAAAGAAAAATAATAAGAATCAGAACAATCTTGAGGACACTTCTCCGCCCCCCACCTTATCTTTTCTTTCCTACCAACAATGTAAAGAGACAAAACCTGCGACTTTCAGTCAGTTTACCACCTCTAAAATAGTCTTTCTTCAGTTCACTTAGGGAGAGGAGTCTCTCCTGCCATGCCATGGAGACTTTTCCACAAGAACACAGTTCTCTCATGGCTCCAATATCACAGCGAATCAGCTGCCCGGAAAGGAAATCTGTAATGTGAAAGTCCCTTCCCATGACACACAGCTCCTCCTGCAACTGCTTTCCAGGGCTCGTCTCTGTCTCATGGGGTACTGTTTTAAGGATAGCTGTTCTAGTAGAAAAGCAAAGGGTCTTCTCCCTCTCTGGAAGCAAGGTTTCTCTTCTATCCCTGGGGCAAGGGTTCTCATCTCTCTCTGTTCAAGTTTCTCATAGGTTCCAGCTACTTCAACATCTGCTTGCTTCAGCACAGGTACTTTTGCTCAGGCTGCAGTTAGAACGCTACATCCCCCAATGCATTCATGAGTTAACCAGGAGTAGTCTGTTATATCATAGTCCATCACCATGGCCTTACAAAAGAATTCCAGCTTAAAGCATTACCTCTTTCTCCTCCCTCTGGGCTTCGACTCTTCTTTACTGACCTTGGTGTCTCCATGTTGGTTTCTTGAGTCTTTCACCCTTTCCCTTCCTCTTACTTGAGAGAGGATTGATGTCTGTAAGTTTCATCTGTGTACTGGAAAAGTTAGTATGCTCTCTTGGTCACATGATCTCTGCTGGGCAAGAAGCTGCTGCAAACTTTTCCCAGGGAGATGGGAGGCAGGAGCGGCTGGGATCTCTGCAGCCAGGCCAGGATGCAGCTGCAGCAGGATCTCAGCCGCGCCCAGCCCAGCCCCTGTTACCTGTTCAAAAGCCAGAAGCAAAAGAGTTTCTCGGACTTCTCCTTTCTTAAATGTGAGTCACAGAGACGTACTCAGCTTCTTAAGTGGCTAAACAGAGTGTCCATCTTAGAACTAGCCAGCTAGTTGGTTCTTTCAGGCCTGAAGGAAGCTGTCAAGTTCCTTACAGAGAAAAATCATTTCTCAAACCACAAACAAGATCTTAACAGCACAGATAAGCTGATAATATTTGAGATCATCAAAACATTAAAAGAGTATTTCTCTTTTGTTTGTTCTTTTTTAAGAAACTATCAAAATGCTACTGAATTCCTACTTTTAACATTGTTTTGTCATGAATGACTATTTTAACAGAGGTCTGGAAACCTCACGTCATGTACACTAAGCAGTACAAATGAAGTTCCTTATCATCTCTCGTACAATCTTCTCTAACCTGTAAAACAATTCATGACTTTATTACACCAAGAATTCAAATAGAATGTTCCCAAAATGTCATGATTTCCATGTTTTTAAACTGCTGAGTGAGAGATTGTCCCAAGTCTTTCTGATGGAACTCCAGGGGGAAGAAAGCTTTTCCCTTGGAGCAGTCCTCTCTCCCCTTACTGAAGCATGAAGTTGACCCCTCAGGTAAAGTCACTTTCATCGTAACATTTCAATTGTCTCTTCAGAATATTTGCAGATCGACCATTGGCAGATACACCCAACAGCATGAAAATCTAATGATCTTATAGGAGTTTAGGTAGAAAATACTGAATTATCTTTTGTCCATCACAGAAGTAACCAGTGCCCTGAGCAGCAGGACAATATTTATCTGGCATTTTAATGATGTGTTTTGAAGAAGACACTTGAAAAATTTCTATCCTCTACACACCAAAACAATCTCCATGTAAGTTGTGGGAACTTAACTTCCGTGAGAACTCGCCCTCTTTATCCAACTTGGTTTAAAAGCTATTTGGCTGTACCTCAGCAGCCTCATCACATAAGCTTCATTTCTTTGAGAGCAAGGCTGAAAGCACAAAACCCCAACAATAACACCACAGAAGCTGCACCTATAGCTACTGTAAGAAATAAGCTGACACTTCAATTAAAGAGACAGATTAAACATGCTTAAGCAGGATTTTCTTCAACCTGGAATTTAAAAAACAAAAACCAAAGAGCAAACACACGTGGCACCAAGCCTCAACAGAAGCTTGTGACTAATGAAGTTGCAAATAAAACTCTGATCACAGTAGTTATCAGTTTTGGCAGCAAAAAAAATCCCAACCTTAAAAACAAAAAGCAAAACATTTATTACTGTATGAAGGTTTTTGAATAGCAAACAGTAAATGCTTTGATAAGCACATGGAACACCCTTCCTGCTACCCTGGGCTGTGGTTACTCTTCCTTTTGACTCGAAGTCACAGAGACCCCGAGTATCCCCAAATATTCTGATGGAGCAGAGGGGAGAAAAAATTATCACTGGTGTCACTGCTGCTCAGACTGAGAGCAAAGCCTCTGGTAGATGCCAGTGTCCTACTGTCAGCTGGGATAGTCATTTTTCCTCCCAGCAGCCTGGACAGGGATGTGTTTTGGATTCAGTGCAGAATCACTTTGATTACACACTGATGTTTCAGTTGTTGCTGAGCAGGGTTTAAGCCGAGCCAAGGACTTTGCAGTATCCCAGGCTCTGCCAGTGAGCACCTGCACCAGAGGCTGGGACGGAGCATGGCCAGGACCCCTGATCCCCTGGGATATTCCACACCATGGGATGTCATGCCCAGTGTGTGAACTGGGGCAGCTGGCCAAGAGGGGCCAATGGCTGCTGGGGGATGGGCTGGGCATCAGTGGGTGAGTGCTGAGGGACTGCATTGGGATCACTCATCTGTCTAGCTTGTACTCCTCTTTCTCTTTTTGTTACCTCCCTCTTCATTATTATTACTATTACTATTATTATATTGTACTTTATTTCAATTATTGAACTGTTCTTATTGCAACCCAAGAGTTTTATCTTTGTTCCAACCCTCCCGCCCCTTGCCCCAGGGAAGTGAACAAGCCCTGTGTGGTCCTTAGTTGCCAGCTGGGATCAAACCATCACAACCTGTCACAACTTAGCAAATGCTGCTCTCAGATGTGAGGAATTATAAACCTCAGAGACCAAGACCACTGAGGCTTTTAAAACTACATTTTAAAACCCCATGACACAGAAAATAATGATTCTGTAAAACTACTTCATATCATAAATTTTAGAACTATACTTAGAAGAGCCTGATACTCAGATGTGGAAGCCCAAACCATTCCTCTGGACTATTACATATTAAAATAAATATGTATCTGCAATCATGGACACGAGCTAACAAATCTCAGTGTCAGTCACAATGGATTTTTCACAGACTGAAAGCTTTGGAGTATTACACAGGTAGGAAAAGGATAAACCTACAATGAAACCTGAGCTAGAGTTATGCACTAGTTAGGAAATAGATTTTTAAAACGTTCCTTTTCTCTTACACACACAATTTATCCTAAAGCCCTTATTTTCTTATGCTATCAATGGCACAAAATGGTACAAAAAAGGATGGGACAATGAAATCCCCTCTTGCTTAGTCCTGTAATTCTTAGACAAGTGAGAACCTGCTTTCTTGTACATCCACTGTTTCCTCATGGTAGGATGACTGGAAGGCTCAATCTGTAGGTACAAGTCAAATTACTCATTTTTCCTTTGATGGGGTTCATTAATTTCTTATTGCACAGATGATACTTCAACTGTCTCCTATATTATACCTGAAATCTCCACCAGAGCAACTTCTTTCTTTGCCTTCTTCCAAGCCCAAATTGGAAAATCAGACTTCCACAGATCCCTGATACCTAGTTAGTTATACACTGAAGGATTAATTTGACCATCACCACAAAGAAAAGGATCATTTACTAAGCACTGAATAAGCTTGCAGAGGGGAAGAAGAAAGAGGAAGATCTCTTTGCAAGGGGATCCCTGGAATAATAATCCCAACAAGCTCTATTTTTGACACCACAAATACTAAACATGAACAACTATAGGAAGAGTGTTTCAGGACAATTTTCTTCTCTGGTGTCAGAGATGCTGTACTTCACTTCTGTGGCCGAGTTCTGTGTTACAGGCAACTAAAGAATAATCATTTTGTATTTTACCTCCAGAAGCACACTCTATGCTCCTTAAAAATAAAAAGAGAGACAAGAGACATCTCCTTTCTTTGAAGTAAACCCCTATTCCTCCGTCTAACAGAGGCTGTATCAGAGTAATTTTTAAACCAACCATATTCTGAAGCATGTTACAAAATTACTCCCATTTTCTGGATAACCCTCAGCCTCCCCTGGATGTCATCCTACCTCCTGATTCCTGCCTATTGATTCCACTCACTGGCAAAGAATAAAAAGTAATTATAAAAGCCACAGCAGGTGAACCCAGTGCCTCCATTACAACACTCACCACCTTCCTCCAGGAGGCCCCACTTGAGCAATGCTGACCACAGGTCAACACTGTTTTTCAAAATATACTTACAATACTAAAAAGCAGCTTCTTTTTCCAAACATGTAAAAACAGAATACACATGTGAGGCAACAGTAGTCAAGACACCTTTCTCAGAGTTTCCTTTAATAAAGGTATCCCAGTACATACTTGATTATGCTTCAGAATCAAAGGAGGTTTTTGATTTTTTTGAGGATTTTTGTTTGTTTGTTCATTTACTGGGGTTTTCTTGGGGCGGAGGTGTGTTCCACTGCCTTCAAACAAAATAAGAAATTTGCATTGGTATTAAAATGCCTTTAATTCTGTTCTATTGTAGTTCAGGTCCAAGTAAACATCACATTTCATATATAAATTATCTTTATTAACCTTACTAGAATTCATTCACTCCTTCCACCCTCCTCATGTCAAGTAAACATGTAACTGGCCAATATCCCCAGGAGAATTTCTCATAATGGAAAGCTCTCTGTTTATAGTCTAAAAATCCTGATTAACAATAATTTTGACAACTTGCCTGTATCTACAAGATAACCCACAAGGCCTGCCTAGGTGTAACTGTGGCTGAAATAGTTAAAATTCCAAGATAACAATGATTGTATTGGAGCTGGACAGAGAAATCATCATCAGGAGGCACTGAGTAAAAGGCAGCAGCATACACACAGCTCAGCAATGTCATGCATTTCATTGATTTCTGAGTTCTCCAGTCTTGAACCAAGCTAATTTGCAAGCTGCCTTGGTCTAGTCTTGAAACTTCTAGAAACTATTCGTGTGCATTTTATGCTAGTTAGCCAGTATTATCTAAAACAATGCATATGGTGAAATGGTGGCTTCACTAAAACTAATTTTCCCCCAATTAACTGTAATAAAATAAGATTTCTCTTAGCAAAGGAATCCTTAAAGCAGGAACTGTCATACCAGGTCATTATGCAGATTTTACCAATATCCTGAGAAGCACCAGGAACAGCATTTTGCATTAAAAGAGCCAGAAGGAAGAAAATGAAGGCTCTATACTTGTTTAAGGGATCTCTCTAGAAAATAATATTATCATTCATTTATACAGTGACAGGGTTAGTTTCTTGTGAACCTGATTCACCCTCTACTTGATTCTGTAAGTGCATAATTCTACTTGATCTAGGAAATGCATAACAGAACAAGGTAACTGAACCTACTATTAGAGTTTATATTGCACATCTACCTGGTGAGATTTAGGTAACAACTCTTAATTACTAATATATTAACCCCAGCTGTTTCCATCTTGTGAACAGCCAACACTTCCCAGGAACGGTGGTGGCTGGATCAGTCACTGAAGTAGTTGAAAGAGAAGATCGACGCCAGGACTGCAACAGCAGCTGCCACAACCAGCCCTAAATCCAGAGAGAACACAGGCAGTGAGGGAAGGGCAGCACAACCAGCCCTAAATCCAGAGAGAACACAGGCAGTGAGGGAAGGGCAGCACAACCAGCCCTAAATCCAGAGAGAACACAGGCAGTGAGGGAAGGGCAGCACAACCAGCCCTAAATCCAGAGAGAACACAGGCAGTGAGGGAAGGGCAGCACAACCAGCCCTAAATCCAGAGAGAACACAGGCAGTGAGGGAAGGGCAGCACAACCAGCCCTAAATCCAGAGAGAACACAGGCAGTGAGGGAAGGGCAGCACAACCAGCCCTAAATCCAGAGAGAACACAGGCAGTGAGGGAAGGGCAGCACAACCAGCCCTAAATCCAGAGAGAACACAGGCAGTGAGGGAAGGGCAGCACAACCAGCCCTAAATCCAGAGAGAACACAGGCAGTGAGGGAAGGGCAGCACAACCAGCCCTAAATCCAGAGAGAACACAGGCAGTGAGGGAAGGGCAGCACAACCAGCCCTAAATCCAGAGAGAACACAGGCAGTGAGGGAAGGGCAGCACAACCAGCCCTAAATCCAGAGAGAACACAGGCAGTGAGGGAAGGGCAGCACAACCAGCCCTAAATCCCGAGAGAACACAGGCAGTGAGGGAAGGGCAGCACAGGCAGCAGCAGGCAGGGAGGGGAGGGTGGGACAGGGGGAATGAGCACACAGAGAAACAAAAAAAGCTACCCCAAAAATCACTTTTATTAGCATGCTCATTACTAATGCAGCTGAGGAGACACACAGAAAACCCCAAAACACCTCAGTGATGATATAAGGGAAAACATTTTTACATTCAAAGCAAACACATATTTACAGCTCCTATTTAATCATCCAGTTACTCTAGTCTATTTCTAATAATTAATACAAACCAGAAGTTACTGCTTTGTTCACTAAAGTGTAACTATTTCAATACAAGCAGACCCACAGCAAAGAGAGCTGTACTAAGTGCAGACGGATCTCTGAGAGCTGGACAAGGCAGCACCATGGAGAAGTTGCAGTGGAAAGGAGAGTTCTGTGCCTGGTGTGCCCTGAATTCCTGAGCTGACAATTAAGATGCTGTGGGAGTTAACAGCCCTGAAAGGGCCCACTGCAGGTTCTGGAGTGCCATAGAAAAAGTCTGGGAAGGAACATACCCATATTTTGTTGGAGCTTCAACAGCAACGATGCTTTTGTCAGCTGTGCCTGTTGTGTGTCACCCAGGCTATCAGTCACTGGGCAGATATCAACTGCATGGAAATCAAGGGAAGAAGAGAAAAATTAACAGTTGTGTTTGACAGTGAATTAATGCAAAAGGCCAAAAACTTCATATCAACTTTTTATAAAGTGTGTTTATGGTAGAAAGAAACAGTTTCTCACAGTAGAAGTGGTACAACAGCAACAGCACAGTGCTAAACTATGCCGTATGGCTGGAAGGGTAAAACTAAAGAGACAAAATACATCTCAGGAGTTCCTCTTCCAAAATTCATTTTCCACACCCTGCTTCCATAGTAACATTCCCAACCCTCTTTGCATAGCCTGGGGAGAATTTGACTACGCAAGAGGGAACCACCAGAATGTACCATTAAGCACCTTCCAAGATCAAAGGTTCCCTTCAGAGCCACCTGTCCCAAGTTCAGGGTGCATGCAAATCCCACTCCCACGAGGGGATGAGCCCAGCAGCACTTCCCTATGCAACAGCCAGAGACGCAATTTTTCTAACCACAGAAATTTCTTTTTGAAGATCCCCTAAAAATACCCTTTCACAGCAGGCATGGAGGACTCATTCCTCCTTGGAAGAATTACTCAATCCTTAGTCCGCCCAGCCAGGATGTGAGAGAGCCTGAGTCCATTTCCAGGCAGATGGGACTCAAAACAATATCTATTTCCTCTGCAGAGATCTCCCTAATCCCTTGGCTATACCCAGCTCTTTAGAGGGGCAGGAGAGAAAGAAGGGGATTAATCTCCAGCCCTCCAGCCCAACTTGTCTGAGCCACACAGAGCTAGCATGGAATACACCATACACCCTTCAGTGATAAGGCTGTTTGATGGTGGTGGGCCAAAGCCCTTCAATTTCAGAGAATCACAGAATCACAGAAAGACTGGGTTGGAAGAGACCCCTGAGATCATTGAGTCCAACCGATGCCCCAACACCTCAATGAGACCATGGCACTGAGTGCCACATCCAATCTTTCTTTAAACACACCCAGGGATGATGACCCTACCACCTCCCCAGGCAGATCATTCCAGTACTTCATTATTCTTTCTGTGAAAAACTTTTTCCTAATATCCCACCTAAATTTCCCTTGGTGCAGTTTGAGGCTGTGTCCTCTGGTTCTGTCAGTTGCTGCCTGGAGAAAGAGACCAACCCCCACCTGACTACAACCACCTTTCAGGGAGTTGTAGAGAGTGGTAAGGTCACCTCTGAGTCTCCTTTTCTCCAGGCTAAACATCCCCAGCTCCCTCAGTCGTTCCTCACAGGGTTTGTGCTCCCAGCCCCTTCCCAGCCTTGCTGCCCCCTCTGGACGCACTCCAGCCCCTCAAGGTCCTTCCTGAGCTGAGGGGCCCAGACCTGGACAGCACTCGAGGTGCGGCCTCACCAGTGCTGAGTACAGGGGGAGAATGACCTCCCTGCTCCTGCTGGTCACACCATTCCTGACCCAGGCCAGGATGCTGTTGGCCTTCTTGGCCACCTGGGCACCCTGCTGGCTCCTGGTCAGTCAGCTGCCAGCCCGTACCCCCAGGTCCCTTCCTGCCTGGGCGCTCTCCAGCCACACCGTGCCCAGCCTAGAACGTTGCAGGGGGTTTTTGTGGCCAAAGTGCAGCATTCCCGTTTCCAGGAGTTTGCTAAGACGTCACTTGCCAAAAAGCTGGATTGCAATTCAGTAGCTATGACCACAGGCACCTTCTGCTCAAGCAAAGGGTAACAGAAGTGTTTGTCATGGCAGTGAGAGCTGGATGTGTCTGGGAAGAATGGGACGTGCAGGCTCAGATAAGAGAAGAAGCCTAACAGACTGTTCAGGAGACAAGGAAACCCCCAGCAGTACCAGATATCAGGGTTTAGAAGGCCATGGGGCACTGATCTGAATAAAAACAGATCTCCATTTCCACAGAAGGGTTGTCCATCAGCAATAAATCACAAATTACATGCTTGAGTAATAAGGCACATCCTTTGTGTGATTCATATGCAAATGATTCATGAAGTACTTTCTCTATCATTAGCTATGGTGGAAATGGATAATCTAGACGCGATCAGAAAGGTTGTTTCTGTCATCTAATGTGAGTCATGTGGCTGATTGTCTTCAAAATCTCCTTAAGCCAAACTTGCATAAGACCTGTTACACGAAAACACACAAACTAGGCTTTTAAAACCTGTCTAGGTTTTTTTACCCTAAACCCACTGAATTGGTACAGGATGTACTGCAGCAGAGAAATCACTAACTGTCTGGTATGAAACTCAACAGGACAGTGAGATATATATATAGAGAGACATGTAGAGACATACATATATATATATATATATACATATATTAAGAAAAACTGCTTAATACTGCTTGGAGATCTCTCTGCAAGCAGCATATACATGTCAAATCAAGGTAACAATATTTCAGTGCAAAGTGGGTTTTTTTGAAGAGAAAGTATCAAATATCCCTGAATCCCACTGGTTCTCAATGAGGCCATGGCTAGATTTTCTCTGTGCCAAGAAAAACACTCTCTCAGCTGCCTAAAATATGAGCAGAAGTTTTCAGCTAGAGGAGTTATTAATTGTTGCAATATAGGTTTTCAGTAAGTATCTTAAATAGCACGGTAAGAGAACTTCTGTCCAGAGTTTTGAATTCCCTAGAACACCCCACTTTGCGATAATCTGACTGCATTTCTTGGGCTGCCTCTGAAGTCTAGCTCCAGCAAGTTCCTTTCTGCTGTACATTTGATAGCCAGGTAAGATGGTGTGTGCCCTATAACTCGAGGTTTCTTTGTGCCTTCCTGTGCTGAGGGAAGCTTTGGAAGCTGCACATCAAGGCAGCTACACATTCCTCGCTTGTTCAGAGGGGACAAAATAAAAAGACAAAGGGAAAAAGAAAAAAGAACCACCCTTGAGCTATTTAGTTACCACAGGCCTTTATGCCATCACATTCTGGAAGATTTGCATGTGAAGAAGCTGTAGCACAAATCACACAAGAGTTTTTGTAGTAGATATTTTCTGGTACCAATTAGATGAACCTTTAATTCTTCAGTTTCCTAACCAAGATAGGGAAGTGATTACCACTGCTGAAGTCTTATTTCTGTCTATCCACTCAGGGTATTTAACAGCCCATCCCCTGCACCAAGGAGGAGCAGGGATTTAGTAAAGCCAATCAGAAATGCAGAGCTTTCAGCTGCCCGTATTAGAGCAATAAATACCTTGAAATTACAGCGTTAGAGCTATTTAAGTCTTTCATTTATAAATAGCTCAGGGTTTACTTTCTATTTTCCACATAACAATTTTAAAGCATGACCCAGTGGTGTCCCCACTGGAGAGCTATACAAGGACTCCAGAAACTAGAACTGCAGGAGACAGCAGGAGAGCCCAAGTTCAGTAAACACATAAAACTGACCTCAAAATTTCATGTTTTGACTAAAAGCTCCTTAAAAAATAAATCTTGCCCTATACTGATTAGATCCTCCTCATCTAAACTGTGTATTTTAAAGAGCAACAAAACTCCAAATTATTTCAAAAGCCTGCTCGTATTCTTGAATTTTAGAGAATTCTTTTTATCAGCAAACTTTCCCCAGAACCTCAGTATGAACAGTATTTCCAGTTAATTTGAGGTAGGTGCCTCAGACCACAGGAATTGTGACACAAACAGAAAGGCTGATGACAAAATTCCCTACAAACCCAATACTGATTATTATTAACAAAGATAGAGCTAAGCATAGAGAAACAACACATGCTTCCCAAGTCAATATGATGCACTGGAAAAGCCTTTGCACACAGGAAGCCACAAACTCTCCTTATAACACAAAAATGTGTTCACAGCAATACTTAGACATTTCACACCAAAGCAACAATAAAAATCAAATTCCATCATTAATGGGGTTTTTTTTAGAATGCAGAACCCTTTGCATGCATTTAACAGGACTCTTGCTAAAATGGCTTTCCTGGCGTGATAAAACTGTATAAGTAACTTGTGATTTTAATAAACCATATGTGACTGATGCCTCAACATTAATTATCAGAATGAACAGACAGCATTATTGATATCACTGCTATTAACAGAACCCATTCCATGGACAAACTTTATGGCAGTGACCAGGACAAGGCCAGGCTTGCCCAAAATCACCTTGCATGTTTTTCACCCTCTCCTCTTCTATGCACTTATTTTAATTTGTGGGTTTGGGGGTGTTTTTTTTTAAAGAAAATAAACACCTACTTTAATTTGCTTTTCTTTTTCTTAAAAAAAGGAATATACACCTCCCCCAGTTAACTCTACAAGCAGCAGGGTACAAGAACACCCAAGCTCATTTTGTGGCCATCACTTCACACCTATTGTTGGCATTAATCGTTGGGATGCCCTGCTGTGAGTGGAAAGGTGTTTCCTTCCTACCTGTAGCTCACACAGCCTTACATAAGCAATAAAGCTGAACTGAATCATCATCTCTCTCCTCCCACACCTCTCTCCGCTGCTACAACAATACTCATTTGCTTCTCTAAGCTACACTGATTCCTTAAAGCTCAGTAGTAATTAGTTTTAAGAGTATTAAAGTTACTCTAATAGTGCCAGAGAGATTTTTATTGGCTTTCCTGTTTTCGTTGAGGTTTGTGTACACCTCTTACTCCTCAAGATGATGAGTCAGTTCACAGCTAACAGGTCTAGTTAAAGCCTGGGGGGAGGTGATTCATTTAGAAGACAAGAATCTATGGTTAGCTCTGAAATTAGGAAACTCAAAACCCCCTACAAGTAAACAAGTAGGTCAAGGAGAATATCAGTACTCACAGTTTACCCTGCACAGCGATTCATGGTTACATTGCCCAGTTTTTGTCCTAAATACCAACATCGAAAAGTGTTCATAGTTCTTATCTGAGAATTAGTGTTGGATTTTTAATTCATTTAAATTATAAAACTGGAACCTGCAGCTCATATCCATGTTGATGGGGGAAAAAGGGGGATTAAAATCTCTTCCATAACACCACAGGAAATGTTATTATATGCATTTCAATGTTGTATTTGAATTCCACATTGAAATCGACATTGCAAGGGAAAAAACCCAACAGGGAATGATATAAACCAGAAATAATTAGAAAGAAGAATCCAGTAACTATATTATAGCAAAATATCTGTATTAAAGGGAATATAGCAGTCTCATAATCACACCATAAACTTGTAAGACATTCAATAGAAAATGAAAAGTGTTCTCAATTTTGTTTTCATTACAGCTGAACCTCAAATCTTAAGGTTTGGGCACCGCATTTGGTACATAAATTAAAGCACTGAGAATAAAGGAAGGTATTTGGCATTTTTTAAAATATCAGGTTTAGCATGAAAACTTCCTGAAAGACACATTAGATTATATGTATGTTTTGCTAGTAGAATTTTTAAAGTGTTTTTAATTCTGTAGTGAAAAAAACCCAGTAGATTTGACTAAATCACTCAACTTATTCTAACTTGTCTCAGAACTACCTAGCACTAAAAAGATGAACTACTGAAAGTGTTAATATATATATTCATGTAGAAAAATAAAGCTTCACAGGGTGTTTTTTAAGAAGTTCATTTGTCAGTAAAGGATTCCCTCTAATTCATGTGCAGAGTGGCACGTGCAAACCTTGTTTAACCACCTCTTCATGTTTTTACAGCAGCTTATGAGCTGCAGCCATGGCTGCACTGAAAAACCAAAATATTTGAGAGGAGAAAGAGAAATCTGTTCCAAGAAACACAAACTGCAAGAAAATTGACCATTTTCCACAATATATTTAAGCTGTAATGAATTGCTATAAATCCTCAGAGTTGCATATGAAGGAAGTTGACTTCAGGCATACCCATATCTGGATAAAACTGGTCTATGCCATTAGTCAGCATTTTTCTAGCCCTGACCCAGCCTGCCCTGAGATATTTACCTGTGCTAATGTCCTCAGCTATGTGGATATCTTCAGCTTGCACAGGCTGATCCAACATCTCCACAAAACGTTCCTGGATCTCTCCAGCAGCCTCATCACCAAACTTATAATCACTGAGCATCACACTGGATCCAGCAACTGGGACAAACAGTCTCTGAGGCAAGACATGATATTCCCTCTCAAAATCTAAAAGGAAAGAGGGAGAAATACCATCCCAATAAAAGCCTTGACAGTTATGATAAGATTCCTCCGTAATCTCTGAGCACAAGATAAAGTCATTGCAAAAGAAGAGCTCAAGGTCTCTCTGTAAGAGCCCTGGTTTCAGACATGCCTGGTTTAGTTGGCTGCTATTATATGGATTTATTGTCCTTACATTATTAATCTCTCCAGAAATACCGCGGCAGCTCCAAACCAGACCATAAAACGCAAAGCAGAGCTCTTCTCCTGCTCAGAATGACTTGCAGGAGGGCTCTGGGAGAGCCTGCAGGCAAGAGTTCCCCGAGGAGCAGGATTTCACCAGCACGGAGGATTGCAGAGTTGTCACACTCAGAGCCACAAAGTTCGGGTGCCACCTAGGGAGGGGACTCAGGACTACATGCAATGGAAAAGGCTCTCCCTACCCAAGATATTCCCATTGAGCTGCCAATTAACTCCTTTTTGGTTTAAACACAACAACAAGACAACGACACCACTGCACTGACTTAGAGAACTTAAAAGAGTCCTGGCATGAGCTCAGAGATCTGGTCTCTACCAAGTTTTGACACATTTCAATATTAATAGGAACACCATACATGGATTTAAAAATTAAACATTTTAAGTGTGCAAGGTACAGTTGGAACTTCAGAGACAGGAATTTCAGCTACAGAAGTTCTAAAAATCACAAAATTTCTGAGGAGTGAGGAAGAAGCTGGGATTGCATTTTGTGGTCACAGGAACTGAACACAAACATGGTGTGAAAGCTATACTGCCAAAGGATGCAAACCTGACCAAAAAATTCCAGATTTAAGAAAAAGTCAAGGCTCACAAGCAGCAATTATACCTTTTTATTCTGCTCTAACCATTCTGGAACTTCGCTATAACAGAATTTTGTACAACCACCAAAATTCACTGCAAGTATAAGCATGTTGTTTTGTTTTGTTTTTTTAATTTCTTACTTTTTTTCTGAGATCCTTCATTTAAAATCAGATCTTCAAACAGTATTTCACACCGATCACTCAATGTGTTTATGATGTCTCTTTTCAAAGCCTGCAAGGATACAGTGAAATTATCAGGAATATCAAAGCCATTTGCAAAGCTTTTAGCCAGGAAGGAATAACCAAAGAAGTCCCATACGTTTAATCCATTATGAAAGAATAGTTTTTTCCCAGAAAATAAAAACTAGTGTGAATTTTCAAATTAATAAGTAACAATTTATTAATAAAGAGAAGCTAGCATCAAAAGAATTGGTATCACAAAGGAAAACCACAAAAAAATGAAAAGCTGAGAAGTTTTAGGATTGCTAGGATAAGAACTGACAACTTCTAGATACTTATCAGAAAAATCAAACAAAAATAATCACAAGGTATTGACTCAGTGAGGGAAAAAAATAAATTACTGAGCAAGTAAATCTGAATTTTACCTCTACAAATATAAAAATCCGCAACTTTTTTTTAATTTTAAGAGAATTCTCCAAAGCCTAATCCCTTTGACAATTTGTGCAAAGTTTCCCCAGAGCCCAGCCTTACCCACAGCACACATATCCTCTAGAAGAGAAAAACTGACCCCACATGGATGGTTTTTAAAATAATCCCCCCATCCAACATTTTGGCAAAGAAAAACCCAGTTTAGACCATTTTGGCAAAGAAAAACCAGTATGGCAAGTCCCACGTACTTCAGAAGAATGTTTCTGATGGACTAAGACCCTGCTCAGTACCTGAATGGCTTCTTTAACCTTGGGCTTGTTGCTGTGGACGTAGGCCCTGCATTTCAGAGCTCCCTGCAGGTTTATGGAGCCACTGCACACCTGCACCATCGCCGTGGACCTGGCGCTGGCACCCTGGCACTGAGGAACAAACACATCCACTCTTATCTCAGGCCCGGGCACTTGCAGCACTCACTAAAACCAAAACCAGCAAACTAACAGAAAGTATTTACACACAACCTGTTTCCCTCGTCATTTATAATTAATTTTATTTTACTTATTCATTTGGTTAGGTAAGAATGAGAATCTCTTTTCCGTTATGGAAAATGCATTCATCTCTCCAGTTATTACAAATACTTGTGTCTTATGAGATTTTGAAACTTTCCAGGCTTGTGGCAAATAACAGTACTGCAACTGATAAACCTTTTTCAGACTTTTTTTAAACAATGAAGTTTTCGTGTTTACTATAATCAGTGTAACCCAGGGTATGCTGGGAGTCATCCCATCAGTCAGTGCCAAATTATACCCATGGTCACACCGAGAGCTGCATCAAATTGTTGCCTAGAAATGCCCTCCGTAATTACCACAACAATGACTGTGGGCATGAAGCACTCCAGGACAACACCTGGAAACAAGAGGATGCACAACTTCCACACAGACTGCACAAACCGCTTCTGCCAAAAAAGCTTTCCTCTCCCTGCAGCAATTAATCTCAGTACAATAGACAGTAACAACAAAAGAAGCTGAGATACTCTTGGAGTCTTTAAAATGGCATTGGATACATTTCTGGTTTTGCTGAAAATAACTTTGAGAATCCAGGAACCACTTGACAAAACATAGAAGGCTATGAAACAATGCCTGGACACATTTGGACTTCAGGACCTAGACTGGGGCACCAAATTCATGGTTCTTCAAAACTCTGGTAGGGAGGAAACTCCTGACATAGATCCAGCAGTTCCAGATGATGATTCAGCTCACAGGAACTGTGCCTTAATCCAGAGCTGGCAGCTGAGCGTTTAACAAAAGCATCCAAGTGAATGTCCAAGCTAGCCAGGGCAAGCTGTGGATTGAAGTGTGGGGGTGACTCTGAACTTCAGGTGCAAAGTCACTTGAAATCAATGTACACAGGTATCTACAGGTATCCTACAACCAAAGGAATTCGTCACAGAACTTCCTTTCCATAACCTGTTCTCCAGTCTTTCAGCTATACTACGTAATTCATGGACAACATAGTTATCAAACCACAGGAATTTCTAAAGGCACAAAATACACAGCTCTATCAACAATCAGTTTCACTTTCAACATCCAGGTAGGAAAAAAAGTCATAGGAATAAGTGAGCAGCATTTCTATAAAATAATTCAGAACCTTGTTATTTTATTTTTTACTCTCTTTTATAATTTAAAGGCAAGCTTATACTTTGCAAACCACTAAAAACTTACCAGCTGTGTCAGAACCTTGACATCAGAAAACTGAGTGCTGGGCTGAGTATTTCCTCTGAACTTTTTCTGAGGGAAAAAAATTCTTTGTCATGAAACAGGAAAAAAAAAGTCCCTGAAGAAGTCTCCTCACTATGGCATAGAGTGTGCCCTAGTTTATAGCCCTTAAGAGAGAAAAATACCACTTAGAAACCAACCACGAGAATAGAACTACAAAACTAAAGGGAGAGATGAATGCATCAGCAAAGGAGGTGACAGACGTAGGTCTTTGAAATGTCATCGCCCACATTCATACCTCACTCGTGCTCTGTAATAGAAACATTTCAGTCACTTCACACATAATTACTGCACTCACACAGACCAAGAAGGGAGAGGCAATCTGCAGGAATGGAGCTGAGAACAAGCCCGGTTCTGTATATTGGTTACCTGGAACAGCCAATCAGATCAACAAATAGCGAGCAGGAAACGTCTCAGTCAATGCTTTGGCACATGGAGGTTCCAACCATACTCCAGCTCAATTCCTCCTTGTTTGGTACTCACCTGCCCTTCCAGCAGTTCTGTATCCTCATCTTTAACTCGGCCATTGATTAGAAAAACACTGTCTTCTATCTGTTTTGACCATCGGTTTAACCCATTCTTTAAAATAAGCAAAAACAGAAATAATCACAAGAGCAAAGAATTTCACTAAAGGGTTGGACAGTACCCTGCTGAAACTTATAGAAGTATGTGTTTTAATAGTTACTCTAAGAGAGTTTTAGTCTCTGAAAAACCTGTTTTTCCAAAGGTAAACCTTAGATGGACCACGTTCAGAACAAATTAAGAAACAAGCACTGCAAAATACTGAAGTGACACCTCAGGGGTTTGGGGGTTCTAGAGAAGGTTGCAGCCCACTGAAAGCCAACTCATAGCAAAAGCACCCCGTAGCCCTGCACTAACTGGGTGTAACTTTCCACTAGGTGAGGCACCAGAGATGTTACCTGGGATACTGATGACAATTATTACGTAATTTTTAACAAAGGAAACTTCGCACAGAGCACAGCAGAAGAATTACTTTTAAAAGAGCTAAACATTCTCCACTGATTAGTCCTACTCCTCTCCTGCATCTTTCTCTCTTACTTAATTTCAGCAGAGAAACGAGTGTGGTTACTGGTGTGCAGGAACCGGTGCAGGCAGTGAGTTACCTTGGTATTCTTCTCCAGGTCGTGGTTGGGGGAAGTAGCAAGAAGTGGAATGTGGATGTTCACATTCACTGTGCAGCCCAAAGCTAACCAGGAAGCAGTCAGAGCACTCTGGTATTTCCAGTCTGCTGGTTTAGCTGAACTCTGAGAGCAGAAAAGAAAAGCCACAGAGCATTTATCCAAAGCACAGTGCTGAGGCTTTTTTGGGTTTTAGCATTACTTGCCATGCATTAAAAGCTGTGTGTGGCACAGCAGGACGAGCTTACCTTTGGGTCTTGCACATCGTAGGTTCGGCAAACTACTCTGTGCTACTTAAAGAAAAAGATCCAGTGAAAAGCAAGGGAACAACTAAGAACAACTCACAATTAAATTTGTCCTCTACTAAACTTCCTTGTCAAGCTAATTTATGCTCTGGACCAAGTTCTCACCTTTCATCAGCGTAAAAAGGTGGGAAAACATTTGCCTATCATCTCCAACTACCACAGGGATGTTGTGCCATCTCTTACAAACAAATTAAGATCAATATGTATTGACAGGAGAAGCACCAAGGCACCAACTTGTAATCTGTCCTCATCTCTCTCCCCTCCCAGAGAAAAATCCTTGCTTTCTCTCCTTGTATTACATCATTACCAACAGATCCTGCATTCTCTTGCAGCTCTAGTATTGATCCCACAAGGCCTGCTGCTCCCCCAATTCCATGCAAGCACCATTGGTAATAGCAATTCGAGTAGCCAAACAGTAATTTAGATGGGTTTTTTCAATTTATGCAAATCAAGACTGACTGGGAAAGGTGTAATTTGGTGCCATCATACAGACAGACCTCATAAGAAATGACGGAAATTTTGCAAGGACAAAAGCATCAATAGTCTTAACCACGGCTAATGAGAAAACTTTATTATTTCAACTTATCCATTTCTAGCTGAACTTAAACAGCCTCCTTCTCCCTACTTCTCATTTATTCAGCAGTAACTGGATAAAAGAGGTGGGGTAGAAGCCTCAGTCAATAAACCTTGCTCATAAAGGATACTTTTTTGTAGCAGAACAGATTTGAAGAGCTGCTCTGTCTGAGACCTCCTCCTCAGCAGGTTTCCAGAGCCTCCTTTTACTCAAGGACTTTTCCACTGAGAAGATTAACTAAAGACCAAAAAAACAGTATGGATTTTTCCCACAAAATATGCACTATAATTCCTGGAAAATAGTCTTATACTAAAGTTTTAAGTCCAAGCGATATCAAAATTATGTATAAGCAGGAAGCACGGCTTACACAACACCAAAATGTCACACTAAAAGATCATTCAACAGGGATTCAGAGGCACTTTTCCCCAAAGTGAAAGAGGCTTGTGAAATCTTAATTTAGCTCCCTTATAAGCCAAAGCACGAAGCACACATTCACATGTCCAACCTGTATGCTTTTGTCATTACAGACAAATTACAGTTTTATGCCTATCAGCTGGGTCAGGAAAGCTGTGCAAAATAGCTACTAATTATAAAAAACAACCTCCCCCCTAGTTTTTAATTCAGCAATCACTGATCACCTGGACACAGCTCACCTTTTTTAGCCAGCTACCAGTTTCACTAAGCACAACTGAGATGCAATTACACTGAACTGCTAAAATTGACTCTTGGATCTCAGGGTACCAAACCTGTTCATGCTTAAATCACTCACCATGATTATGTTATAAAAATGATAAAATGAACATACATTTTCAGAACAGAAACTAAATATGGCAGTACATGCAGCAATACTGTAACAAAAATGCATTTGAAGTCTATCAGAGTATGTTTTAAATTTAATCCCACACCTCTAAGTCAAGTGCACACATTCTAGAGATGTTTCTCTTAAAGGAATCAGAGTTATAGATCTCTCACTACTGTAAACACCTCTAAACTGAGTGATTCATTCAGACAAGGAAAGCTAACACATTAACATCACTAGTACCTGTGCCACAAGGATTTAGCTTAATACAAACCTTGAGGATGTTTTCCCTAAGCCAGAATGTCCACATTCAGTAAATAGAAATTCAGATTTGCCATTGCAGTAACAAATAGGAAGTTAACAAATATTGTCCCATAGGACAGGGATTTCTGAGCTTCCAGTCTCAAACCCACACATCAAAGCACAATACTTGTGAAATAAAGGAACAAAACAACTGTATTTTAGTCAATGACAAAAAATTCCTCACACACAGAGATAAAGATGTTGCTGTCCTTCCAGTAGGAACTCCACTCACCTTGCGCAAGGCATTTTGACTGTCTTTTGCCAGCTCTGGAGTTGCAATCATAAACACACCAAGAACCAGCAACCCTCCAGGGAGCATTCTGGACACCTTGGAAATTAAAATTAACATTTATTAATAAGAATTGGCAATCTAGAGACCTTGTAACTTGAGATATCAAAAACCACTGGTGAGACAAGTCTGCACCAAGAGCAGAAGCAAACTAAGGGAGACTGGTTTACACTTAGAGGATCCCCTGCATGCAGGAACACATCCTGCAAGTTTTTTCCCTTCAGTAGCATCAAGTGTCCTTTCATAAAAAAACCTGAAAACAGTAAGGGTATTTCTGGTTTAAAACATCTTGCCCAGCACGGTTAGGAAGGCTCTCACTGTGAGAAAATGGCTTGAGATGACACAAGTGCTGAGATCCTTTGTGTCCATCTTATTCCCCCCTGCTCCTCTCCCACTTTGCCACCTCCCAGAGTGAGTTCTCACCTGGCTGGCGTGGGCGGTGATCCACTCCTCATCCAGGGATGCCAGTTTGGGAGGGCCCACACTCTCCTCCTGCTGCTGCTCCTTAGGAGGGGTGCGCACAGCCCGAATGACATAGTCCCGTTGTGGGGAACACTTGCCAAAATATCAGTGGAAGCAAACACACCTTGAGACTGGTGAACAGGCGTTTCCCCAATTCCCAGGAATGAATGGAAAGACAATTCCACACTTACCTGCCCTACCAACAGACCAGTGACATACGGCTTCACCTTTGTGCTGAGCTCTGTCAGGTACTGCCCAATACCTTCCTCGACAAGGTAAGTTCTCCCCATGGCTCCAGGGTTAAGTGAGATGTTGTAGTTCCAACCTACAAAACACACAATGCATAAAGTGAAAAAGGTACGTAACACTGCAATGAGTACAGCAGAACAAGTCTCACAAAAAGATCCTTTAGAATTGTTCGGATTGAAAAATCCCTGCAATGTCATAGAGTCCTACCATTCCCCCAAGGCCACCACTGACCCATGTCCCCAAATGCTACATCCACATGGCTGTTAAAGCCCTCCAGGGATGTGGATTCCACCACTGCCCTGAGCAGCTGTGCCAGGGCTGGACAGCCCTTTCAGTGAAGAAACTTTCCCAGTGTCCAACCTGAACCTCCCCCGGCCCAGCCTGAGGCCATTCCCTCTCCTCCTGTCCCTGTTCCCTGGCAGCAGAGCCCGACCCCCCCTCACTGCCCATTCTGGCAGGGAGTTGTGCAGAGCCACAAGGTCCCCCTGAGCCCCCTTTTCTCCAGCCTGAGCCCCTTTCCCAGCTCCCTCAGCCCCTCCTGGTGCTCCAGCTGGAGTTCCTTTCCCTGGACATGCTCCAGCCCCTCCATGTCTTTCTTGTCATGAGGGGCCCAAAACTGAACCCAGGATGTGAATCTTGGAATGCCTTCAAGAAATAGCATCTTGCTGCATGATACTTGTAAAGGATGCACTTCTCCATTCACACTGGGACTTGCTAAATTTCACACGTGTCCTTGAACGTGCCCTACACTTCCGTTCCCAAGCACTCAAAGCAGAGCATCTGTGGACATTCCAACGAGTCACCTCTGCAGTTCCCCCCCAGAACCCAGGACACGGGGGCTGCCACAGACTCCCCTCCCTTCCCTGTAGGGTGGGTCTGAAAACCCTTCATGCCTGGAGAGCTCTCCCAAAGAATTAAGCATTAAAAAGCTGAAGCCCAAGAGCACAGAGTGAGGAAGCAAAGGGCATCCTGAGCCTCCAAGGGAAGGTTCTCACACACCTCAACTCATGCCCCACGGCCGGGTCCCCATATCCAGGCTCAGCACTTCCAGACCCCAGGGCTCAGCACCTGCACATCCCCAGGGCTCAGCACCTCCACACCCCAGGGCTCAGCACCTCCACATCCCCAGGGCTCAGCACCTGCACATCCCCAGGGCTCAGCACCTCCACACCCCAGGGCTCAGCACCTCCACATCCCCAGGGCTCAGCACCTGCACATCCCCAGGGCTCAGCACCTCCACACCCCAGGGCTCAGCACCTCCACATCCCCAGGGCTCAGCACCTGCACATCCCCAGGGCTCAGCACCTCCACACCCCAGGGCTCAGCACCTCCACATCCCCAGGGCTCAGCACCTGCACATCCCCAGGGCTCAGCACCTCCACACCCCAGGGCTCAGCACCTCCACATCCCCAGGGCTCAGCACCTGCACATCCCCAGGGCTCAGCACCTCCACACCCCAGGGCTCAGCACCTCCACATCCCCAGGGCTCAGCACCTGCACATCCCCAGGGCTCAGCACCTCCACACCCCAGGGCTCAGCACCTCCACATCCCCAGGGCTCAGCACCTGCACATCCCCAGGGCTCAGCACCTCCACACCCCAGGGCTCAGCACCTCCACATCCCCAGGGCTCAGCACCTGCACATCCCCAGGGCTCAGCACCTCCACACCCCAGGGCTCAGCACCTCCACA
>WEKY01057230.1:0-39749 GCA_013390045.1 Picathartes gymnocephalus | reverse complement strand
GCACCTCCACATCCCCGGGCTCAGCACCTCCACATCCCCAGGGCTCAGCACCTCCACATCCCCAGGGCTCAGCACCTGCACACCCCAGGGCTCAGCACCTCCACATCCCCGGGCTCAGCACCTGCACATCCCCAGTTTCGGCAGCCGCCCCTGCCTCAGCCGAGCACTGAGGTGGCCGCTCCACGTCACGCTAAGCGCCGCGGCGCAGGGAGGTGACGCACGCCAATGCCAAGCGGAGCGCGGGAACCGGCGCGCAAAGGGGACGTACAGCCTCCGCACCGCCATGCTGGGAGTGGTAGAAGCGGCCGCGCTTCCCCCGCACCTCCCGGGCACACGGGGCACCTTAGAAGCACAGACAGCTCCATATTCGTCACGGAGACGAAGCCGTGTGGTCTCCTTTCCCGGCCGCAGCGATGGCGCGGCGCTGCCGCCACACCCATGATGGCGGGCGGCGCGGCCGCGCCGGAAGCGGAAATGCACCCGGCGGGCGAGCGGCGCTGAGCCGGAGCCATGGCGGCAGTGCTGCAGCAGCTCCTGGAGCGGGCTGAGCTCGCCAAGCTGCCCCGCGCCGTGCAGGGCAAGCTGGAGCGCTTCCTGGGCGACCAGCAGGGCGAGATCGACGGGCTGCGGGCCCGCCATGAGCGCTTCAAGGTGGACAGCGGTGAGTGCGGGCGGCGGGCCCGCGCAGCGGCCGCGGTCGCTGTGCTCAGGGGAGGCAGCGCGGGCAGAGCACGCAGCGCGAGCACGCAGCGCGGCGTTGTCTTCCAGGCGCTCTCGGGGGATGCCCTGGGAGCTGCGAGGCCCGGAGGGGGCTGGGAAGGGGCCTGCAATGGGACCTGATCAGTGTTTGTCTCTCGCTTTGGCTCCTGGAGTCTTTTTTGTCGTTGTTTTCTCTTGCTAAGGGGCGATCAGGGTTAAAATTGAGTTCGAAATAGGCTCAGAGGACAGCTTTTCGTCAGGTTTTTAACTACCATTGATATGCACAGGTCTGATGAGGAGCAGCTGAGGGAGCTGGGAAGGGGGCTCAGCCTGGAGCAAAGGAGGCTCAGGGGGGACCTTGTGGCTCTGCACAACTCCCTGCCAGGAGGGGCAGTGAGGGGGGGTCGGGCTCTGCTGCCAGGGAACAGGGACAGGAGGAGAGGGAACGGCCTCAAGTTCCACCAGGGGAGGTTCAAGTTCGATATTGGGGAAAAATCCTTTACTGAAAGGGCTGTCCAGCCCTGGCACAGCTGCTCAGGGCAGTGGTGGAATCCCCACCCCGGAGGGATTTTAAAGCCGTGTGGATGTGGCCCCTGGGGATGCGGGTCACTGATGGCCTTGGCAGTGCTGGGCAATGGTTGGACTCTGATCTTAGGTGTCTCTTCCAATCTCAACAGTTCTGTGCTTCATTCTGCTTTGGTTTTCTTTGTGGAGTAGAAATACAGCTTTGTTCACTCAGCTCTTAAACTGCGTTAGGTTTATAGTTTGCTGTTAGATTTCATTCTGTAAAATGATCCTGATGGAATCAATGTTTTTATATTGATTTGGAGATGAGATGATCACAGAACAGTAGTACCAGCAGAGAGCTGGAGACAAGAGTGTGGGTTGTGAATAAAGTGTGGTGTAAATTAAGGTAGCCCACAGATTTTAGCAGGTTACTCTCTTCTAGGTCCATTCTTCTTGTGTGTGGCAGGAGGGGCAGCATTATTTGAAACTGTAAAGTATGAGAGAAAGAAGAAGATAAATAAACATCCCTCAATGCGTCCTTAGAAGCCCATCCTGCCCAAGAGTGGGATTAGTTCTGCTTTTACTGAGTATTTTACACTGAAGCTCCATGACACAGTTACTGTTTCAGATCACCACAATTCACATCTAATTTTTTTTTTTTTCACTGCTAAGGGAACAGAGCCCAGGAATTAATTTTAAGAAGTCTTCATTAAAAGTTTCCCCAGATCAAATCCCTTGATTATGTGGATTTTATTGTATGTGTATAGAAGTACTCCAGAGGTAAAAGAAGTTCTAAGCTGGTGAGCCCACACTGCATAATTGTGCTGATACAATGTCTCTGGTTACATCAAACATGTTAAAGAACTATTCAGATTAATTAGGCTCTTATTTGGTGGGTCATTTCACAGGATCGTGGAATGATTTGTGTTGGATGGGACCTCAAAGCTCATCTCATTTCAACCCCTGCCATCAGCAGGGACACCTTCCACTAGACCAGGCTGAAACATACCACAGTTTCTGGAAACATACCACTTGTCATGCTAGCAAAGTATTTTAAACCCCGTTCATTCAATGTGGAAATGCAGGTTTTTGCCTTCAAAAGTGCTGCACTTTTTTTTTTTTTTTTTCATCCCTCAAATTCTATTACAGGCTTAATATTTTTAGATATATTCTTTGGAATGATCTTTGGTAAAGGTGAGAAAGAAAAAAATGTTTATTAAGATGGCTTTGTTATTTTGCAGAGCAACAGTACTTTGAAGTGGAAAAGCGACTGGCTCAGAGTCAGGAAAGACTTGTAAACGAGACCCAGGAATGTCAAACTCTGCGGGAGGAGCTTAAAAAGCTTCGTAAGTGTAACTGTGTAACATTCCTAAGTGTTGGACAGGATATTCACCCTTCAGTCCTGTGTTGTGTGAACTGCTTCAGGTTTTACACAGGAGGTGAAAATCTCTCCATCAGCTGCATTTGTAGAGATGTGTTTTGGTGGTGTATTCAAGGCGGCCTTTTTTAATGGAATCTTTTGATCGCATGGAAGAAAAAGCCCCTTACTGGGTAGTAACAGCACAATAGGCTATGAATTGATCCTCACAAGAGGGGCTTCTGCTCTAAGGATTGCCTTAGTCTGCCTCAGTACCCCATGTCCATCCAGGCTGAGGTCTAGAATTCTTCTCTCTCTTTCGTTAAAGCTGCATGTCAGGGAAGTTCTGACTCTGTTACATTTGGAGAGTGAGTTCTGTCACATTCCAGTGGAGATCCCTCACTGCTGTTCCTTCCACTCTAGATGAGCAGCTGAAGGTGCTCAACGAGAAGAACAAGGAGCTCGAGGCTGCCCAGGACCGGAACGCAGCCGTTCAGGTACTGCTGGGACGGGGCCAGAAACTGAAATCCTGTGCCTCCCCCGGCCTTTTGCAGCACAGAATGCACTCGATTCCCAATGGGGTGGGTCAGGATCAGGACCAGTATGAGCTCATGGAGATATTTACATGTCCATGGGGTGTGTGTGCAGGAAAATTGCAGGAACTGCTTAAGTAAAAGCTGGTGTTTTAGCAAACTGAATGACAGGTGAGCAGGTGCTTTTGTTTCAGCTTGGATGGAGTGTTCCATTCCAGCTGAAGTCTGTTATGAAGTGACTTTAAACCAAACCCCCAAAATTCAGACAGAGGTATAAACAAGAGTTTTGTTTTTTCCCATCCTTTCTCACACTGGCACAGTTTTCCTTGTGTTATGCCCAAAAGTCACTGGGTTGCAGGGTGAGTCACTTGAGCTGACTGATCCAGCAGAACAGTAATTTTGGAGCAGGAAGCCGAAATAGGTTTATTAGATTGCTTTTTTCTGCAATGAGAAGAAGGATCTGGTTATTTCCCCAGAGGAGTTTAGCTGGGCCTCTCTGAGGTGCTTCATAGTGCTACCTTGAGGGCAGAGATAGTGTAGCCTGTAAATGATCCAAGATTATTGACTTTGTTTTGATTTTTATATTGATGCGTGTGTTCATTCCTTGTTTACTCTGTTACCCCTTTAATTTAATCAAATAAAACTGTTTCAGTAAATTCTTGACTATCGCAGCTGTCTTTCCAAGAATATTAAGTTGAAATGCAGTTTTGAACAGCTCCATTGTGATTTGTCTGCCCACTCTAAGCCTCTTATCCCAACGTTCCGTTGGCTGGGGTAACTCACTGAGGTTTAACTCACTGCTCTGCGATTCTGGGTGTAAGGTAGTGGCTATAAACTGTTCCAGAGAGCTGATTACATTTCTTTATTGCCCTTCTGCAATCTTTTTCAGAGCCAGTTAAGACGAGAGAAGGAAGAACTGGAAGCTGAGAAGAGAGACTTGGTCCGAACGACTGAAAGGCGATCTCAGGAAGTTGAACATTTAAATGGTACAGCCAGAAACACAGTCAATAAATACCAAATAAAACCTGCTTGAACAGCTGAATTGAATGGAATATGCACTGCGTACCTGCAGCACCAAATACTGGATTAGCAGGAAACAGTGTTAAGAGGAAAGGAAGCAAGGCAGGAAATAACACAGTAGCTGCAGAAAACCAGCAGTTTTGTGCTTGTTTATCTCGATTTCAAAAACATGGCTTAGACAGTATCTTAGTGCCCAACATGCAATTACATACCAAGTATCTTGCCTGTTGTCATTCCTTACAATTTAGTAATTAAAGCTGTTACACAACAGCTTTTTCTAACACTGATTTCCCTCTCCCAGAGGATGTTAAACGCTTAAATGAAAAGCTCACAGAGGCAAACACAGAAAAGGCAAAACTTCAGCTGAAGTTGGATGAGCTTCAAACATCAGATGTATCCATGAAGGTGAGTGGGGCTTTATAAGCACAGTGTGTGTTCTGCATTGTTTGTGTGTGATGTAATCACCATTTTGTTATGATTCCTTAGAAAGTAGGTCAAGTGAGCACCTGTTATTTATGGCAAATTCTTTTATTATAAAATTGGTGGCTCTGACTGGAAGCAGGATCTGTATTCCTAGAAGGCAAGGGGTGTCAAGCTGGGCAAGCATATCCAGGGCTCCTTGATGACAGTGGTGGCTGCTCCTTCCTGCTAGGAAGGACTCCAGGTCCATGAAAGGAGGTAAAAAGGAGAAAAATAATGAGCTATGAATCTTTACCATTATTCTGTGGGCAGAATAAACTCCATTAAAAGAGGAGGAAAGGACAAAAACCTCAATATCATAATTATTTTCCTTTAAAAGGATACTAATCTAGTTCATGTTCCCAACTAATGTAAACTTGGAGGAAACTAACTCAAATGCCAGGAATTTCTTGTTGCTTGATTGTTGTAACTTAATCCCAGTGTAACAAGGAGCATTGCCTGTATTTACCAAATTACAGTACATTTTCCCTACTCCTCCTCTAATCAGAGTAGTTTAATTCTCTGCTTTATTTTCTGTGAAACTACTACAATCACACTGTGCAATTCTCTTCTTCAGTACCGGGAGAAAAGGCTGGAGCAAGAAAAAGAGCTGCTGCAGAACCAGAACACATGGCTGAATGCTGAGCTGAAGGCCAAAACAGATGAACTGCTCCATACTGCCAGGGAGAAAGGCAATGAAATCCTGGAGCTCAAATGCAGTCTGGAGAACAAAAAGGAGGAGGTAATGTAATTACTGAGTTGTTATTTCTTAGAAATTATAACACCTGATTAACTGTGTTTAACAAAGCCAGATACTTTAATGACTGTATTTGAGTATTTATGCTCTTTCAGCAACTTTTGGGTTGTTCTTATTTTTACCTTAAAAATAATGAGACAAGTATTTTCCATAATAAACTGGACTACGAAGAAAAAATTTTACATGGTGTTCTTATTCCTTCTCTGAATAGGTTTCCAGAATGGAGGAACAGGTGAGCAGCTTGAAACAGTCAAATGAAAACCTCCAGAAGCATGTGGAAGAACTTTTGAATAAACTGAAGGAGGTGAGACAGCTTGAAATATATGAAACAGCTTTACAGTTGCTTCTACAAATCAAACAATAAAATGAGTGAAACACAAATAGTGCAATTCTCCTCTACCCTGTCTTCTCTTTCATTTGCCAGGCAAAAGAGCAGCAGGCAAGCATGGAGGAGAGATTCCACAATGAGCTGAATGCCCACATGAAATTATCCAACTTGTACAAGGTGACTTCGTTAATTCTATTACAACTGTAGTAGGGGCTGAATCTTATATAATGCAGGCCAATTTGGAGTTTTTTTCCCCACAAAATGTGAGTGTGGGAAAAGCTAACTTCCATTACAGGACTTTATGAAACATCCGAAACATTGTTTTCTCTGCTGCTGTGTTAGTCAGCATTTAGACTCTTACCTTGTTTGGATTATCTTGGAGAATAAGCAAAACTGGGGTTGAAATAGTAATTTTATGCCAACTATTTTGAGGCTTCATGTTGTAAAAATGTGGTTATGTCTTACAATCTATTGGAAGGTAAATGTTTATGTGGAAAGTATGACTGTGGAAGAGATTTTTCCGAGTTAGAAGTTCATTTCTGAACACTGCAGGTGTTGGTGACCTGGTTAGGACCCAGTTGAATGTCCTGTACTGTGTGAAAGACACACCATCTCAACAACATGTTCTGTTAGCTCAAAGAGTGAAAAATACCCTGTAACCTTCTGACTAAGTGAGCTAAAGTGTACAACTCCTTGCTGTTTGGTTTGCACATTTTAGTGCACAGGTTACTGAGCTCTGGTTTCTGAGCTTTGTTGCACAGGTACCCAAATAAACATTGTACAGCTTTGCACTTGGGAGATCCCAAGCTGGAAGCAAAGAAACATAAACTGTTACATAATGTGAGTCCCTAAAATTACTAGATTTTTCAGACTGTTTGAAATAGAGTATTGAAAATTCCGTTTTCTTTAGTGAAAAGAAGGAAAGAGCCAGCAGCAGCTGTAAACAGCTAAGGGCCTTACATTGTATTGTGAATTGTCCCATCAAATCTGTGTCTGGTGCTTCTTACTCTCAGGTAGGCACTTTGCATCAAAGTGTGACCTAATCCACATGGAAAGGATTGACCATCTTAGGTGAATCTTTCATCATTTTACTCAGAAAACAGTGTTTATAATTTGTGGTCAATTTAAGGTTTCTTGTAAACATGGGGTTGCTGTTGCTGTGTGCTAAAGGTGAGTTAAAATGCTTTCTTCAGAGTGCTGCTGATGACTCAGAGGCAAAGAGCAATGAGCTGACCGGAGCAGTGGAAGAGCTGCACAAGCTCCTGAAGGAAGCAGGTGAAGGTAAGCTGGCCAAGGGAGGAGAGCAGTTGGGTTCCTTGGAGTACATTGATGCTCTGAAAAATGGGCTTTTTGTGTTCCTGAAAGGAATTTCATTGGGCTTTTGGGGTGATGGAAATATCAGTCCCTTTGTAACAAAAACTGTACCTGATTAGGTACTGATTGAATTTACTGATGGTTGGGGAACTATTTTCAAATACACCTGGAATTTTACTATGGATTTGATGAAAGGGTCTCATTTTCCAAGATAAGTCTTCACTTTAGGTTTTTAGTTTAGATTCCTTTTCACTGCTAAGAACACTTCATATTTTTGCCCTTTTCTAAGCAAAGGTGATAGGCAGTGATTCATGCTTTTCTGACGTGCTGAGGTTTCTTATCAGCGTGAACTTCTGCAGATCATATTAAGTAAAATTTATGGTATACAGGTAAATTTTCATACTTTTAAAATAAAACCAGTCACAACACACAACCTGCCTGTCTGATTTAATTTTAGCTAATAAAGCAGCCCAGGAGCATTTGGCTGAGGTGGAGGAGTCAAAAGCTGTTGTGGAAAAGGAGCTGAGAGAGAAGATCAGTAAGCTGGAGAAGGAGCTGGAGAATGCCAATGATTTACTGTCAGCTACGAAGCGCAAAGGTGGGATAAGCTGATACATGAAATACAGAAACTCTTGGGCTTTTATCATCTTTCAAGGATATTGTGCTGAATTTCTGTAAGAACCGGCTGCATTAATCTAATGTCATCTTTGGTCATTTGTAATAATTCATTTTAGGAGCTTTTTCACATATATGCAGATGCTTATATATATACATAAATATGCTCCCCTCAGCAGAAAATGCATTTCTGTCGTAGTGTTCTTTGAAGTTCTTTGTTAATCTGTTATCTTTTCAAAGAAAATGGAGAGGAAACTTTTCTTCAAGGTTGAATCATCATGCTTTTAGTGGTTTTCTGCAGAGGAAAGTGGAGATGATAAACTATTTTATTTTCCTCTTAAAAAAAAAGGCAGCAGAAACAAAACCTCTGTCCTTAAATTTCTGTTTAACATTAAATCTTGCTCAGTATTCAGTGTTTTAGCTCTCTCTTTTTTGCTGTTAGCTACATAGTTTCTAAAGGATAGAGAGCAGGAAGGAGCAGAGGCATGGAGTACATTTGCTCTATCCCTGTGTTAATGTAATGAAAATAAAACAGTGCTCTGCTACTCCAAACCTCTGACAGTGTGATAAAAAACTGTGATAAAGGCTTAACTGAGGTTAAGCCTTGCTCTAGCTGCTTCAACTGCTCATGTTCTGAAATGATTTAAATTTTAGGAGTCATAGTAGCAACAGCTTTTCAGGTATTCAAATAAAGCCAGCCAGATATGGTATTTAAGAGATTTAAGAGTATTCTTTTGGGGGATTATTGCAGCTTTTGGGTGATAATTGTGGGGTTGTGTCTCCAGGAGCCATCCTGTCTGAGGAGGAGCTGGCAGCCATGTCTCCCACTGCTGCAGCAGTGGCCAAAGTGGTCAAGCCTGGCATGAAATTAACTGAGGTGAGTGAGCACAACTTCTCCAGCAGCAAAGCCCTTGGATACTATCAGTGACACTCTGAGATTGGAAAGCTCCAGGCTTGGAGCACTCTTTGGGTTTGGGGTCATGCCTGATGAAGGCAAGGAAATCTTTGAGGCAGACTTCACTTGAGTTACTGGGATTTTTTTCAACATGCCTTAGTTTTTCTTTAGTAGATCAAATTCAGAAATAGGTGGGTTTTGTTAGTATAAACTTACTTTCTATATGCGTTTTTGGCAGGAGCAGCCTTTTTTTGCTTACTTAAATAATTTTTTAATCTGTACTGCTGTGATTTTGGCCTATACTTGAAAAAAAAATAATGATAGGTCATACAGGTTCTAGGGGGTTTTACACTTCTCTTTATGCAATTTGTGTTGTCATTGTTTGTTATTGATTGTTTTGTTCAGCCATTAAATTCCTTTATGCTGTGCTACTGGTTTTGATGTTTCTGTTGTCCCAACCTTTTTAATTCTTGTGCCTTTTACATAGAATTATTTTATTGCAGACAGTTGCACTATAAAGTTTGCCATTTTAAAATTGTTATAACTCCTTTGCTGTGGTATGAGTCCTAAAACCATGTGTTAAAAGTCCAACTTGTTTTTCTGAATTAACTAGTTCAAAGTTGTGTAAAATTGCAGTGCCTTAAAGTATGAATTGTATCATTACCAGTGGTTCTTTTTTAAGAGATCTGTACAGATGTATCAAAAACAAACCAAAACCTTTTTGTTGCAGCTGTACAATGCCTATGTAGAAAGTCAGGATCAGTTGCATATGGAAAAGCTGGAGAATAAGAGAATCAATAAATATTTGGATGAAATAGTGCAGGAAGTAGAAGCCAAAGCCCCAATCTTAAAACGTCAGCGTGAAGAATTTGAGCGTTCCCAAAAAGCTGTTGCAAGTCTGTCTGCAAAGCTTGAACAAGCTATGAAGGTCAGTATAAAATAAAAGAGAATGTATAATTTTGGAAAAAAAGTTAATTTTCAAATCTTTAAATTGCCATGGTAAGTGTGTGACATGGATCTTTCACTCAACTTCTATTATGGGAGAAGATGCGTTAGACTTTCTGGCTTCTGATTTCTGGAACTGTACGAAGTATTTTACAGAACTGACGTGTTTCATAGTTTTTTATAATGGTGATTTACACCATACTCTGATTTTCTGAGAGAGTAGGTTCACAGTAAATTAAGTTCAGTGTTTATTTGGAATAAAATTGGACTTCAGTGCTCCCTTCCCACTGGTTTTAAAGCATACATCAATACAGCACTAAAGAACAGTGTTTGATTCCAGAATGCCTGGAGTTTAACCTTGGGAGTGTAACTTTAAGGAGCAGTTTGGTTGCCCAGGCAGATCTGCACATGCTGTTCTCTCTCTGGAAAGGAATGTGTCCAGTTGAGGTGTGATGTTTGCTCCTGTTGGTGTGCTTGCAGGAGATCCATCGCCTGCAGGACAGTGCTGACCAAGCCAACAAACACGCCTCCTTCTTTGAGAGGGAGAGCCAGAGACTGGAAGTGCGAGTGAAGGATCTCTCCCAGCAGGTAGAAGACATGTTGCTGTGGTTAAATGTGCTGCTTGCAATTGGTGTATTCATGTGCTGCTGCATTTCTGATGTTTACTTGGACGTTGCGTTCGGCCACAGTCATGGCGACTTTAGTTGTCCTAAGTACTTTGGTGACATTAAAGCTTCTCAGGACAGCATGGTACTTCTGCTTTCAAAACTGGAATAAGTTTATCTGAATAGAATATCTGAATAGAATATCTGGTGCTGCTTTAGGATAATATTGTTAACCATCTGACGTGGAAAACTCATCTATATCATTTCTTAGATTGGATTGTCCTGTGATCTGTTCACAGAACTGAACAGTTCACGTACTTCTGATTTTGATGCCTTTCATCAAGCTGTTTTTTCTGGCATATAATTATCTTACAAGGATACATTGTCTGCACACTGTAGGGAAAATCCCTTAATTTCCAAGTCCTTTATTTCTGATATGTTATTTTTTCAGAGCCAGTTTTAGAGTCTGTGCAGGCCTTACATGAGGACTGTTCTCTTTCAGATCTGTGTTCTCTTAATGGAACTAGAAGAAGCCAGAGGCAACCATGTAATCCGTGATGAAGCAGTGAGCTCTGCTGACATCAGCAGCTCTTCTGAAGTGATCACTCAACACCTGGTCTCCTACAGAAATATCCAAGAGCTTCAGCAGCAAAATCAGCGTCTCCTGGTGGCTCTTCGGGAGCTGGGGGAGGCAAGAGAAAAAGAGGAGCAAGAAACAACATCATCTAAGTAGGTCACCTCTTCCTTTTCATGAACTTTGTACTAAGTAGTAACAGGGAATCATGCAAGCATTTTTCAGTTTTTTACTTCTGATTGTTATTAATTGTGTGCAGCAGCTATGTAACTCATAAAAGCAAGTTCTTATCAAGCTACAGGACCTTCAGCTTTATGTTGAAATGGCTTTATAGCTTTATATCTTATAATAGGTCCTGTCATCAAAACCTGAAGTAAAAATAATTGTCAGTCTTCTAGTGACTGATTTCACACAACAGAGCTGTTTTTCAGAACAGTGAGTTTTCATTCCTGTTAGCTGAACAAACAACTGCATGTGTGCATATCTAAATCACTACTGTAAAGGCCACAGGTAATGGAATTTTGGTTTAAAGGTTCTTAGCCTGACTCTCTGTTCATGCTACTGACATTTTTGAAGTTTTTCACGTGAATAGAATTCTGCTGTTCAGGAAAGAGACCTGGTTTCTTTTTTATCTGCAAATGGCAGTTCAAAGGCCTGTCTCCTAGAATTTTGCAGGATTCTGTCATAGGTTCACAGAATCATTACGTTTGGGAAAGATGTCCAGGATCAAGTCCAAGTTACGCCCCAGATGTCACCATCCCAGAGCACTGAGTGCCATGTCCAGGCCTTCCTTGGACACCTCCAGGGATGGGGACTCCACCACCTCCCTGAGCAGCCCCTTCCAATGCTTAACAACCCCTTCTGTGAAAAAATTCATCCCAATGTTCAACTGGAACCTCCCTTGGCACAGCTTGAGGCCATTTCCTGTTGTCCTGTCTCTTGTTTCCTGTGAACAGAGCCAGACCCCCCCTGGGTGCCCCCTCCTGTCAGGGAGTTGTGCAGAGCCACAAGGTTCCCCCTGAGCCTCCTTTTCTCCAGGCTGAGCCCCGTTCCCAGCTCCCTCAGCTGCTCCTGGTGCCTCCAGACCCTTCCCCAGCTCCATTCCCTTCCCTGGACACGCTCCAGCCCCTCACCGTCCTTGTTAGAAGGAAGGAGCCCAGAGCACCTGGACATGCCTCTCTGGGATGTTGCTGAAGGCAGCTCTCGTTGTTTCAGGATCTCTGAGCTGCAGAGCCAGCTGGATGAGGCTGTCAGTGAGCTGCAGCAGCTGCGGGAGTCGCGGCAGCACCAGCTGCAGCTCGTGGAGTCCATCATCCGCCAGCGGGACATGTTCCGCATCCTGCTCACCCAGACCACGGGGGCCATCATTCCTCTGCAAGGTACTGAGGCTGCAGGGGCTGTATGATCTGTTGTGGCAAGCAAAAGTGTTCCTTTAAAACCCCCTTTACCGTTTTGTAGCTTCAGGTATGTTACCAGAGGAGATCTGTCTTACATCGACCCCAAAGTGCCCAAATTTATCTCAGTCCATGGCAACTCCTGCTCCAATGTCCATGAGTGAGTCCGTGGAGACTGTGGAGGCCAAGGCTGCTCTTAAGCAGGTACATTTTTCAGCAGACACTGCACAGAGCTGTCTCTGTTTCTCTTTACATGCTTTTGGTGAGCACTTTCATGTCTGTTCTTTGCTGCAGTTGCAGGAAGTTTTTGAGAACTATAAAAAAGAAAAGGCAGAGAATGACAAGCTCCTGAATGAACAGAATGAAAAACTTCAGGAGCAGGTCACAGACTTGAGGTCACAAAATGCCAAGATATCCACACAGCTGGAGTTTGCCTCCAAACGGTAATTCAGCTACATAGTATCATTGCCTTACATGTTCTCTGTCTGCTTGGTATTATTTGCTCAGTTAAACATGATACTGTCTATTCTGTGTGAGAACATAAATGAAATAGTGGAGGTGGGATCAAGAGCAGCAGCTGTAGTTGAGTGAGGCACAAATGTGCAAACTGAAGCATAAGACCATGGAATGCATCTGTGTGCATGTCCCTGTTGAGCTGGCCAGTGCAAGGGGGCAGACTCGCTTTGCTGTGTTCCCTGGAAGGTATGAGATGCTGCAGGATAATGTGGAAGGCTATCGCCGGGAAATCACCTCCCTGCATGAGAGGACCCAGAAGCTCACAGCAACCACTCAGAAGCAGGAGCAAATCATTAACACCATGACTCAGGACCTGAGAGGAGCTAATGAAAAACTGGCAGTGGCAGAGGTCAGTAACAGTGTGTGGCACTGTGGGATATTCCGGGGCATTACAGGAGATTTCCTTATGATTATCCAGAAATGTCTCAAGTGAAGAGTGGAGATGTAAGAACATTCCAAGGTGTTTCAGTTTGCAGGGAAAGCAGAATGTCCAGTTGTTCTGTTCTTACTGTTCTTGGCTTAATTCACATGGGTTTTAAAATAATACTAAGTTTCATGGATGGGTTTGGAATTGGCAACGAAGTTCTTATTATTTGGTGTCTTAAAGGTGAGAGCAGAAAACTTGAAAAAAGAGAAGGATATCCTGAAGATGTCAGATGTGCGTCTGACGCAGCAACGTGACTCTCTGCTGGTTGAACAAAGAGGACAGAACTTGCTGCTCACCAATTTGAGAACAATTCAGGTATGTGGTGCTGTTCTAAGGCCTAGGCTGGATCTCTCTGTCAGGCTTTCGATAAATACTATGAAAATCAAATAAAAGAGTCATGGGATTGGGTCTTTATGTGGATTTTTATATGGTTACAAATCAATGCAACATGAAATACTTCAGCAACTTGTTTCAGCAAGTTTGGGATTCCTGTCCTACATTATGATACTCTGTTATTTACTTGGGCAAAGTCCTGAGAGTTCTGAGTTAATGAGAAGGATTTTTACAATCAAATGGAAACAAAACACATGAAAAAAAGTGAAAGGGGAAAAAAATAGTAATGGTAATTTTTATGATAGCAAAATTTACCAGTGCCTGCTATGATAGATGGATTTTGCTGCTATGTTATATTTAGTTTTATACATTTATATAATTTATTATACGATATATGGACACTTAGAATGTATTTAAGGAGCCACACTTTATCATGTGACTGAATTCTATTTCTCTGGTAGATCTTTTAAAGGTTTTTTTTGTCCATGGCATTAGACAGCATGGGTAATAGATTTTCTTCTAATAATGCTTGTTGTATTAACATTATTAATAAAATCTTTCAAAGCTAAGTCAAACATTGTGAGTGCTACTTTTCATAATTTTCTGTATCTACCTATTATTTAATTATTTTTTGGGTAGGAGAAGTGTTGTGACAACTTTGCATAAAGTGGTGCAGTAATTCAGAAGAAAATTGTTCTGTTGTAAGCAAAGTGCATTGTGCTCTTTTCTCAGGGAATACTGGAGAGATCTGAGACAGAAACAAAGCAGAGACTGAATAATCAGATAGAAAAGCTGGAGCGTGAGATATCTCAGCTGAAGAAGAAACTGGAAAGTGAGGTGGAGCAAAGACATTCCCTTACCAAGAATCAAGAGGTGAGTGTAAACATGCTGCACTCGTTTGGAGGAAAATAAAAGCCCCAGGTGCTTCTGGCAGAGTGCAGTGTGTTCTTCTCCATACCTGACATGTAGAACCACACTTGGCCTCCGTGCCACTTGGGAATAATTGCAAGCTGAAGAACCTTGTGCTTGCAGGTTCATATCCTGGACCTGAAGAGGCAGCTGGAGACAGAGACCAACCGTCACATCAACACAAAGGAGCTCCTGAAGAACGCCCAGAAGGAAAGTGCCATGCTGAAACAGCAACTGAACAGCACTGAAGCCCAGCTCACATCCCAGTCCTCACAGAGGCCTCCAGGGAAAGGTAAAATCTTCTTCTACAGTTAATGTCTCTTTATGCTAAGCATTGCCATCTGCACAGTGATAAAATTCACAGTCCATAATCATTGGAATTGGGACAACGGTACACTAAAAAATAAACCTCTTTGTTACTACAGTCACGTATTCAGACAAATTATAACCAGCATGACTTGTTAATGCAAAATTCATATCCAAGCAGTCTTCGACAAAGGGGAGAAATAGAGCAAATTTTCTTAAAGGATTCTTTTTATTTTTATTTGAAGGAGCTTAAATGTATTAGGTTACATAGTTTTAAATAGTCAACAATGTTTATTGTAAGCCCTTATTTTAGTGACGGGTTACAGTTTTATTTAGGGAAGCTTTGTGAAAGTAATTGTTTTTATCATGTTATTATCCTAAAATGACTTCACTTTTCAAGAGAACAGTGTTTTTGAAACTAAATTAAACTTTAGTTAATGAATGTGTTCTAATATTGCAGGTCAGCCTAGTACAAATGAAGATGTGGATGATCTTGTAAGTCAGCTAAGACAAGCTGAGGAACAAGTCAATGACCTGAGAGAGAGGCTCAAGACTAGTTCCAGTAATGTGGAGCAGTACAGGGCCATGGTTCTTAGCCTAGAGGAATCCCTCAATAAGGAAAAACAAGTAAGTAGTTAATTACTTATTTTTATTTACTTTAATTGTTTATTAGAGAAAAAATTCATTGCTATTTGTGTTTCCCCACATTTTCAGTGTTGTTCTAAATTAGATGCTGAGAATACCTATTCTGGCTTTAAATTGTTAATAAAATTCCAGTTTTGTATCAGAATAATGTATTTAATGGGATAAAAAATGGATCTCATGATGGATTTTAATGAAGGTGACAGAGGAAGTTCGTACAACAGTTGAAGCTCGTCTGAAGGAGTCTTCAGAATATCAGGCACAGCTGGAAAAGAAGTTGATGGAGTCAGAAAAAGAAAAACAAGAACTGCAGGAGGAGAAGCGTAAAGCTGTGGAGAACATGGAACAGCAGGTACGCACCGATGCCCCTGTTAGATCCCCTTGCACAAAACCCCCAGGAATGAGCTTTCACAAAGCTTCCTCAGCATCACTTGGGTTTCACAGGATAGCTGTGCCCTGAACTGGGTCTTTTAGAGTGTACACAGGGTACCTGAATTTGTGAGAGGTTTCTAAACATGAGCAGTACATTAACAGTATCACTTAAGTGGAGTGGTTGTGTGTTTAAAGCTGTCACTCTCTGCTTGAACTTTGAGCAGGAAAACATAAGTAACAGCCTTTGTGAGAGGTTTCAGAAGGAAACAAAATGACTGGAACTAGAATTACTGCAGGCCCAACTCTGAAAGTAGAGGATTATACTTTTACTGGGAAAGCGCTGTGTATATCAATAAGTCAAAATATAGAAAGTATTAGTCTCTTTTAATACCAATTCTAATCTATAAGTAATAAAATAATCACCATAGTGAATGGCTGTGTTCAGTACTCTGCCAAATACTTTCCCACTTAGCTCTGGGTTTGTTCTTTCTTTGTTTTTCTTGTTCCCCTGTCACTGCAGCTTTCAGAACTGAAGAAGAGTCTGTCAGCTGTGCAATCAGAAGTTCAGGAAGCTCTTCAGAGAGCCAGCACAGCTCTGAATAATGAACAACAGGCCAGAAGGGACTGCCAGGAACAAGTATGTTTGTGGTGTTTGCCTGCTGTAGCCAGGGACAGCAAAATTCCTGTTAGCTTTCAGCTGCACTCAAACTGTTACTCAGGGACTGCTGGAGGCAGGAAAAGTGCTGGGAAAGCACGTTCACTATTTTGGGAGCAGCTGCTTACTGAATGCAATAGATTTCTGTTCCTAAGGTCTATTTCATTATGTAAAAAGATTCGTTTGGGAATGTAATTAACTGGTTTTAATGAATTGCTGCCTCCATGTCCTGAGGAGGGAGCTGAAAATGCTCCCAAGAAGACAATGGGAAAGTACTTTTCTAACATAAAAGATAATTGTCATCTTTTACAACTGTGGGGCAATGTGATACATATAGCAGCAGCTGATAAGATTGTCTTGTTAACAGCTGTTTTTTAAAAGGAATTTATTTTTCTCCAGATGAGAATTCCAGCAGCACTAATTGGTGTCAAGGATGTTGAAAAACTTTTGGCTATTCATTCCAACCCCAAATGCAGTAAATGGGCATTCCATGTTTCCTGTGCTTAAGAATAGAGGTTTTGGGCAATGGTTTTCTTTTTGCTTTGTGGTCACTGGTTTTGTCTCTTTGTACACGTCAACCATACAAAATAAGGGTAGCAGAGTTTATTTATTCTGGGTTTTTGCAGGCAATGATGGCTTCTGAAGCTCAGAACAAATATGAGCGGGAGTTGATGCTTCATGCTGCTGATGTGGAGGCACTACAGGCCATCAAAGAGCAAGTTGCCAAGAGCACAGCAGTGAGGCAGCAGCTGGAGGAGGCTGCTCAGAAAGCCCAGTCTGAGCTCTTGGAATCCAAAGCCTCGTGGGAAGAGAGAGAGAGAATGATCAAGGTGTGATGGGCTTTGTTGTTTCAGTGGGTTTTTTCAGTTAACAGAAATTCAACCACAGAAATCACAGGCAGTGAATGATGTTGTTGTAGGATGAAGCTTCAAAACTTGCGTCCCGTTGTGAGGATCTGGAAAAGCAAAATCGATTATTACATGAGCAGCTGGAGAGCATGAGCAATAAGATGGTGACTTCCATGAAAGAAGCCATCCCAACTGCAGCAAATGTTTCTCTTAGTGAGGAAGGCAAATCCCAGGAACAAATCTTGGAAATTCTTAGGTAACCTTAGCTCTGGCTTCCTTCTCCTGGGGGTTATAAATTAGATTTGAACTTAAATAGTTCTGTATTACTTAATAGTTGAAGGATAATGTTAAAAATTCAAGTGCTTTTTTGCTGGGTGAGAGGTAGTTGAACTACATGAGAACATTTTCCTGGTGTGATGTGGTGTTGAACTCCTTCCTGCAGGTTTATCCGTCGGGAGAAGGAGATAGCGGAGACGAGGTTCGAGGTGGCGCAGGTGGAGAGCCTGCGGTACCGCCAGAGAGTGGAGCACCTGGAGAGGGAGCTCCAGGAGCTGCAGGACAGCCTCAATGCTGAGAGGGAGAAGGTGCAGGTATGGCTGGGGGTTAGTGCTTATGATTTCAGTGAGCATAGAGCTGTTCTGCCTGTGCCCAAAAATGAATTTTTGAAAGAATTTTTTTTTCTTTTTTTAACTGGGTTTGCTTATAACCAAATGGAGTATCTTGTTCTGAGTCTTGTGAGACAGTGCGGCAATTCCAAAATCTCATAATTAGGGAAAATAAAGATCATTTTCTTCTTTTTTCTTTTTTTTTCCCCATCTGCTTCTCATTGTCTTGAATGTACATGTGAGATAATGAATGCCATGATATCTTTCCAAGGTGGTGTTGTATCAGATCCAGGTGGAGTATATGTGCATGTGCAAGCAAAACAAATGATTTGAAGTGAATCGTTCCACAGGTAACAGCAAAAACCATTGCACAGCATGAAGAACTAATGAAGAAAACTGAGACCATGAACATTCTGATAGAAACCAACAAGATGTTAAGGGAGGAGAAGGAGAGGCTGGAGCAAGAGCTACAGCAGATACAAGCAAAGGTTAGTACTGAACGTCACATAACCTTTCAGATATTCAGTGTATGAATTAAATGTCTGGATATACCATTGCTAATTACAGTAGATATATTATTTACATTATAATTACTCCTTGAAGTGATACACTAACGAGGAAACTTTCTGTTTTGAATGTTTAAAGACATTGGTCCATCTGCAACACTGGAAAGCTTGAAGTTCAGTTCCATTTAGATGAACCTGAAAATCAGTGTTTATCCTTGGCTAGAGGTATACCAGGAACAAAAATATTCTCAGCAATTAAATTTAAAATGGCACAGGAATACATATAAAACAGACCACAGCTTTATTAAGAGTTTAAAAGGGAGATACTGCTTATTTTAATGGAATCCAGTGCATTGGATTTTAATATTAATAATCTATCCTGTACCGAAGTACAGAGAGAGCATCTAAGATTGGGAAGTTGTACCAATATTTTTTTTTCTCTGTAGGATCATCTTTGCTGTTGTCCTTGTCCTTTTCTCTTCCTTCAGCTGGGCACTGGAGGGCAGAGAGTTGGGAAAGAAGCTCTATCATGACTTTTTCCTGAGGGATTCTTTCAGTCTCCTGAGATGCAGAGTGTAACCCCTTACTGTGCTTTCTCAGGTACGCAAGCTCGAGGCAGACATCCTGCCCCTGCAAGAGTCGAATGCTGAGCTTAGTGAGAAGAGTGGGATGCTGCAGGCAGAGAAAAAACTCTTGGAAGAGGATGTTAAACGCTGGAAAGCCCGGACTCAGGTGAGGGAATGACTCCTTTCAAAGAACACAGTGTGGAAAAAAAAGGCCCGCCAGTCAAACAACTAAAAAAAGTGCTAAATTTTCTTACAAAGAATAAAAAACTAAGAAATAGGTTTGAATTATAAAGCATTGTTCACACAGCTTCAAAGTCAGCTATTCCATATCAAGAAGCAAAAGCAGTGGCTCTAATTCAAAGAGATTTTCTGGTTCTAACTGTAATTATTTTACAAAAATGCTCCTGTTTTCTCTCCCTTTCAGCACTTACTGAGCCAACAGAAGGACACTGATCTTGAAGAGTATCGAAAGCTGCTGTCTGAGAAGGAGGCAAATGCCAAGCGTGTCCAACAGATGAGTGAAGAAACAGGCAGGCTTAAAGCAGAAGTTGCCAGGTGTGGTATTAGTCAATTTGTAAAAGGTTTTATGCAAAGGAAAATACTCTAATTATAGCTGTATCTGGAAGTGTCACTTCTTAAGTGTCTCCCTGTAACTGTGCAACCTTTGGTATTCTTTCTGTGGCTTGATAACAAACAGGTGAGGTGAAGTGTGAGTTGTTTTGCAAGCTGTCTATTAGCTGAAATTATTCCAAAGAAATATATTGTAGAATAATTTCTATTCTGTAGTGCAAAATCCTAGAAAACATAATCCACTACAGATAATACCTGTGATGTTGCATAAGTAAGTGATATTGAAATGCATGTATGTTTTCAAGCATTTCATTTGCATCTCCCTCTTATCGCTTGTCATTTAGAACTAATGCATCCTTGACTACAAGCCAGAATCTTGTTCAGAGCCTGAAGGATGAAGTAACTAAAATAAGGACAGAGAAGGACACTTTGCAGAAAGAACTGGATGCTAAAATGGCTGACATACAGGAAAAAGTGAAAACTATAACACAGGTCAAGAAAATTGGTCGCAGGTACAAGACTCAATATGAGGAGCTGAAAGCACAGCATGATAAGGTAGATAGAACTGAAATGGAGCATGCCTTACTGGGATTTGCCCAGAACTTTTAAACCAATCACTTTGCACACAAAAGCATCTTGTGAAAGTAATGACATTGTGATCAGATAGTCCCCTTCAGTCTCGTACCCTTTGATGCCTTTCAGATGGTTGCTGAAGCATCAACTCAGCCTTTGGCAGAACAACAAGAGGACCAAGTTTCTGCCCAGGAAGTACAAGAGCTAAAAGACACTCTTAGTCAAGCTGAAGTGAAGACAAAGAATTTGGAGACTCAGGTTGAAAGCTTACAAAAGGTAAGAACAGTGAGTAAATTTCAGAGTACTGTTCTCCAGTGCTCTAAGTGTGTAATAGTGAAGAATGGGAGGGTGTTTTAATGTGAGTCACAAAAATATGGGAAGTGACCAATTGTGCCTCTACTTTCTTGGGAAAGAGGGATCTTAAGCGTGGTTTAAATCCTGTGTCTAGTGTGCCTCACGTTATTTCCTGGAATAAGTGGGAAAGAGAATGCTGTTCTCTGACTCTTGTATTCAGAAAGGACTGAACTCCTGTTGTTGGTAAGAAGCCTTTTAACTTTAATCCAGTGGCCAGCTAATACCAGCTCCTTGGAACTTGGGCTCTATATTTGCCAAAGTAGTTGGTTGTGGCAAACAATTGCAATCTTTCTCTCTCCCTAGACAACAACAGAAAAGGAAACTGAAGTTAGAAATCTCCAGGAGCAGATAATGCAGCTACAGGCAGAACTGGCCCGTTTCCATCAAGATCTACAAGAGAAGACTACGCAGGAAGAACAACTCAGGCAACAGATCACTGAGAAGGAAGAGAAAACGAGGAAGACCTTGCTTGCAGCCAAGCAGAAAATTGCACAGTTAGCTGGTACCATAATTATTTTTTTTCTGTCCTTAGAGATTTTCAATTATTTCTATGGAAAAGCCTTTAGAGAGGATGCTTGAAAAACATCACCTGCTTCATATTTTACTGAAAAGTGTTTTCTAAACTAGATGCTACAGGGACTGTTCTAAAGTTTAAAATTTAATTCCTCCAGGGGATGATAGAAGTACATAACTAGCTGTACACTGGACATAGGAAAAGCTTTGCTTACTTTTGGCCAGCCAACATGGTAACCCCCATTTTTGACCCTTCTGTTGATTAGAGCAGATAGGCCCTACTAACAGCTCAGGTAATTCTCCTCTTCCCTAAATATACAGGTGCAAAACACATTGTGTCCTATTTTTAAATGTCACTGAGAAGAATGATGGTGTAAGACCTTGCTGAAAACATCTTGTTCTTTTGGGACTACTTCTTTAAGTTTTTATTTACCTATATTTATTACATATTTTTCTATCTTTAGTTTATTTTTATTTAATTGCAGTTAAATAGGAAAATGGCATAATTGCCTCCCAGATTTACTTTTATAGCTTAACATTTTTAGATTTCAGAATAGTTCAGTGACCTGGTAAAACACCCAGGTGTTCAGTGTGCATATTCAGCAAGGCTGAACCCTTTGCTGTTCCACCAGGTACAAAAGAGCAGCTCACAAAGGAAAATGAGGAGTGGAAGCAGAAGAGCAGCTCCCTGGAGGAGCAGAAGACGGAGCTGGAGGTGCGAATGAGCGCCCTGAAGTCCCAGTACGAGGGGCGGATCTGCCGCCTGGAGCGGGAGCTGCGGGAGCAGCAGGAGCGGCATCACGAGCAGCGGGACGAGCCCCCGGAGTCCACAAACAAGGTACAGAATGTACACAGTCCTGCCAGGCAGCCCTGGGACAGCAGCCAGGCCAGCCTCAACTCAGGTGCCACCATGCCCTGCTCTTCTCAATAGACAGGTTGGCTTCAGTAAGGGTTCAGAACTTAATTTAAATTTCCTGCCCTAATCAGAATTCCCAGTGCCAACAAGCAGGCAGTTCTGCCATTACTGTGAATCAGCCCAGGAGCTGTTCACACTCTGCCCTCTATTTTTGTATTTTACTAATGCTTTCAGTATAATAGGTTCATGTCTCAAAGCTTCAGAAAATACCTGAGAAATTACCAAATAGTTTTCCACCCTTGTATGGCTGGTATCATTTGGTTTGGGGAATTTGCCATAATTACGGAGTCAGCCCAGGTAAATGCCCAACAAGCATTTCTCTCACAGAATTGTTAGCAAAGTGCTGAAGTGTTTTCCATGTTGTCTGCTCTGTTCCATGTGTACATGACATGATGTTTCTGTTCCTTACCTAACAGGTCCCAGAACAGCAGAGGCAAATCTCACTCAAGCCTACTCCAGCTTCAGGTGAAAGAGGAATGTGAGTTCAACGGGTTTGCAGAGTTTCTGTGGCTGATATTTCTTGGATTTATCATTATGCAGTTGTTCTTCTTTTTAGCAAACCACTGGCTTTTCACAGTTTTTCTTAACTGTGAAGATACTGATTGACGTAATACATTCCTCCTGTTTTCTCAGCTACATCTAATCAAATAGGGCTTTTAAGCTGTAAACTGGCATATTAACCACCAGGAATATGGTATCTGGGAAATATGGAAGATTTTTTTACAATGTTTTCAGACTTCAAGGTTTTTGAAATAATATAATTTGGATTGTTAACTTTAACCTTTTTGGTTTTGGGAAGGATCTTCCTTGTGCAAGAATGAGAAACGGACTGAACAGATAACTCTAATGGCAGATAAAATAGTCAAATGCCAAAGCTCTGAAAGGGGAAATATTGCTGTACTACTGAACTGGGATTACAACCCCCCTCTCAGGTGTTATGACTGCATCCTTTAGACAGCAAGGCTTCCAAAAATTTGGCTGCCCCTTGTCTCAGCCAAGGGATGATGTTGCTGTGTATCGAGTGAATCAGTTTTGATGTAAGATGTCTTAATCACTGTAATAAAGTCCCAGCACAGTACGAACATTTTGATCTGTTACTAGATTCCTACTTGAATAGCTTGGAAGAAACCTGTCAGTCCTCCAAGCTGGATAAAATGCTATTGATGGCATAGTGTGTCTCTCTTCTTTCAACGATAAAAAGTTTGGAAGACAATTCCTTATGCTGCTGTCAGGCTTTTAAATTAAACAGCTTTAAAAAACAGTGTTTCTGGCTATGAGAATATATTTGTTTGTTTTTAAAATCTGCTTTCTGTGCCATGATGAAACCAGTCTCCTGTTTTTCAGTGCCAGCACTTCAGATCCCCCAACAGCAAACATTAAACCAACTCCTGTTGTGTCAACTCCCAGTAAAGTGACTGCTGCTGCAATAGCTGGGAATAAGTCTACTCCAAGAGCCAGCATCCGTCCAATGGTGACTCCTGCCACAGTCACCAATCCCACCACTACCCCCACAGCCACAGTTATGCCAACAACACAGGTGGAGACTCAGGAAGGTGAGCGTTTTAGTGTAGTATAAGGATCCTCAGTACTCAAAAGTGCTACCTTTGCCTTCAAATGTTGGTGGTAGTCAGTTTGAAAGGGCTTCAGACAGTGTCATTGTCCCTGCATCTCTTGGAGTGTTGCACTTCCGTGACCATGTGCAGCACAGTTCATGGTTCCTCAGCTGGAGATGTGCATAACATTAATTCATCCACAAAACACAGAATGTGCCTGCTCAGGGCATTGTGGGAGGGGGAATGTGAGCCGTGGTGGACAAATGCAGACCCTGACTGTGCTGCTGTTTGCCTTCCAGCCATGCAGTCGGAAGGACCCGTGGAGCACGTCCCAGTGTTCGGGAGCGCCAGCGGCTCCGTGCGCTCCACCAGCCCCAACGTGCAGACATCCCTGGCCCAGCCCATCCTGACTGTGCAGCAGCAGACACAGGCCACTGCCTTTGTGCAGCCCACCCAGCAAAGCCACGCTCAGATCGAACCTGCAGCTCAGGAGCCAGCCCCTGCCATCGTGGAGGTGGTGCAGAGCTCCCAGATAGAGAGGCCCTCCACCTCCACAGCTGTGTTTGGCACAGGTTGGTGTTATTTTGTTGGCCTGCCTTGCTCAATAGTTCCTTGTAAATAGCTCCAGTTGGACCCTTGGCAAACCAGGCCTCACTTCAGTTTCCCCTCCCTTAGTTTACTGCACATTTTATGAACTTCTGAAATTAGGCTTCCTTCTTGAACTGTCAGAAATGGTGCCTCTGAAATGCTGTTGGTACTGCATTCCTTAAAGTAGAAAGAAAATAAAACTTTGTCTTATTCAGAGCAGCTTTAGAGTTTAATACATTAAACCTTGCTGGCTCTGTTTCCATGGCACTGTGAGCAAGGTTCATTTTAGGAGCCATGAGTGAACTGCTTCAGCTTGAATTTAAAATATAGGAAGTACTCTAAAGCTACTCACTGTAATACACTGTTGCACATCTGTTTGTCCTACACTAGACGGTTCTGTAAATAGAACATTTGTTCCCCAAAAAACATTTCTGCAAACTGTTGGGGTTTTCTTTTTCAAGCTGATACTCTCTTAAAACTTTTAGGGGTACTTGTCCAAAGTAAAGATGTTGGAAGAAATATTTGAGTTGTACCCTGAGCCTTATACTTAGGGTTAGTTAAGCTGTGAATAAAGGCCTGAGAACTTGAGACTTGTAACTAAGGGGTAGATGTTTTCATGGCCTAGGAAACGGCTCAGTGTGATTCTGGTTGTTGTCATTCAGTGCAGAAATAAAGGTGATCTTCAGAGGAAAATACCAAAGCTTTTGATTTTTGGTTTGTACATGTGTTGTTCTGAAAATGACTGAGAGGTCTTTGAAGTTTCAGCTACCCCCAGTTCCTCACTGTCTAAACGCTCCCGAGAGGAGGAGGAGGACAACACTGTGGAGAACTCGGAGCTGATCTCTGAAGAAACAGTGGATGCACCTACTTCAAAGAAACTGAGAATCATGCAGAGAGTTGGGCCTGAGGTTTGCACAAACATAAAGTGTTACTACTTAATCTGTCCCTTGTAGGATTTTAATGGGAAGAGTAAATGTGTTACTTCAGAGCAAATCAGTGAATTCTTTATTGACTTTCTAATCTGTTGGGGAAGAAACAATTATATTTGGATATCTAAAAAGGCAGAGATTAAACCAGTTAGAATGAATGATGTAAATCTTAACCTGTAGGATGGAAGAGAGAGGACCATATCCTAGGATTGAGGAGGAAGAAGTTCAAACTTCTTTCAGTGTGATTCAGAAGGTCTTTATCTACAGTAATTCTGGACAAAAATAGAGGGTGTTTAGGCGATGGGAAGCAAAGATAGGTTGCTGGAAAGGCCTGCAGAAGATGCATGTGAATGTTAGTGTGAGGGATTTGGGATGCGCTGTGAAAGAGGGATGAAATTGAGATAGAACCTCACAGTAGGCAACTCATGAACAGTGTTAGAGAAGCCAAAGATATTTTATTAACTCTGTGCCAGAGGGATGTTCATAACAAAAAAAGGGCAGCATTGTGTAAGAGCATTATCACTTAAGGATCTGGGAGGCTGGAGGTAGACTGTGAAACTTTGATGATTCGTTTTTGGTCCTGAAAAGATTGAGGTATGCTGAGGTTCAGTGAGCTGGGGAAGTTGTATTTCTCCAGGGCAGGGAAGTGAGATTTTTGATAAAAACACTGCTAAGGAAGGGGGAGAAAATGTTACCCATAATCTTTGTGGGAAAGATAATTTTTTTAAAAGAAGTAAAAAAAGAAATCTCAAACGTGTTTAGGGCTAGTGATGTGTTTTGAATGAGAAGAATGTTTGCTCTTCCAGGAGGAAGTGACAGCAGAAGAGAGCACTGATGGAGAGGTGGAGGCACAAACATACAATCAAGACTCGCAAGACTCCATTGGAGAAGTAAGCATATTTAAAGAGCAAAAATCTTCAGCAGAAACAGCCGTCTGCCTCTCGAACTCTCAGTATATTTAAAGTGAAATCTCAAATGGAATCCTGCAGGTTTCCCATGGAAACCACTTAAGTTGTTTTAAAGTTTAGGCTTGCACTGTTCAGTCGCTGACAGTCGTCTGTCACATTCTCTTTTGTCCACTCCTCTGGTTAGTTTTTAAGGAACAGCAGTAACTGTTTGTCCTCTAAGCATCAGAGTGGGGTTCTCTTGCTGTTGTATAGGGTGCATTGGATTTTGGTTGTTGTGGTGATTGCCTTTGGTCTCTGGCAGGGTGTGACACAGGGGGCGTATGCTGCCATGGAGGACAGCGAGGAGACCTCCCAGTCTATCCCAATAGATCTCGGATCCCTTCAGTCAGACCAACAGAACACTTCTTCATCTCAGGATGGCCAGTCCAAGAGAGATGATGTGATTGTAATTGATAGTGATGATGAAGATGATGATGATGAAGAAAATGAAGGGGAGCAGGAAGTATGTATATCATGGAATTCCTTTATGATTTTGTCTTTCATCAGATGTAAAACTCGCCAGGCAAGACTAATTTAATCAAAATATTTTTGACTGTGTAAGTGGTCTGTATGTGTTGCCTGAAGTTGTAGTGTTTTAAAGCTACATGCTAAGTCACCTTGAATTTTTTCTTTTACCTTCCATTATCTGAGCCCTCAGGCTTTTCCATCTTCTTTCATACCCTTGTCCTGCAGAAGAGAGAGGGAGTGTCTGGGTGGGTGTTGGATCTGTGCACCACATCCAGTCTATTCCACTCCCCTTTCTGCATTTCCCTAAGGCTCTTTTATTGTCTCATCACAGGATTATGATGATGAGGAAGAGGAGGATGAGGATGACGATGAAGACACAGGGATGGGAGATGAAGGTGACGACAGCAATGAAGGAACTGGGAGTGCTGATGGCAATGATGGATATGAAGCAGATGATGTTGAGGTGAGATTTGTACCTTTCCTTTATAGCCTGTTAAATTTCTTGCAACAAATCAGTGCTGTAATGGACAGATGTGAATGCTTGGAAGGAGAAATCTTGGTATGAATTCATCCCCAAAAGTTGAAACTGGTACTGGGTGATGATAATTTCTTATAACTGGGTGTTTTCACAAGAAAAATCAACTTGGTAAGAGGGCTGAATAAAACTACAAAGTACAGGAGTCAGCAGCAAATACTGCAGCTGCAAAGCTGGTGAGGCTTTTGAAGGACTGCATATTTCACTGTCTGTTGTTATTAAATGATGTTGGCTACATTGTTCAGGTTTGTGTAAGCACAGGTACTCAAAAATTCTGGAATCTCATACAGTTGAATATATTCACCTAACGCTGTAGATACTTACAGAAATCTTTTAACATTGTCATATATTTGACTTTGTTTAACTTCTGAATACTTCTGTACTGCTTTTATATTCTCTTTATAACCTATAATTTGTTTAGTCATGCTCTGTTTATGTGGGGGTTTAGGGTGCTGATGGTACAGATCCTGGAACAGAAACTGAGGAGAGCATGGGAGGAGCTGAAAGCAACCAGAGGGCAGCAGATTCCCAAAACAGTGGTATGGTTATTCCATGTTTCTTCACAGTCTGTGTATGTAGGGGGAGGGAAATGTAGAAGCTATTTTCCATGTGTTAAAATCTGCACTTTAAAGTAAAAATATAAGTGAAATACTAAAGGCCATTTCAGCGTGCATTGTGGATTCTTTTGAAATGTTCTTTTCTGGATTTATTCTAAGTTCCTTTGAAAGTCCTGCAGACTCTGGTTGCTGTGGAAACTTAATGGCTCAGTGGATTAATCTGTCTCTAAATCAGCACCTGAATAATTATTACTTTGTTTCAGTGCAGCTGTTGTAGCTGCCACAAGTCCTCTTTAAGCGATTTTAAATAACAATACTGGGCTGTCCCCAGACTTGCAAGGAAAAAATGTGTTAATGTGTGGCAGCATTGGAAGACTTGCCTTCATGTTTTTAACCTGGTTCCTAGGGCTTCCCCGTGTGTATTTGTGTTGTAGGAGAAGGGAGCACGAGTGCTGCAGAGTCCACGTTTCCCCATGAGAGCCTGAGGGAGCAGCAGCCGTCCTCGGTGTCCGAGCGCCAGGGCCCGCGGCCCCCGCAGTCCCCACGGAGGCCACCACACCCTCTGCCCCCTCGGCTCACCATCCACGCCCCTCCCCAGGAGCTGGGGCCCCCAGTGCAGGTACAAACCAGCCCCAGCAACTCAGAAGACTTTGAAAAAAATTACTGTATGGTTTTTTATAAATAAAACCCCTTGGGAAAAATGTCACCAGCTGTTCAGCATCCTAGAAATGGTAGCTGAGAAAAGCAACTCAGTGTGTGTCTTCCTGCTGATGATGGCTGGACAAGGAACATACAGAACCATTCCCAGTGCCTTACTGCTTTTTATCTTGGCATTCTTATTACATTATAGGAGTGCTATGTCAGTGAGTGACTGATGATATTTCCACTCAAAAAACTTTCCTTGGCCAGGTTGTAGCTCAGATTGGAAGGGTTTTTATGAGTCTCTGCCCCAATGTAGATGGGGCAAAGGAATGTTGCCATTTATTTTCCAAGTTAAACCTTTCAGTCAGTGCCTGACCCATCATTCTGCTTTACTGAAGACCTGTAGATTCTGTAAATAAAACATCACAACAGGAATTCTTCAAATATCCTGACTGAAATGATCTTTTACCATTAACTTGTGCTGAGGTTTGAGGTCATATATATTTCTGTGTGCAAGTTTTTTGTTTTCAGTAGAGACTTGAGTAAAATAATACTGCCACTTGCCCAGAATACACACATTGTCCCCCAGAGGGTGGTGGGGCACTGGATGGGCTCTGCAGAGAATGGGCATGGCCCCAAGGCTGCCAGAGCTCCAGGAACGTTTGGACAACACTCTCAGGCTCTTCCTGGGTTTCCTGGGGCTGTCCTTCATGCAGGGCTTGGACTTGATGATCCTTGTGTGTCCCTTCCAGCTCAGGATATTCTGTGATTCCATGGTGATTGCTATACTTACTGCTAAATGCTGTCCTTGGCTCTGACTGAACACTTGCATGTTGTTAGAATTCCAGGACCACATTCACACCCTTCCTCCTTTTCTTTCCCATAAAGAGAATCCAGATGACTCGAAGACAGTCAGTGGGGCGAGGACTTCAGCTGACCCCTGGGATAGGTGGAATGGTGAGTGTATCAGAATCTACTACTAAAGACCTGCTTTGAAGGAACACTGCTAACTCTTGGAGTTTATTTTGCTTTTTGAAGAAGTCTGACTGCTGACTTCAGTGGGGGGATGGTTTTTGTAGTCTTGCAGAAAATATCCTACTCCAGTTAATGCCTGTATTAATGGAAGACAAAGACTAGAAAACTCTCAGGAAGCAAAAGGCTTCAAAAGAGGCTCAGTTGTTTCTGTCTAAGGTGGTTTTATTTACTTGTTTTTAGAGTCAGTCAAAGTGGTTATGTTGCTGTAAAAAATAATACTAAGCTTAGCCTCATCTTAAAGGAACACAGCTAATTTATGCTGTCTCCATCAGCTGATTTTGAACCCTTTATTCAGCTGTATTTGGCAGAACAAATGCAGGCTCAGTGAGAGAAGAGAGATAGACTGACTGAAGTACCTTTTGTGAGATCAAAGGCATCAGCTTTAGATGTTGTTTTGCTGGACTGCGCGGAAAAATCAACCTTTTAACTCAGCTGGTAAAAACTGGAAATACATTGTAGGCTCTCATATCAGTCTCTTTTTTTCCAGCAGCAGCACTTCTTTGATGATGAGGACAGAACAGTTCCAAGCACACCAACTCTTGTAGTTCCACATCGTACAGATGGATTTGCAGAAGCCATTCAGTAAGTAGATGTGGAAAGAAAAAGGAAAAAGAAGGCTTTTCTTTATTTGATTTCTTTCTATTTTTCAGTGGAATGAAAGTAAGTTTAAATTAAATGAACTTGTGATTGGAGTAACATGCTATGTAGTAAGATCAATAACTGCATGTGCAGATAAGAAATTATTGTTTGAATTGTGTGTCATGTAACTGATCAGCAAATTAGGAAGTGAATAATCTCCAGTGTATTGTAACCTGGTGATTTAAGAAGAGATTAAACAAACAAAAAAAAGTTCTATCCAATTTCCTTCCTTGTTCTTCCTCCCTCCCCATTAATATTGCCAATGAAAGTAGGAAAAGTTACCTCCATTTTTGCTTTTGGGATGTTCTGAATATGTCCAGCAATCCACTTACAATTGTGAGAGTTCATAGAATGGATAAGTAAAGAACATTCTTTTCAGGACTGTTTTACTGATTTTAAATGCATTCCTAATAATTTGAGAAGCTAATTGCTGTTTATTTAGCAGTAGGTCAGCTGCTTTCTACAGTCAATATTAGCTTATTTTGTCTCATGCATGATTTGTTCCCTTGGTCAGAAAGTTCTTCCCCCTTGCCCTGATCTTTGGGGAAATTGCAGAATTCCTTAAATCTGTATTTTGTCAGTTCCCCCCAGGTAGCTGGAGTTCCTCGGTTCAGATTTGGGCCCCCTGAAGATATGCCACAAACCAGCTCCAGTCACTCTGATCTCGGGCAGCTGGCATCACAAGGAGGTAAAGCAGTTACGGGCTCTCTTTTCCATGAGTTTTTGAGTGAAAAAGAGAGAATTGAGTCAACAAAGCACAATTCTGCTCCAGGAAATTGTTGAAGTGTGGAAACCTCCAACTCTTACATAATTGTCAGCAGAGAGAGAATAATAGAAAGTGAGAAGGTGTTATCTTCAAGCTGCTACATTTCTAGTTGTGTTAGGATTTTGAAATTGAATGAAATAATGAAGGAATGGTTTTTAACTTCAATTTTACTGTTGCCTGTAGCTTCTCTGTATTGAAACAACAGGGTAAAACAGCAAATGCAAAGAAATCTTTGGGCTGTATCCTTACCTGCTCAGAGATGGCCAGGCTGTTATGTTTGTTGTTGATGTGAATCTGTCCCTTTCCCTGGCATCCCTGTTGGCATGGAACACAGGCTGTTCTCTGAAGAAAGCTCACAGCAAAATAATGGCATAAAGAAAGGGTGAAAGTTAAAAAAAACAAGCGGTAATACTTTCTCTAAGGTTGTACCTTCCAATAAATTATGATCAACTCTGACAGTAAGTCAAAACAAAATAACAAAAGGTAAAATACAAGTGGCTGGATTTCATCAAGTGTCCAGAGGGAAGACATCAGTTAATCCTTTTTTAGCTGCTTATTTGGATGGATTGTCACCGGAACTTTGTGTTGCAGGTTTAGGGATGTATGAAACCCCACTGTTCCTTGCCCACGAGGAGGAATCGGGGGGTCGTAGTGTCCCCACGACGCCGCTGCAGGTGGCAGCACCGGGTGAGTGGCAGAGCTTTGCAGAGCGAAGCAGGGAGTAATTCCCCGTGGCTGGGGCGGCGCTGCCGCCCCTCAGGAGTGCTGGGCAGCCTGGCTCCGAGCTGCCCGTGCCGTCACAGGGCTCCGTGGGCAGGCCCTGAGGCTGGGTGTGTGTGCCCCGCAGTGACGGTGTTCACAGAGAGCGCCTCGGCCGACGCCTCGGAGCACGCGTCCCAGTCCGTGCCCATGGTCACCACCTCCACCGGCAGCCTGTCCACCACCACCGAGGCCGGCGCTGGCGACGACACCGACGAGGTCTTCGCAGAGGCAGAGTCTGAAGGGTAAAGCACCGCTGCTTTGCTTCACTGCCATTTCTGACACGGCCCTTGTCACCCGGGGGCAGCTCGGACAGCGTTTGGTAATGCAGTGAAGCAGGGCAGTCTGGCTCTTCATCCAAAGCCAAAGGTTTTCTGCTGATCTTCTCCTTGGGATTTAACAAAGTTAATATTAAAGTCACCAAAAAAAAAAAAAAAAATTGTATTTTTTAAGAATGCAGAGGACTCTGCAGTAGTCAAATACTGATGGTAAAGGCACAGCTTGAAGGATCAGTTTGTAGAATAAAGACTAAGGCATTCCTTGTAATACAGAAAATCACTCCTCATACAAAGCACACATACATGATTAAGTCACCCAATTAAGACAGTGCATTTACAAAAGATAAAACATGGGGGTGGAATAAGCAGTTCTTACTGAATTTTGTAGACAAATAATTTTGTCTTTTGCTTTACAAGTGCAACTTTTAATATTTATAAAAATAGCTATATTTTGTATTATGTTGAAGTAAAGATCGAAAAGGGGACAGTTTATCATTTTATGCTATATTTTACTTTTGATTGTCATTGAATCTTTGTGTTCCAAGACAGGCTTTTTTTTTCCTGAGCTTTTTGAAACTATGCAAATACACTTACATGGTTCTCTTCCCCCTCCTTCCCTTCTAGCATTACTTCAGAAGCAGGTGTAGAAATCGATAGCCAGCAAGAAGAAGAATCTGTTCAAGCATCTGATGAGTCAGATCTTCCTTCAACTAGTCAGGATCCTCCTTCAAGTTCATCTGCAGGTACAGGATAATAGTTCATACCTTTTCATTTCGGCTGGGAGTTCCTTTGTCCAGCATCATGGCTGCTAGCCAGGATACATGAAATGAGATAAAACTCTTAGAATCACAGAGTCAGAGGATGGTTTGGATGGGAAGGGACCTTAAAGTCCATCCATTCCCACCCCTGCGGGAAGATAGTGGGAAGGGACACCTTCCACTATCCCAGGTCTCCAAGCCCCATCCAGCCTGGCTTTGGACACTGTCAGGGATCCAGGGGCAGCCACAGCTTCTCTGGGCAGCCTGTGCCAGGGCCTCCCCTCCCTCACAGGGAACAATTCCTTCCCAGTATCCCATCTATCCCTGCCCTCTGGCAGTGGGAAGCCATTCCCCCTTGTCCTGTCCCTTGTGCCAAGTCCCTCTCCAGCTCTTCTGGAGCCCCTTTAGGCACTGGAGGGGGCTCCTAGGTCTCCCCAGATTCTCTTAGAGCAAGATCATATTTTGATGCTTATAAATTCTTTGGTACTTTGGCAAACCATTTTTCCTTGGACTGCAGTAACTGGAGTAGGCTAAGTGAGAATAACACTTCAAGGAGCAAATGTTTCTGATACTTTGGGGATTTATCCACTGGCATATTTGATGTCAGCTTTAAAAATACTTTTAATTCAATTTTGAAACAACAATAAGTTAATCTATTGAGTTATCAATTAACCCCCTTGGGTAGATAGCAATAGAAGTCCCAGACTTATGTGAAGTTGTTATTTATATTAGAGAAGAGGTCAATGAAATAAGGAAGCACCTTCATCATTCTAAAGTAAAGAAAGAATAACACATATCAAAACATGTAAAGATGAAGAGTGAGAAGCTGGCAGGCACAGCACCCTTTCTGCACTGCCTCTCCCCACAGACACGAGCAGCACTCAGCCCAAGTCCCTGCGCCGTGTCCGGCTGCAGCCCCCGACGCTGAGGACAGGTGTGCGTGGCCGGCAGTTCAACAGGCAGAGGGGTAAGTGCTCCTGGCTGCTCCCAGCCAGGCTGCTGCAAACACAGCTCTCGCCCTTTCCTCCTGTGGCCACCACCTCTGCAGCTTGACAGGCTGGCCTTGCTTGCAGACAGGAAGCGACACAGCAGCCCTGCGCTCGAGTTTGGCATGTGGCCCTAAGAGCTCTAGCTTACATCCAGTGTGTTAGGCTGAGCAGGTTTCAGACAGGCAAACTTGTTCTACAGAAGGCTGAAGTAGAGAGAAAGTAAAGGGCATTAAATCTTACACTTCAGAGTTTTAAAAGAAGGTTTCAAAAATCCTGTTAGGACAGCAGTTTAGAAACTTCTGGTTTTACCATTAGAGGAATGTCCATTTGGTACATTAAGGGGTCCAGTTACATCAATGTGTACTCATTGAAAAAAAAAAAGCTTTATTGGAAGTATTACAGGTTTTTTTGTGCAATAGAGTTAAACCATGACAAGAAATTATTTTTGCAACTTGTGTATTAAGAAAAAGCCTTAGATGGATTTTATTCTATTTTGCATTATTTTAACATTGTAGAAGACTCAATATTAGCATTGAAATGTAGATCAATTGGTATTTTAAGGGGAAAAAATTGAGGTGGAACTAGGATAGATTTTCTTCCATCTGTCACCACTTTTTTCAATAATAAAAAGAAGGGACTAACTGATTTCAGGTGTGGTAAGAATCCTCTGCTCATTGGTTTGACTCAGGATCACAAGTAACCCCCAGCATTTTGCATGACACAGGTGACACGTAATGTGTGTCACCAGGCTTAGGGGACAGAGGGGAACTTGAACTGTATCAGAAAGGAACCACTCCACTGCCCTGAGAATTCCTTAGGGAAGGATGAAGTATCACCTGTGAAATGGTTGATTAAAAGGCTAAGGGTTCATACTAATGCACTTGTTTTCTTTCCCTGCACAGGTGTAACTCATGCCATGGGAGGCAGAGGAGGCCTGAACAGAGGAAACATTAGTTAAATGAAATGTAAAGTACTTCCAGCTGTGTAAACAAAGCGCCAGTTTGCCTGTGGTTGCTTAGTGTAATGAAGCCAGAGCTTGAAGCGGCATTTCATACTTATAGTTGTGTGCACACATTTCAATGTCTTTTATTAATAAAATTAGAAAAAACGTTGACATTCAAATGGTGTCTTTTTTTAAACTCCTCTGCTGCACATCACTTGCTGGGACAGTTGTACCAGTCTTTGGATACAGTCTTTCCTGTGAGAGCAGTAACAGGTCGTGCTATTCTTTTGCCAATATCCAAACTGTAGTACCGATCTGAAAGGAAAAGAAATCAGGATTAAATTCCAGAAACTACATTTAATACATGGGAAGAATTCACAAATTCAAGCCTGCATTTTAATGTCACTTAGGCCTGAGTAACAGATTTTCCATTCCATGTGCATATAGGGAGTTGAGAGGCTTCAACAATAAATTTGTCTTCAGCTTTATTTTTCATGTGTCCTTGGTTGCATTAAGTTTTATAGTACTGCTAATAATTAAATTTGTCCCAAGAGCAGCAGCAGGGAAGAATGTTCTTGTATTGCTAGAACACAGAAATAGTCTTAAGAATTTGGAAGTCAAACAAACTACATCCACAACAATCCTGCGCTCACTACAGAAATCGGAAGTCCATGGTCCCTGAGTGTGAATGGGCCTGTGAGGCCAATTCCTCCAAGGTGAGGAATTGGATCTTACTGACAGGGGGGACTTTAATATCCTGTATTTGGCTTGTTCTTAAAGCTTTTTTTTTTTTTTTTTTCCCCTCCGAAAAATGGAGAAAATTCTGAGGAATGCTTGTATGGAATCCTGGCTGGGGGAATGGGTCTACCTAATCCAGGATCATAAATAATTTTTTTGAGCTAAGTCAAGTGGTTCATGTCCCTCCTTTTTTGTTTTGTCAGAAACATAGCTCCGTAGAAGCCAGTGAAAAGCTATTGTTGCATAGTGATCCAAGGGCTTCAGTCTGTCATTAACATAATTTTTCATTTAAGTGCAAGTTTGGTCACTTTACAAGGCTGAACTCCCTGGCAATGCATTCCCCAACCGGCTGCTTTGAACCTCTGTATTTCATTGCTGCACAATGTCCTGTAACTACTGATTTTTACTAGAAACTTCTCTTGATTATGGGAAACATTTTAATTCTCAGGACTTTTTAGTAGTGCTGAAAGGAGTACCACAGGTACTTCTTTCTTCCGCGCCCCCACGTCGTTTGACATCCATAGTGGTGTGCTTTAGCTTTACTTACTGTAAGAGAAGGCGTAGTAATCGTAGCCATCGGGCTTGTTCTGGTTGGGCACGGAGAGAGTTGAGTGGATAACTTTGGGGAGCCCTCTCCAGTACGTTGTCATGTGGATTTCCTTACGCAGAACTCCTGCAAGCAAAAGGAGCCCTCCGTGAGGAGCTGTGGCTTCGCTGCAGCTGTCACGGGGCTGTGTCACCTCCAGCCATTAAACCCTCCCAAGCACAGTGTTGTGTCAGGACCTACAGAGGTGAAAGCAGCTGGGTAAGGGAACCTTAGGCCCACATTACCAGCGGGGTGGGGGTTGATCCTGACGGTGCGGATGACGGTTGGCATTCGCACAGCGCGCTGGAAGCGTCGCCGGATGACAATTCTGGAAAAGGCTGGGTATCTGATGGTGATCTGGGCTCTTCTTTGGCACTTCTTGGCTGGTTCTTGTCTGTACACGTACTGCTGCATGTTCCCATCTAAAGCACACGTTTGTTTTGTTAGTTTAAAAAAAAAAAAAAATCAATAATCCCCCCCAAAAAACACTCAACCACCAGATTGATCAGGTATGAAAATGGCATTATATCACACACAGGAAATCAATAACAAGTACCATTCTTGTGGCAGTACAGCATTCATGTAAGATAAGGAAATTACTTTAGGATAGGAAATTGGAAACAGAGAAAGAAATTTCTATACATAGTTATGAACTAGCAAGATTAAAGCCTTCCCTTCTCTAATTAACTTGAGATTAAAATAGCTTTACCACCAGATAAAACTTACTTCAACGTTTAGCCACTGCAGTGCTGGATTCCCGGATTCTCACTCTTACAGACCTGGTTTAAAATGCACTGAAAGACTTCCAGGTACTAATACAAATATTTTTAAGATTCAGGCTATTTTTGAGCACCTGGCATCGCTTGTGTTTCTGGGTTTGAAAGAAGTAGGTCTTTGAGTCAAGAGAAATGGGGTTTTATTCCTAAGGCAATTCGAGCACTTTTTGATGTTCCCTGAACTCCAGGAATATGAGACGTACCTCTTTTGATAAAATAAACAGATTCTGGTCTGTTGTTGTATCTTGCCACAGGGAGGGTTGCTACTATTCTCCCACTTAACCCTGCAAATCCAGTTGCAAGAGGTTTGGGATAGCCTTTATCCATGACACCATTAGTGAAGCGCCAGTACAGGGGACCCTGAGCATTTAAGGGGAAAAAAAAGATAAGCTTTAGAGGAAGTTATTTCTTGATAATTGAACTGCAACACAGACCTGACAAACAATCCATAAATAAACACTAGCACTTTGATAGCTACATTGTAAATCTGACTGGAATCACTCCTACATCCATTACAAATGGGATATAACTGCAACTTCGTAAAGTACTTTCTGCAGCCTTTTAACCTTTGAGTAGGGCTAGAGTATCTTAGAAGCTAATTTTTAAGAAGGATTACTGAACAAAGGGATTACCTTTCTAAATCTCTTAGGTTTTCAGGGATATAACAAGCAGCTTGAATTTCAGGACTGAATGATTTATCGGGAAATAACTACATAACAGCTTTAATGAGGTATGGGCATTTCATTATCATTTGATTTCAGGTTGGGAAACATACCAGGAATAAGTTTAGGCATTTTTTAACCCAGCGTCCAATCTAAACCCCCCCCCGGTGCAATCTGATGCCCTTTCTTCCCAACCCTGTTCCCTGGGAGCAGAGCCCGACTTCCCCTAGCTGCCCTCCCCCGAGCCTCCTTTTCTGCAGGCTGAGCCTCCCCAGCTGCTCCTCATTAGGCTCGCCCACCCCACCGGCCGGGAGCGCTCCCACCTTGACGAAGAAGGTTTTCCCATCGCAGTTGCACCTGGAGAAGACGGAGTCGATGGGCGAGGGAATGCCCCAGCCGTCGCTGATCCGGCGCGGGTTGGTGGTCGGTGGGCTCCAGCCGTTCAGCAGCCAGTAATAGTGACCTGGGAGAAGGCAGGCATGAGGGGCGGCGGAGACAGCGCCGTCGTGCCCCGAAAACAGCGAGGGGACAGCGAGGGGACAGCGCCGTCCTGCCCCGGGGATGCGGCTGAGCCGGCCCCGTCAGGGATCTAGAGGGCCGGGCTATGGGCTCGCAGAACTTTCCTGAGGGGTGAGGGAGGAGCCCCGGCGCTGTGCGGGAGAAGGAGAAGGGCTGGGGCCAGAGCCGGGGCGGGTGGCGGATGTTCGGAGCAGCCTCACCTCGGAAGACGGCCAGGGTGCCATTGGGCAGGGCCACCATGCCGTCCGCCGGCTTGCCGCTGCACAGGTCCTTCTCGTCGTTCTTCCTCTCTGCAAAACAGACAGATGGGTTTGTTTAGTGTTCCACGAGAATGGCCTTAACTTTCGCCCCCGCCGGTGGGACAGGCATTAATTCCTGGTCGGGGCCGTGTTCTCGGGAAGTTCGGCTCTGGTGCCGTGGCCCCAGCTGGGGGTGTCTTTGCCTAAGTACGTGTAACTGAGGAAAACACCTACAAACACCTCGTATGCTGCATCCCTCATGGACTTGCAGTATGCTCTAGGATTTTACCGTTCCTTTAAGCTGCTTTAGCAGCTTCTCTTCCTTCTTATTATTTCTTTAAAATAAAAAAAAAAATCATTTACGCTTTCTTTCAGTTAAATATATATATGCAGTTAAATATAAAGGAAGGATGAATCTCTTTAAGACTTAAATTCAAGTATTTTGCATCTAAACCCATAATTTTTACCCCCAAAATACCTTTCATTATATGATTGAAAAACTGCCAAAGAACCTGCAGGCTATATCTGATTAAAATAAATAGAGGGCATGAAAAAGGCTGTGGCAAAAAGCACAGAGGCAAGAGACTGCTTGTCTCTCATATATGATATTTTTAGTAGGTGGCTACAAAACACCAGGTTAGTTACCATGAGGGAGGGCATATATGCAGCCTGACCTCTAGCAATTTTCTCATGGGATTTAGAAATTTGTCATCTTTTTCCCTTGACTTTTTGTCTGTTTGCATCTTCTACAGTACTTATAGTAAACAGTTTTCAGTAGGACCAAGTACTGAAACCAATTAGTTTAGATTAAATTGTAAACTACCTGGAGGATTTAACTCCAGAGCTGAGAACTGAGGTTCCAGTATTCAGGACACTGGCAGCTGTGGTGCCATGGTTGTGGCTGCCCATGGGACACTGCCATGTAGCCATGAGTTACTGATGCTTTTGTACCTGCTGGAATGTTCTTACCTTGTGTTTCTCCAGGGAACATTGGCAGGTCCCCAGCTTGTATTAAAGGCTTGTTTATCTCGGGCTCTTCTTTTGCTGGCAGAGTTTCAGGTTCCGTTGGGTAAGGCTCTTCTCTGGCCTCAGTGACCTCCTGGAAATGTATTCTTGGCTTGGATGTCCCATTAGACACAAGATACATTTCTTCTATTGTGTCCTTTTTATCCCTTGTCGTGGTTTCTTTGGTAACTGTACTTACCTCTTCTTCGACAATACCAGGGGCCTTTTCAGTGACATCTTCCATGTCTTTTTCAGGTGTGGTGCCTATTTCTTTGATGGTGGTTACCTCTTTTTTGCCAGCTGTTGTCATCTCCACAATAATACAAGAAGCACCTGGGCTCTCTTTGTCTGCTGCTGGCCCAGCCTGTTCAGTTTTTGTAGTTGTCTCCTTTTCATTTGGTGTTACAGCCTCACTGGGTTGAGGAGTTGAATCTTCTTTGATGGGTGTTACCAGCACAGTGCGATTGGGCAAGGGAGCTGTAGCTGCTGTTGTTGCAGTCTTGGTGTCTGTGGAAGTTGTTTCTGATTCAGCTGCTGCAGTGACAGGTTGCTTGGCTGTAGGAGCTGTGTTTGGAATGTCATCCATACCTTTAGGAGAGTCACCTGGTTTAGTTGTTGTCACCATAGCTACAGTAACTGTGTCTTTCCCAGCTGCAGCTGTGAAAATGTCTTTAAGCAGAGTAGTTCTGTCTTTCTTGGGTGTTGTTGTCTCCTTGTTCTCCATTATGGTATCTGAAAGCATCGTGCCTACCCCAAGTGTGGGGGAGTCCTTCTCCACTGTTGTGGCTATGGTATTGCCCGGAGAAGCCGTGGCTTTACTGGCAGTGGTATCAGCCTCAGGGCCTGCAGGGTCCGTCAGAGTGTCAGCATCCTCTGCATTAGGGGTGGTGGGAGACTCTGCCTTAGTTGTTGGCTCTGCTGGGGTTGTTTCTTCAGGTTTGGGGGTTGTCGTTTCCCCTGGGGTTGTCTCCTCTGGTTTAGGGGTTGACAGTTTGTCTGGGGTTGTCTCTGCTGGTGTGGGGGTTGTTGGTTCCCCTGAAGTTGTCTCCTCTGGTTTGGAAGTTGTCGGCTTCTCTGGTGTTGTTTCCTCTGGTGTGGGGGATGTCGACTCCTGTGGGGTTGTCTCTTCTGGTTTAGGGGTTGTCAGTTCCTCTGGGGTTGTCTCCTCTGGTGTGGGGGTTGTCGGCTCCTCTGGTGTTGGAGTTGTCGTTTCCTCTGGGGTTGT
>WEKY01057229.1:0-10321 GCA_013390045.1 Picathartes gymnocephalus | reverse complement strand
TTATTTATTTATTTCTATTTATTTCCATATTTATATATTTATAATTTTTTTAAACTCACATATTTATTTGTTCAACAGCAGAGCTGGAAAATCAGGGTCATTTTCTAGCCAACACAGCCACAATTTTGTGTTATTATGGATTTTTTTTTCCCCCTTTGGTTTCCATGGTGAAAAATAAGGATTAGACCAGAGCTGGTGTTGATTGCAAGGGGAAAAAAAATCAAAATCTGCGGTGCTTCCTATGGAGAAATATCAATATCCAAGCTGGGCTTTGGAGGGATAATCCTGAAAGGAAAAATCCAATTGTTTTCCTTTCCAAAAGGAGAAAATAATGGAGATTTTATTGCTTCTGGAAAGCAGGGCAAGGATTCAAAATAGAGGCTGAATTTGATAGAAATTGGATAATCGCAAATTTTCCTTGTTAATTACTGAAATTCTTTGGGAAATCTCTGTTTCTGTGGTTCCATATCCAAAAAGGAGGTGGAATCGGGAATATTTTTAATTTCTGTCTTCCAGTGCTCACAGATTGACATAATGACATAAAATGTGGCTTAAAAATCTTAATTATATATATATATATTTTTTAATAATCACCACAAACTGGCCCTTGGCCCTTTGCTGTAATCCCTGCCTCGTGAACATCCCAAATCCTCAGGAATTGGGGGAACTCCCCACTTTTCCTGCCCCAAAACACATCCAAGGGGCCATTGGATCTCAAGAAATATTCCCAATTTTTGATGTCATTTGTTACAGAAATATTCCATGGTGCGACAGTTCATAAAGTTCATTCCTTGGTGTATTTCTAATTCTTTTGGAATTTTGAAGGTTGCCCAGTGTCTGCTCCCACACACTTTTCCTGCCCCAAAACACATCCAAGGGCCATTGGATCTCAGGAAATATTCCCAATTTTGGATGTTTTCCCAGAAATTCTCCACAGTGGGATAATCCAGGAGGTTCATTCCTTGTTGTATCTCAGATTTTTCTGGAATTTTGAAGGTTGCCCAGTGTCTGCTCCCACAAACTTTTCCTGCCCCAAAACACATCCAAGGGCCATTGGATCTCAGGAAATATTCCCAATTTTTAGTGTCGTTTGTTACAGAAATATTCCATGGTGCGACAGTTCATGAAGTTCATTCCTTGTCATATTTCTGATTCTTTTGGAATTTTGAAGGTTGCCCAGTGTCTGCTCCCACAAACTTTTCCTGCCCCAAAACACATCCAAGGGCCATTGGATCTCAGGAAATATTCCCAATTTTTGGTGTCGTTTGTCACAGAAATATTCCATGGTGTGACAATTCGAGTTCATTCCTTGTTGCCTCTCCGATTCTTCTGGAATTCTGAAGGTTGCCCAGCTCTGCTCTGCTTCCTGAGGGCAGAGCCAAATCCCAAAATCTCCGACTTTTGAACCCTTTGGATTCCAGGCCGGGCAGCAGCGCTGGTGGGAGCAGGAGATCGCGGTGAACGGGAATATCCAGAAGGGGGAATTGATCACCTACAACCTCACGGAGCTGATCAAGCCCGAGGCCTACGAGGTCCGCCTGACGCCCATCACCCGCTTTGGGGAAGGGGACTCCACCATCCGGGTCATCAAGTACAGTGGTAAGGATTTGAAATCCAAGGAAAAGTGGGTTGGGAATGTTCTGGCCTTCCCGGAATGGTGTGGTCATTCCCAAATCTGGAACAAAGCGATGAACGCGGCCATCCCGAAAGGAAGGGGAAAAGTGGGGAGAGAGGGAAATCTTCACCTCTCAAAACACCCAACCAAAATAATTCTGGACAGCCAGATTCAAAATCATATCCAATTTTTTGTGGGAAAAATTGGAATAAATGCATGAATGAAAGAGGAGGTTGGAGGATCATGGAGCACTGTGGCATGGGAATGGGATGTGTTTAGGGGGGAAGTTTTTGTCATTTTAGTGGAAATTTTGTGGCAAGGGAGGTGGTGGTAAACAAGGAATTATGGAAATGTGACATTTGGATTACTGGGAGTGTTCTGGGTCTCCCGGGATGGTGTGGCCATTCCCAATCCTGGAATAACGCGATGAGCGTGGCCATCCTGAAAGGAAGGGGGGAAGTGTGGAGAGAGGGAAACCTTCACCTCTCATAACAACAAAAACACCCAACCAAAATAATTCTGTACAGCCAAACCCCAACAATCCCATCCAATTTTTTGTGGGAAAAATTGGAATAAATAAATGAATGAAAGAGGAGTTTGGAGGATCATGGAGCACTTTGGGATGGGAATGGGATGTGTTTGGGGGGAAGTTTTTATTGTTTTAGTGGAAATTTTGTGGCAAGGGAGATGGTGGTAAACAAGGAATTATGGAGATGTGACATTTGGAGAGAAATTTTGGATTACTGGGAATGTTCTGGGACTGATGGAATGATGTGGTCGCTCCCAAATCTGCAACAACGCGATGAGCGTGGCCATTCTGAAAGGAAGAGGGGAAGTGGGGAGAGAGGGAAATCTTCACCTCTCATAACAAAAAAACCACCCAATTCTGAACATCCAAACCCCAAAATCCCATCCAATTTTTTGTGAGAAATAAGGAAAAATCGGAATAAATTCACAAATGGAATAAAATGGATTATAAGTGCAATATAAATGAAATATAAATGGGATATAAATGGAACAAGTTGATAATTTGGAATAAATTGATAAATGGAAGAAATGGATAAATTCCATATAAATGGAATAAATGCCAACTTCATGAAATTGCAGATTTCAAGTTGATTCCTGTTTTGAAGGACAAGTTTTGAAGAAAAATCTGCAAACAAAGTTGGGGATTTTTTTCTCAACATGAACAGTTTTTTATTTTAATGTGAATTATCGGATTTTTTTTCAAAGTGCTCGTACTCCTATGCAAGATTATAGAATCTATAAATCTATATAAGAAATAATGCAAGGGCTTTATAAATTTCCCTATAAAAGGTCACTCTGACAAAGATTAATCCACTTAAATGTAACAAGAAAAATACAACATCCATCCATCTGGTTTCCCACATTCCCAGGAATTCAGCCCTCTGTTAAATCTCTCCAAATACCGATTTTTGGGGGGTGTTTATTTCATAAAAACCGAACTTCTTTATTTATTTTCTTTTTTTCTGCTGTAAAAAATCGCGAAGAAAAGACAAGAGGGGGTTGGAGGATCACGGAGCAGTTTGGGATGGGAATGGGATGTGTTTACGGGGGGAAGATTTTTCCATTTTATTGGGAATTCTGTGGCAAGGGAGATAGTGGCGAACAAGGATTTATGGAAGTGTCACATTTAGGGATCCTCCAACCTCCCCCTTCGAGGTCCATCTTGTCTTTTCTTGGCGATTTTTTACAGCAGAACAAGAATATAAAGAAAGAAATTCAATTATTCGTTAAACAAAGACCCAAAAAATGGATATTTGGAGGGGTTTAAGAGAGGATTGAATTCCTGGGAATGTGGGGAACAGGATGCATGGATGCTGAGTTTTTCTTGTTAAATTTAAGCAGATTAATCTTTTCTTTTGGGTTAGGAGCTGGAGCAACAGGACAGGGAGTGATGGTTTTAAATGGAACAGATTCTGATTTGATCTAAGGAAGAAATAATTTAGGATGAGGGGAAAATCCTGGCACAGGTTCAGGGAATTTGTGCCTGCCCTGGATCCCTGGAATTGTCCAAGGCCAGGTTGAATGAGCTTGGAACAACCTGGGAGGGTGGGAAACGTCCAAGCAGAAAATCCCAGTCAGCAGAACGTCCAGGATCATCCCAGAAATCCAGGATTCCTTTCCAAAATCATCACCAAATAAAATCCGATGACGAAAGATAATGAATAAATCTGGGGAAATATTCCGAGTCTCCAGCATCTTGTGGAATTCTTCGGGGTCAGTGCTGAGCTCAGCCCTGCTCCAGCTCATCCACAATTATTTTTAATTAAGAAAATATTTCTTTAATCTTCTCCCTGTTTCCTGGGAGTCCAGTGTCTCTGCACACACACATGGGGAAAAAACCCTGGAGTTTTCCCAAAAATCAGGAGCAGGATCTTCATCCAAATATTTGGGATTTCTGTGCAGCAAACCCAACTTGACTGTGGTGGCGGAGACAAATCCTCCCAGGCAGCCTCTGCCCTCATCCATGGAATTCCTAATTCATCCTGTGATTTATGTTCTGACCAGAATTCCGACAAGGAAAAACTCCACAATTCCAGTCGTTCCTGCTCTGGGATCCAGGGATCCGCCACAGCTTCTCTGGGAAAATCCAGCCCCTCTCCACCCTCACGGGGAAGAAGAAAGAATTCCTCCTCTATCTATTCTGTTATCCTTAGGGATCATATCAATTCTAAATCCCCCTAAATCATAAATCCCCCTGTTTTTTAAAGGTAGGAGAGCCCCAGGATCTGCGGGAAACGTCACTGTCACCACACCCTTGCACCTAAAAACGTTGGGAAAAATCATTCGACCCAAAATTTCTTGCCCAAAACTAGATCACCCAAACGCAAAATCCACCACCAAGCTGGAATTCCTGCAGGTTTTCGTCTCCTTGCTGAGGGGAACGGCAGGAAAATTCAGGAATACCGGTCCTGGCTCTCAGCGAGCCCAACCATTCCCGGCGCTTTGGGCTCTTCCCAAGACCCTCCCTGCAGCAAAAATTCCCTGCCCGCAGCACCTCCCTGAGCAGGGCGTGGGTTTTCCAGGGATTTCAGTCAGCTTTGGGAATTTAGGGCCCCAATTATCCACGAATTTCCCTTTCTGGCTGATATATCCTTCGCGGTGTGCGCACGACAACCTCTCCTCAGCCGCCACTCGTTATCCCTCAACTGTGCTGCTCCAAAACTGGGATTTTTAAAATTAATTTAATTTTATTTTCCTGCTTGTTTGGGTTTTTTTCCCCTCAAGTTTATGATGCTGGATAAATTCAGCTTAACCGCCTTCATTTTCTTGTCTGCTTCTGTCCCTCAGCGTGATACAGAGTGTCGGTTTTGCTCTGCTGGGAGCAATCCGAACCGTGCGACCCGATGAGATTTTTCCATCCCAAAACCCGCATTTAGCTCCGAGCCGAGCCTCAGTCAATGCAGCTCCCAGCAGCCGCAGTTAATTCCAGGTTCAGTCACTCAGGCATCCCGTAAAATTGAGGGGGTTTTTTTGGGGAGAATCAAGGGTAATTTGTAGGTAAAAGATGTAAAAAATTGGGTTTCTCAGGGAGATGGCACTGGAGCAAATCACTGCTCTGGTTTCAGATAAAGCGGCGCCGATTTCGAGCTGGTTTGGGAGCTCCAGGTTGAATTTAGGATTTTGCCGAATCTTAGGCTGGGATTAAAGCGAGGGAGGGCAGCAGGAAAACCCGGAGTGATGCTCTGGCGTTGCCAGATGTCCCCGTTAATTGGAGATAAAATTTCATTTTGGGTTTTCTGCCAATAAAATGCAATTCCAGCCCCGAGCTCGGCCTCCTTCTGCATCCCCGCGCTTGTGGGGCTGTGGCCAAAGGGCCTTTTCCTAAATCGATCCTCAAATTTCTCCTCCTGCAAAGAGAGCCGGGGAATAATTCCGGCTTCCACCGCATTCCTGGCTTTTAGCATCGCACAGATTCCTCTGGATTCACCCAGGAAGCCATTGCCGTGCTTAGGATAGTGCGGGCACTGGGAAGGTTTGGATTTCATTCTGTTCCAGCCTCGTAAGGAGTGAAGCAGATGAATTTCAATATTCAACAAGGGGAGATTTAGGATCATCTGAATATTGATGAATAAGGATTTTTTTTTTTTTTTCTTTGCATTAATTTAATTTTTCCTTTGTTTTCCAGCTCCGGTGAATCCACATCTCCGTAAGTATTTCAAATTTTTTTACCTTTTTATCCGCTCATGTCATAAAGGACTGTCCTTGCATTGACTGTTCCTCACGGTTTAAAGATTAATTTGAAGTATTTTACTTCTGTGGGTGGCACCTGAAGGTGTCGTTTGTGGTTCCTCTTATTCCAGCCAGGAAAAAGGAAGGGAAAATCACAGCTGCCACTCATCTTTCTCCCTGTCCCGGGGAGTTCATCCCAAGGAAAAAATTCTGATGGGGTAAAATGTACCTTCAGGTGTGGTGGAGCAGCTCAGGAGATTTGGGGGTGCCCTGGGCAGGGAGAACTCCACCATTCCAGGCTGCTCCAACCCCATCCAGCCCACCCCTGGGCTCTGCCAGGGATCTAGTGGCAGCCACAGCAAATCTGGCAATTCCAGCCCAGACAGGAATCCCTAATTCCCAAGATCCCACCCAAATATCCCCTTTCCCAGTCTGAAGCCATTCCCTGTGTCCTGTCCCTCCATCCCTTGTCCCCAGTCCCTCTCCAGCTCTCCTGGAGCCCCTTCAGGCCCTGCAAGGGGCTCTGAGCTCTCCCTGGAGCCTTCTCCTCTCCAACGTTTGGAATATCTCTCCATCATTATTGCAGGGAAGCAGTGACCTCGCATGGATTTTGACTTTTCCATGTTTTTTTAGATGAAGGAAGGATCAGGAATGACCTTCAGCTCTCATAGGGAAAATTCCACCATCACAGGCTTCTCCAAGCCCCAGTGTCCAACCTGGCCTTGGGCACTGCCAGGGATCCAGGGGCAGCCACAGCAAATCTGGCAATTCCAGCCCAGACAGCAATTGCTTCCCAAAATCCCACCCAAATCCACCCTACTTCATCTTAAAGCCATTCCCTGTGTCCTGTCCCTCCATCCCTTGTCCCCAGTCCCTCTCCAGCTCTCCTGGAGCCCCTTCAGGCCCTGCAAGGGGCTCTGAGCTCTCCCCAGAGCCTTCCTTGTGGTTCTTGAGTTATTTCCATGCTTTTTAGGGCTGATTGAAACCAGAAAGAAGGAAGTTCCTCCCCACAGAGATCCAGGAATCACGGATTCGTTGCACAGAGAAAACGTGGAACTTGCTTCTCCCCAGATTCTCAGGACAGAGCTCAGGAAATGCAAACTCTGCCGTGATCAGGCACGGGGATGTCCCCGGCTGGAAACGGCTTCAGCCACTCTTTGTTCTTCCACTTTTCCATGGGCACCAAATCCCTACAAACATCCCTGGCAGGCTGGGCTGGAGCTTTGGTCATCCCTGTAAAACCCCATTCCTACAGTTCCCACATCTCCCTACTCCATTCCTACAATCCCACATCTCCCTACTACATCCTGTTCTCCCAAACCCCAACAAATCCGTGTTTTTCTGTTGCAACGTATCCTTGTTTTTAATAACAACGTCCCAAAACCATTCCTGCCTGGGGAATGAGTTCCGATCTCCCATTTTTCCCTGCCGTGGGGCAGAGCCATCAGGCAGGAGCAGGCTCTGCTCCATCCCCCGGACTCAACCTTAAGCCTTCGTGTAAATTTTAAGCTTGTTTGCAGAAGATCTCGTCCAACACGTTAATAATTAAGCAGGGCTCAGCTCAAAGCTCGCAGCAGCTGCAGGAAACTCTCCCACGGAGCCTAACGAGCAGGCAGTGAGACTCTTGCTAATTAATATATTAAATCTAAGCTCTGATGGGAAGGAAAAAAATGCAATCCCAGGTTCTCCATGCTCCTCTAGGATTTTGAGACCTCCAACTAATTTTCCGGAAGTCTGGCAGGCTCCTGATGGAATGCGGGTGGCATCCGAGTGGGAAGGGGGAATGTGCTGCCTCAAGGGAGGGATGGGAAAGTTTTCTCCAGCAAAGCTGCAGGGTCCCCAGGGTCACTCATTTCGGGTGGCCAAAGCCGGGGTGGAATCCTGCTTCGCTTGTTTTCCATGGGAGATTTCTGGAGTGGAATCCCTTGGCAGGAAAGAAATCCCGGTCTGCATCCCGTCTCCATTCCCCAGGGCCAGCACTGCCCCGTGTCTCCAAGTGCCACATCCACAGGGCTTTGAAATCCTTCCAGGGATGGGCACTCCAGACCTCCCTGGGCACTGCCAAGGCCTCAGCACCCTTTCCATGGGGAAATTTTCCCTGATATCCAATTTAAGACTTTCCTGGCCCAGCCTGAGGCCGTTCTCTCTCCTCCTGTCCCTGTTCCCTGGGAATCATCCCCCGCTCCTGCCAGGGAGTTGTGCAGAGCCACAAGGTCCCCCCTGAGCCCCCTTTTCTCCAGGCTGAGCCCCTTTCCCAGCTCCCTCAGGAATTCTCCAGACCCTTTTCCATNCCCTCAGGAATTCTCCAGACCGTTTTCCAGCTCCCTCAGGAATTCTCCAGACCTTTTCCCAGCTCCCTCAGGAATTCTCCAGCCCCTTTCCCAGCTCCCTCAGGAATTCCCCAGCCCCTTCCCAGCTCCCTCAGGAATTCTCCAGCCCTTTCCCAGCTCCCTCAGCCTCTCCCGGGGCTCCAGACCCTTCCACAGTTCCCTTTTTTTCTGCTTCCTACAAAACCTGTGCTGTTCCTAAAGCTGTTGGGCAGGTTCCTGATTTTATTTGCGCTGTGGGAAGGAAGAGGAGGATCCGCATCCAATCAGGACTGAAGTCCTGCTCTTCCTGCTTCCATCCTGGAATAATCCCATTCCCTAAATTTTTCTTTTTTTTTTTTTTTTAATGCAATTTCCACCATACCCAAGCAAGAAGCAAAAAAAAGACTTCAGGCTCTGAGGCGGAGCCTCACATCTCCATTTTTCACCACCTGCCAGGAACCGTTTAACGCAAATCAGGAGATTTTGAGATCCATTTGTGCAATTAGAGGTCACCCCTGAATAATGGAAGAAGAGAGGAGATGTTCGGGAGCCGCATCCAACTTGGATTTTACAGGAAGAGACGACACAAATCCGTGCCACCGCGGAGAGTTCCACCTCGGGAACGGCTTCGGCTTTTGCTCTAATTGGCAAGGAAATTCTTAATGACCCGAATCCACTTCCAGAGCTGCCACGAGCCCTGACCAAAGACCACCACTCTCATTAATGTTAATTAGCGCCGTTGTTAGGGCCGTGGCTCCTTCCTCCTGCCCTCCTGCTCGTTAATTACCAGATCAAGACCATCCAGATCTATTTAAACACTCCTACAAAAGTATGGAGCAAAGCCTGAGGAGCTTTTCCCCATTTTTCTTCTCCTGTCATTTTTTTTTAAGGAGTGTTCAACGCCAAGATCATTTAGCAGTAACCTTTTCCAAGGCATCCCACGTGAAATCAATGTTTGCCTATTAAATAAATGGCAAATTTTGACTTTTTTTTTTTTTTTTTCCCCCGTCTGGCCTGAATATTTACTTTTTTTTTTTTTTCCCCTTCACCTGAGGAAAAAAAAAAATCTTTTGTTCTGCTGATGTGGAATTTCTTAACGAAGCTCTGCGGGTGCAAGAAGTTGCTGCAGCTTTTAAGGCGCTGGAGGGGCAGCGCAGAAAGCGCTGAACGGCTGAAAATTCTTTCTTTTGTTCACTTTGCTCCAGGATTGGAGCTGGGAATCAAAACTTTCCTCCTCCACTTACATTCTGCCTCTTAATTCCATCCCTTTGTGTAGAAGCGGCAACTTTTGCGCTACAGGAAGATGCAAAAGTGGAAGCGGAAGCAAAATCCACAAAATGTGGAGTAAACCAGGAGGCTTTGGAGCTGCTGGTGTGAAAGGATTTCTTGGAGATGAGAGGCACAGCTGGAATTTTGTTCAGGGAGCTTCCTTGGAGCCCTGGAGTATTCCAAGAGCTTTGGAAGGATCTTGGAATTCGCTTCCCAGCCTTGGGATGAAGATGGAGATGTTGATCTCCTGAAGGGTTTGGGTGTAACCGTGGGACCATCGCAGGATCAGGGGCTGAATCCCATCGCATTCCAGCCCTTTTCCATGGGAAAACCTCTAGGGACACCTCCCACTGTCCCAGGCTGCTCCAACCTGGCCTTGGGCGCTGCCAGGGATCCAGTGGCAGCCACAGCACATCTGGGAATTTCAGCCCAGCCAGGAATTCCTTCCCTGGTCCTAAAAGCAGGTCGCATCAGGGATAACCAAAATCCCAGATTTTCATTGTGTCTCCAAGCGAAGGATTTGTGCTTTAGGGAATGAATTCTGCTGGAGGATCTGATGGGGATGATGGATTTACTGGGACACCAGATCAATCTGCTCGAGGTGCTGAGAGCCAAGGAAGTTTCTGGGATCTGCATTCCAGGGATAACCTGGTTTTATAGGATTGTGCTTTACACTGACAGTTCTGGAGGGGCACAGGATCCCAGGCTGGGTCAGACTGGAAGGGACCTCAGAGGGTCCCTGGTGCCGCTCCCTGCTCCAGCAGGGCCATCCCAGAGCTCAGGGCACAGGGCTGTGTCCAGATAATCCTGGAATATCCCCAGGGAGGAGACTCCAGCCCCTCTCTGGGCTCTGCCCAGGGCAGGAGTTCTGCCTCCTGTGCTGGGGAAGTCCCTGGGATCAATTGCTAGGATCAATCCCTGGGATCAATCC
>WEKY01057228.1:0-10298 GCA_013390045.1 Picathartes gymnocephalus | reverse complement strand
TGCAGTTGTGTTTTCATTGGCATTCCAAAAGGGTTTTCTATTGTAAAGCCCTCCACTGACACTCTGCTCATGCTTGCCTATTATCCTTCCAGCTTTGTCTTCAGCTGTACATACTCCTTTTTGCCTCCTTCACATGATTACTTGCATGAGGATTTGCATTTAAATGGATGTGGAAAGTGTATTAACAACACCTACAGTAACAAAGCAAAAGCTGCTCAATACTTGTTACTGTCAGATATGAATTCAAAACAAATCAATTAATGTTTCATATAGCTGTTTTCAGTGTTTGCATTTAGGTGGAAACTCTTCTTTGTATTATGCTTAACACAGACTGTGCATATTTAACACAGATTATGCACAGAGAATTATTTATGTGTCAGTAGCCTGAACAGAAAAAAGAGTGATGTTCGAGATCTAGAAGTCATGGATGATACCTGTTTTCTGTACAGATGATTTGGATCCTTAGAATCTCAAGATTAGATACTTTATTTCCAGTATATATCTTCATTTTTTTTGGTAGTAAAACCAGTTTAAATTATTTTTGGATTTGGAAAGCCATTAAAGTATTAGTAATGTCTGATTTTTGTTGTGCAGATCATGGAAATTTTGCAAATAGCTCGAATATATAAAAGAGACACTGTGTGGTTATGAACAGAAGTGTTGTGACTTGCATATAAAGTATGAATGTCAGATGTTCTTTTAGTGCTGTAAGTGAGAAAAATAAATTAAACTAGGCCAAACCATTCTATTGCAGAATAACGCTGTTTATTGTTAATTTAGGCTTCTGCCTACACTAGCCTGCTTAACTGTATATTTTTTATACAGTAACACAAATACATAACACAAATAATTTACAAAAATATAAAAAATTAATTTCTAATTAACTTTTAGCTCTGTCAGATTGTAAATTTACTCCAGATAAAAGTTTCTGCTTTTCTGCCAGGACTTTGAGAGGTACAACTCACCATAAATGCAAACATTAATTTTTAAATGTATCATTAAACTAAAAACGTGTCACAAAAGAGAAAAGGAGAAGAAAAGGTAGGCAGGGAGTCAACAAACAATATTAGAGTTATATTTTTCTTTCTCTGGAAAAAAAGGTAGGAGAGAGAAATTTGTCATGATTCTGAACATAATATGGTACTGACGCCTGTGAGTCCTAAAATGCAATTATTGTTTACTACCTAAAATGGTTTGCTATATACAGGGTGTGCTAAAGAGAAATCCATAAACATCAGACATAAATCACTAACAAGTCTTTTTTGTTTGTACAAGCAAACAAATAAAAAATATCTGTATTTCTCTACCTATTGATGTGAAATAGGTCTAAATAAAGCAAATTCATTGCTTCCAATGAAAGCTGCATTGCAGCAATGAAAGAACATGATTTCAGGTGTCAAAATGTCTTCTATGTCTATACTTTAACAAATGTAATAAATATGGCAGGTTCTAAAACTAGGCATACAAAACCAGTAATTGACTTACAGGTTGCCAGAGAAACAATGATTTGTGAATGAAAGTATATAAGTGGAATCAGAACATTAACAAATACTCTCTTTAGGTTCTGTAATGTTAAATCTTCCCCTGTAATATTCCTCCCAGCTGTTCATAATTTCAAGGTAGCAGCTAAGAGGGAAGGTCAACAAGCAATGTCAGGAGAGCTTGTGTGTGCTGCCTTCATCCGCACAGTGGAATGGTGCAGGGTCTGTCTGTCCAGGCAAGAGAAGATTTGGTGGCAAACACTCATCTCATTCATACTGACACCCACACTGCCTGCAGGGGACACGTGCAGGAGGCAGGGCCAGCCCTGCCACAAGGGCCCTGTGTGCTCAGAGCGGGTTCTGGAGGATTGCTGTACAAGGCACATGTGTTGTGCTGGTGAAGTAGAAACTAGGCTGGCAAGCTTCCTTTGATTAAATAAATAAAGCAAACACCCCCTTTCTCCCCCTCTTTATACCAGTCTCTACCTCTCTTAAGGATTAAAGAACAGTTGGTTTAAACTAACCTAGATTTACTGAAATCATCAGTATTTTAGATCAGAAGGAGTTCTGCCTCCAGTGTCTTCACTGATGTTTTTATGTCCATTTAGTTCTCCTGATGTGAATTTAATGCACAGAGTGCCTGAATCTCCTGCGCTCTTCCATCTTCAGAGCTGCCATCATGTCAATAGACTAATTTAGACTGAGAGGAGTTCTGTGTATTATTCTTAATATACTTTCACAGTGTGCAGTGTAATTGCTCCTTTGGAGTTGATAATGCATTTTTATTGCCTAAAAAACAATTTGCTGTATAGTGTGGTAATATAATCATTGGTTTATGTTGTGAATACATGTCATATATAGTGGGCCAAATTATCAGTTAGAGTTTGTATCCATGTGCAATAAAAGTAAAGCCAGGGAAGTAAAAGGAATCCACTTCATAGCCCAAAGACCAAATTCAGAGGGACTTAGGGCTGTTTAGCCTGGAGAAAAAGAGGCTAATGGGATGCTGTCACTCTCTAGAGCTCCCTGAAAGGAGGTTGTTGCCAGTCTCCTCTCCCAGATAACAAGTGACAGATGAAGAGGAAATGGCCTCAAGGTATACCAGTGGAGATTTAGATTAGGTATGAGGGAAAATTTCATCATGGAAAGGCTTATAGAGCATTGGAACAGAATGCTCAGGGAACAGAAAGTCACCAAGCCTGCAGGTGTTCAAAAAACATGGGGATATGGCACTTGAGGACATGGTTTAGTGAAGAATATGTTAGGTGGTGGTAGGTGGACTGTTAAACTTGAGGATCTTAGAGGCCTTTTCCAACCTTAATGATTTTATTATTCTATGATTTTGGCCTTTGTATCTTACTGACAAAAAGCGTCAGACACTGTGTGCCTCATTCCCACCTGAGTGTGCTGGTGCCTGGGCAGGGTCTCACCAGGAGATGAACCACCTTCATCTGCCTGTTCTGTGGGTTTGGTTAGAGCTTTTTAGGTCATGTCTCTCTTGGTCAAGGCCTGAGATAGCTAAAGGATGGGTCTGAGAATGGGAACAAGTGTGAAGGACAGCCTGGAACAGCCTGGAAGACTACCTAAAACTTCAGTGCTAGGAAGCTACAGAGTTGCCTCCAAGACTATGTGTGCCAGTGTCACCTGGATGCTGAATGTGATATCTGTGGCTCCATGCTTACCCCTTCCTTCAGATTCCTTTTCTTGGATAAATAAAGAATGAGATATGAATGCTTCAGAGGAAAATAAAGACCAAAGAAAATTATGAAGAATGTGTTAGCTCATCTGAAGGTCTGAACAGAGGCAGATCACTGGTAAATGATTTTCAGCTTGAACTGAGCAGACCAGGGGATGGATTAATCTCTGATCCATTACACTTGGGAATGAAGTGGGAAATCATGCATTCAAAGCAAGGAGTTCTGCTGTATTCAGGGCTGGCAGTGGGTTCCAGGGAAGGAAATCATGCCTTCTCAGCCTCATCAACAAAGAAAGTGAGTACTCTGAAAAATCCATTGTCTGTTTTTTTTTCCCTCATACTAAAGGAAATAAGAGGCAATGAAAGGTAACCTTTGTATCTGCAATGGATTTTAAAAAATATTAAATTTATCAAGGAAAACATATATGTTTTATGTGATCTATAAATAAAATGAGTTTTATTGTCATTTACTGTCCCCTCAGAAAATAGCATTTTATCATAACAAGACTGCAATATTACAATATCAAATAAAGAAACTTAAGGAATAACCAGCTTTAGGAAACACAAAATAAATAAACAGCAGTAGATTGCCCTAGGTGCATGCTTTTACTAATTTTAGTTTGTTATTGTTCATGTCAGTTAGGTTCAATAAACCAGATTTCTGGTAATGATTTGCTTTCTTATGTGACACTTCAAGAACCAGCTGACATTTTTCTGTGTTGTCATTAGATTTTCTAGTTCCATATAGATGTGTAAGGTCCAACTTGCCTAATTCTGTTAGATTTCTTACAGTTCGTTTCAAAGGATGCTTGGAACAAGGGCAGCAGCAGAGCCCTCTGCATGTAAGTGTTACTTCTGTGTTTTGCCTAACAAAATGTCCAAAGGGAAGTTGAAAATGTTGCCTGCTTCACCAGTTTGCAAGAATATGCTAATTAGAGCTGGCTAAAGTGTGACAAAAATATCAGACAGTCAAAAAAAAATTATAAAAGGAAAGACAGAGAGAGAGAGCGAGAGGAAAAAAAGAAAAAAGAGAGAGAGAAAGAAAAACCTATGACTGCATTCCAATGTTTCTTTCTTTGGAGATCAAGAAATACCTTTAGAATATTAGGTATTAAGAAGGGAACGCTGTTGCTATTTCTTTAAAAGTGCACTACCTTGGAAAAAAGTGTAGAAAGCCGATTTCATTCTTATATCAATTCCTGTTCCAGCCACTCTGTTCCAGTCACTTTCTTCTCCCTGAATCAACCATGCAAAGGAACTGTAAGGCCAACAACAGTTTTCCAGAGCTCTCAGTCCAGCCATTAAAATCTAGCTGACTGTAAGAGTAACTGGACAGCCAGGACCTGTATAGGTGTTCTGAATATGTCCAGGTCCCTCACCCAAAAACATGCTTTTATCTGTACTTTGTCTGGACACAAATTTTCACCAGAATAGCTTTACATTCCTTTCCTCAAATCTTGAATAGTGTTTGCATTTACCTGAAAAAGGAAATGGAAAAAAAAAGGAAAAGGAAAAAAAGGAAAAGGAAAAAAAAGGAAAAGGAAGGCCTGTGAAGCCATCAATTGATCAAAGCTTTATGTAGCAATATGTTTAACACGAGCTTTTCACACAATGCATGATTAGAGGGGGAGATTTTCTGGCACAGAACATTGGAGGATTGGAAAAAATGGGAATCTGCTCAGGCAAGGTCATAGTGGGTAGGTTTATTAATGACAGTTGCATACAACACTTCTGCTGAGGTAATCACCTGCTGTTGGGTGGACATCACTGCTTTTTCAAGTGAGTCAAAATTAGCTATCTTAGGTCAGATTAGTGGCACAGCAAATTTTAAAGGTCCTCTCAGGATCAACAGGGAAATGCAACTGAATGAAAATAATGTCATGTATTGTAATAGAAAGAAACTGTCCATCATATCACAACCCATGAATTGTCAATTCAGGAAAGATATGTGTGCCACCATGCATGACATTAAATTAAAGAAAATCTGAAGCAATGAGGAGAAAAAACAGCAGAAAGCAAGATGCACTCTTATGCAATTTCAGTGCCCAGAATATTTCAGGTACAGTGAACTGTTCTGGCCAGCCTGTCTCAGAGGATATAATACTAGCTAACAAGAGAAACATGAAAAAAAACTAGAAAATAGCAATGAAAATGGTTATGACATAGAAAATTCTAACTGAATAGTTATTTGTAAAGACTGTGTAGCTCAGCAAGAAAAGGCATAAAAGAGGACATAGTAGACCAATGTGTCATGAAATTAGTGGAAAAGGCTGTCTTGCAACTGCAGTTCACCAGAAAATAAATCAGAATACACAGAAGATGATTAGTTCTAAGTTCAGAAGAGCTATTTTTTCTGCCAGTATTGCTTAGCCCACCTGATATGGAACAGCCATATATTGAGTCAGGGGAAGAAAAAGGATAAAAATTACATACTGACTAAATCAGGAGAGTATTATCAAATCAACATATGTTTTATTTTTTTCTCATGTCCTCTTTCCAGTACTATAATGATGTCAGTAGAAGCAACTTCTTTAAAGATCTGAACCTGCAGCATTCAAAGGAACAACCTTTTTAGGATGTTCCTCCCTAGTTGACTACTTTATAGGAAATTAGATTCTCAAGGACTACAAAAGCCAAATTCAACAGTCTGAAGCCTTTTTCCAAAAAGTAGGGACTGTGATGCTTAGAAAGACTGAAGAGGGTGATAAAGAGAAGCAGTTCTTAAATTTGGGTTGTATGGCTAGAAAACTTAATATTTTATTGGTTTAGAGGCTTCAGTTTTGTCAACTTCTCTTTTCAAGGCTTGCAGAACCATGTCCAGTTTTTAGCCTACAGTTCCCCCATCCACTATGACAAAGGTGTTTCGTTATTCAACCTTAACTGATTTCTTACAGAAAATTTTCTACTTCTGTCTTTTCCAAATTTTTACTGTAAAGAAACCTTCTGAAAAGATCAAAATAATTTATCTTAGAAATAGACAGCTGAATTTCCTCCCTACAAAATGCAAATGCTTTGGACTTGGAAATGGCCTATGACTTGATAACATTTCACTTTGGCTGCTTCTTTTTTGTATCTTATTTTACATAATCTAATCTTTAAAAACTTAGCTTTTGGAGTTGTTGGTGATTATTTTCAGCATTTCCTCATTAGTAACACTGTTGATTTCTGATTCTCATTAGCCTGTAAGATAACAGCTTTGGAATCACCATTGTAAGAATCAAAACAGGTTCTAATAAGACCTAATTAAGGTGCATGGTGTGTCATGCATTATCTCTCAGTGTGTTTGTGGGTTAGTGGATTGATGACTTCCTGCTCAGGTTCAGTTCCAGATACATGTTTTTTCACTTGATCATATCACACCTCTGTTTAGAGAAAGAGCAGGAATAAGGCCTTAGGCAGAGAGGAACAAATTTGCTATGACACAAAGTGTCACGTGCACAGTTTAGCAGAGAGGCCATTGCTGAGGAGAGATACATGTATTTGGAGCAGTTGTTTTGTAAAAGTACACACTTCACACTTGTGTCTGTCAGCAGTTTGGTGGTTTCAGCCTACTGAGGGCTTTGGATTTAAATTAACATTGTGCATAAGGATGCACAAAGAGCTAAACTTTATATGCAGCAAAATGACAGAGTCACATTTAAAGCTCCTAATGACATCTGGTTTTGATCAGCTTCACAGCATTGAAACATTCTTAAGGCTCTGTCACAGAGCTCACTAGTTACCTTGGGAGAGACCTAATTAAACTACCACAGCAGGTCGTTTAGTGTTCCTGTGCTATCTACAGGAAAAAAACAAACTCTGCCTCTATAGCATAGTCCTGAAGCTCAAGCAACATTTTTATTTACAGAGGTGACCAGTACACTGTGAAGATCTCTTTAGAAATACCTTATATCTGACTAAAGAGAAAAATTGAGGATGGCCTGTGGCTATTGAGATGTCATTGTTTCACCCCAGCCAGCATCCAGGCTCCAGGCATCCACTAGCTCATAGCCCACCACCAAGATTGGGGAGAGAATTGGAAGGGTAAAAGCTGGAAAACTCATGGTGTGAGACAAAGACAGGTTAATAGGGAAAGCAAAAGATGCACACACAAGCAAAGCAAGACAAGTAATTAATTCAGTGCTGCCCGTGGACAGGCAGGTGTTCATCCATCTCCAGGAGGGCAGGACTCGATCAGACAGTGACTTGGGAAGACAAACAGCAACACTCCAAACACCCTCACTTTCCTCTTTCTTCCCTCCACTTTATGAAATTAACATGATGGTCTGGAATTTCTCTTTTGTCAGTTTGGGTCTGCCCCAGCTGTATCTTCTCTCAACCGCCCATGCACCCCCAACTTCCTCACCAGCATGGCAGTACAAAAAGCAGAAAAGTCATTGGCTCTGTGTAAGCCCTGCTCAGCAATAACAAAAACATCTCTCTATTATCAAGCCTGTGTTCAGCACAAATCCAAAACACAGCCCCACACCAGCCACTGTGAATAAAATTATCCCAGCCAAAACCAGCACATAGGATCTTTCATGTCTCTGTTCGTTGCCAAGGATTCACCTGGTTAGTTCACTTGAGAGAGTCACAAGAGAAAGTATCAAATAAAATTGCATGCTAAATTAATGACATATAATGGACAAATTAATTACAGATAAGCATTTCTGAAAATGTGTCACCCATGGCAATAACATCCTCATGCCCATGAATCACATTTTTTGTTTAGGACATTCTAGGTGTCGTTGGATTTGCTGCCCACCTCTCCTCTATATTCTCTTCTTCCCTTCCTTAGCTGTCCTCACAAACAGCGGGAAGGATGAGACAAAGTACATATTTGAAAACTTGGTTTGTTGGCATTAAGCCATGCAGGCAACTCGAGTGCTTCTAGTTCAATGAAATCAAAACTTTTGCTTTAAAGAAACTAAACACCTATGATTACATCTTTCAAGCCATGAAATTATTAAAGAGCTTATTTCTTTCCAGGTATCAACAGATATTTCCAGAATGAAGAATTACTGGGCAATGGGAGGGGGATGAAGGAAGGTTCCTGACTTTGAAAAGATGCAAAAACAAATTGGTAACTATCTTAGAAGGGAAATAAAGGGAGGGAGAAAGACCAGAAAGGCAATGAGGTGGAAGAGAGACTAGGGAAGAGAGATGGAGGTGGGGTGAAGACTGAAAACTTTTGCTGTTGAAAGTACCTGCTTGCATATGCTCATTCTCCAATTCTCAGCTTTCTGCCTCATGATTATACATAACTGGTCTCTGTTCAAAGGTAAATTTCCTCCCCTTCTACAGTTTGGATAAAATGCTTTCAGCTGTTTCTGATTTTTGCCTTTGTGAAAATATTACACTTTGTAATAAAGAAAGAAAAAAGTTGTTTTGACTTGATTTTTTCTCCTTAGCATAACTTAGAAACAACAAAACTTTGGTATATGAAACTCAGGATGTAACTAGTCCCCAGTGAATAGTACATATTTTTGCTAGGTTGTATTACAGTTGATTGTAAAATAATGAAGTTATGAACATTTTAAAGCATGCCTCAGAGCAAATGCAGTAGAAAATTCCATCAACATTTAAATGGAGTTGCTAACCAGAGATACACATGTGCATGAAGCTGATTCTCTGTGTATCGTAAATCTACAACAAAGGTAACTTTTCTACAAATCTTTGAGTGTATTTTGGATTACCACAGGATTTTTCCTGTCTTGCTATGCACTTGCATCTCAATGAGTTATTGATAGAACCCAAAAAGATCTTTTGACATTGTTTGCCACACACGACACAATGAGCTGCTCTGGAATGAGCAGTGAGGAACCCTGGTGAGGCCAGACACGTGAGCCTGTCCCGAACTCTCTGAGAACTTTGAGCTATGGTCTTCTCTGTGTGGTTTAGTGGAGTTAAACCTAAATATATATAATTATGAAAAAATTTACTGTTTTTTTATAAATCAAAAATATTCATTTTTTCCTAACATTTTAAACAGAACTACAGTGCTGAAAGCTTAGTTTTATGTTCTATAGGTTTGATCTCATTTCCTTTGAAATCAAGGACTGAATTGAGGCCCAAATCAATATGCGAAAAATAGCAACAAGACTGTAAATATTTCATTAGGTGAATAAACTGTGATTTCCTTCTAATAATTTATCTTGATATGAATAAAAAAACCATTGGGAAAAAATAAGCTCATTTTGAAAAATGAGGGAGTCTATTTCCTGGCACAAAACTTCTCTTGCCTATGCATGTACAGCTGAGCTACTTCATACTGCCAGCCATTCAAGATTTTATAGGCTAGTCAAGTTTGAGTCTGTTTTTTAACAAGATGGACAATTTCCAAAGAAAACCCAGGTGCTGTAGGACATGATGTTGATGAAACGGTAGGTGGCAGGTTTCTCTGCACTACGCCATAGGCCCTCACCAGCCTTAACCCAAACATATGCTTAAATTTACGCAGCAAGTATTCCTACTGAAATGAATGGGTTTATTCACATATTTAAATTTAAATAAGTGCATAGGTGATTTTCTGGATTGGGGTTTGAATCCTTGGAAAGGTGTCTGCTGTAGGAGATACACATTAGGAGAGGTTGGGAAAGAGGGCCCTAATCATACACACTAATCACTTGTGTTTATGTGACATGTTTTGTAAAGATAGGGTAAGAAGTACCGCTTGAGTAACCACTTTGTTACCTAGAAATTATTGTGCTAATAACCTATCATAACCCTGGTGTAGGCTGCTCATACTAATAAAGAGTAACATGAGTGTTAAGCCTATGAGATTGTCATGGAAAAAAAGTGTTTCCCTTAATATAGTTGAAGTTAGCTTCAAGTGGACATTTCCTCCCTGCTTTAAGGTTTTTTTGGGGTTTTTTTGTTTGTTTGGTTGGTTGGTTTTCTGGGTTTTTTTGGGGTTTTTTGGGTTTTTNNTTTTTTTTTTTTTTTTGACTTCTTCTTGAATATTGCACTATGGCTTGCCCAGGCTTTGAAAATTCTTCATGTGTTTTTGCAGGGAAGAACAGATCTACTTTTTTTTAAGTTTCTGGTAAAGTTCTAGGTATAGATAAAAAATGAACACAGCATTCTTTTTCATGGTACTACAAAACTTGCTGAGGCCAACTGTGTCTGTGGAATGAGCGGTA